>JANZLQ010000078.1:17900302-17954843 GCA_026212715.1 Elanus axillaris | reverse complement strand
TTTGGGTCAGCTGCCCTGGCTGTGTCCCCTCCCAACTCCTTGTGCCCCTCCAGCCTTCTCACTGGCTGGGCATGAGATGCTGAAAAATCCTTGACTTTAGACTAAACATGACTTAGCAGCAACTGAAAACATCAGTGTGTTATCAACATTCTGGTGGTACAGAACTCAAAACAGCACCGCACCAGCTACTAGGAAGACACTTAACTCTATCCCAGCTGAAAACAGGACAACCAGTAGCCCTGCTCTCACGTGGCACTTCCTCAGGACCCCCATGTAATCCGCTGGTTAGCTGCGTGCTCGGGGCAGTTTCGGTCTGGCCTCATGCATCTTCCATCTGCTTGTGTGCCTGGTGTGCCTCCACATTTTACGTGTTTCTGCAAGCTGTTATAGTCAGTGACTGGTATCATTTGATATGTAAGCTTGTATCTGTTTCCACTGAGCACTTGAAGATTCATTACACTTTTCAGTGCAAAGTCAAAAAGTGAGTGTAAGTAACAGATGATCCTGGAGACAAGAAGTGCTTACAGTCTCCTCTAGAGACAGTGACCAAGAAAGGAGCAGTGGGAAGAAGATTCCTAAACTGTTCCTCAGGTGGGACTGGTTGCATCAGTGCCTCCTGCATTCCTTCCAGCATAAATGCAGTAACTCTTCACCAGAAAGGAGGAGGTTTGTTCAATGGATAGTTATGGCTGATTTGCAAACCAAACTGCATCTGAGAGTGTGCATTTCCTATGCTGTCACAAGAAGTGCGTTCAAGAGGTCCCATGAAGAGGAAATTTCAAGAGCAGCCTGGCCTTTCTCAAAGATACTTTTACCAATCAGCTTTGTGGTAGCTCCTGTTATTTTGAAGACTACTCCTCTCTTCCAAAAGAGCTTCTCTTTTGAATTATTTGTACATATTTTTACTAACAGCTTGGTCTTCAAGAATGTAGCCATCACTTCACCAGAGATGATAATTTCTGGTTCAGTACAACTCCCTCACACACTCCATCAGCTCAACATAAACTATTCCCAAAGGCTCCTGTCACTCTTGTAAGACAATTAACCCCCATGTAAAACATGCTTTTCCATAGCTATTCCTGGTGTTCATATGTAATGGACGATGGCTTTGTCTCTGCTGCAGTGCCATCTCAGGCAATAATTCAGGTTTTGCCCTTGCCCTCAACCCAACACACACAAGTCATTGATGCAGATTAAACAGTGCTTTAGATTTCAGGTTTTGGGGCCTGTCAGAAGTGTGTCTGTGCTGCCTGCTTTAAATAATAAAGCAGCAGGGATTTGGGTGCAGACCAGTATTGGGTGCATGTGCATGATCGTTTCCATTTGGATTAGGGTTATGCTGTTGAAGCTGTGGTTCAGTTCATAGTTCAGTGTTCTTGGAGCCTGTGCATAGCAAACCTTTGGGGTGAAACTAAAGCTGTTTCAGGGCATTGCATAATACACTCAAAGAGCTAATGAGTATTTGCTCCGCAGGATCACACTAATTAAGGTTAGTCCAAAAGAAATCCCGCCAGAAAGAGTGCAGGTGGATGCCAGGTCCTCAGCACAGCCCTTTTCGCTGTACAGATCCACTCTTACTGTGGCATACTGCGGCATACTGCTTGGTATTGTAACTACAACCTTTAGCACACTGCCTGGGCTGCTAATCTACGTGCAATCATTTTGTGAGCTTGAATGCCATTTACTGTTTTTTACAGTTTCCTTGTGTAACTGCTCTCAATTGAGATTAGCTAGCTTGAGCAAAGTAATTCCAGCTAATGCTGGAGAAGGACAGCATCAGTTTACCTTTTTTCTTGCATGAAATAAATGTGTGGAATCTTTCCTCAAGACTTCTTGAGTTGTTAAATCACTTATTTCCATATTTGCTTTTTTGTAACGTGCCTGCTTTAATCAATGCAGTGGGACTTTCTGACAGCACTGGGACGTATTTTATGTTCACATCAGAGGAGAGCAAAGCCCAGCAGGATAACATCTATTTTTTTTTAAGCATAAGACATTTGGTTTTGCTAAACAGATTGGATGTTCTGATTTGAAATTATGAGTGGTTAGACCACATCCTATCTTTAATTAGGTTGCACAGACTGAGTCATTTTGCAAGCTAGACATTTTAATTTACAATCTACTGCACTGCAGCACTCTTCAAGGCCTTCTGCTATGTAATAAGGTATTCAACTTGCAGCACAGGCTTTAAAAATACTGGAGTACTGTCTGTGACTTCACTTGTTATTTTATATTTTCAATTTTAGTTGCAAATCAAACATGCAGTTACAGAAGCTGAAATTCAGAAGCTGAAGACAAAGGTAAGAATCAATACACACTGTTTTTTTCCTGTTGTGCAAAATCAGGTCTTAAGACATGTCTTTATGTGGGTGGAGAAGTCAACATCCTTATTAAAGGCTGATTAAGAAGCACAGTAGCTCAGCTAAATCTTGTCTTGGGGTATATTCTCTATTCAAAGTTTCAAGTAAAATCTTAAGTGCTGCTATTAAGAGAAACTGCCAACTTATGTAGCTTCAATTAAACATACATTTTAAGGGGTATCATAATGACTAAATGGCAGATTTCTGGTTTTACAATTCTAATGCATTTTCTCAGCTTTTTAAATTATATTTGGATTGAATATTCAAGTCTAAGTTAGTAGGTTTTTTTATTTAACAGTGATGTTAAAGTATCCTGTTTATGCTAGTTACCTTTTTTTTGACATTTTTAAAAAACCTAATGTATTTAAAGGTATTTATTAGAAATTACTTTTTATATATAGAAGAAATAGTGCTGTTTCATATTGTTGCAGTTCTCTTTAAAAGATACTCTAGAAAGGAAAAAGCTTACCAGTTTAACAGAAAACAGCTTGGTTATTTATTGCTATACCAATAAAAAGGAATTGTATTTTTTGTACTAGGATAACTTTATGGGAAGTCAAGTGATAATTCAGTTGTTGAGTAATATTAGATTTTATAATGACATCCTTCTTGAGTTTGAGTACTTTGTAAAGGAAACTAAGAGACAGAAAATTGTACTTCAGAAAAACATTTTAGATTATTATTTCTTTCTAGCAACATTTGCATTCACCGTGTTTTTTGCATAGTGTTTATCAAATCTGCATAAATTATTTTTAAAAAAGAGAGTCACAGTGGAACTATGGTCTGAAAGGATAATTTCTGATGTACTGTTTCAGTTCAGAAAGTCAGAAATCTTTTCTTCCTCTGCTTTCCAGTTAAAGTCTAGCAATCGGAGCCACACAGTAAATCCCTTGGGAATGTGCCGAGCCCCATTGACTTGATGGCAGTGATGCGTGGGTGTAAACATTCATCTCTGCAAATCCATTTGCAAGATTAGGGTTAATGTGCCTTTTTGTGTTGGACTTCTTTAACTAATGTTTTCAGTAGAGCCAAAGAAAATGTGGCTAGTTTAGGTATATTAGTAATAAAACTGCAAACAAGTTATTTTCTTTGTGTGTGTATCATCCATGATGTTAGCAGAACTGCCTAGAGCAAATTAGACAGTCTTGATAAGTAAACAGAGATGTTAAGGCATTTTTTGTTTTCTGTAAATTCTAGTAGCTAAAATATACAAGCTGCTGGACAACCCTACCCTTATCCGGCACCAAACATTGAAACCTGCAGCTAGCTTCAGCTGGGAAGTGAGAAGCCTAACACAAAAATATCTAAAAAAAAAACTAGCAAAGGAGCTAATGTTTAATAAACTCAGCAGTAAAATTCAGACTTCTTTGAGGTCACTTGGAAGAAGTCATTGGGCTTCATTGGTGCCAAGTAGTGGAACTAGCAGTGGAACTGCAGTAGTCATAGAGTTAAGTAGTGCTGATGTGTCTGGCAGAATTAGTGCCTGAAATCTTCAACAGGAAGGGCATATTTTCCTTTTCATATTACCTACTTACAACTCAGTAAGCAAGTTTAAAGAAAACAGGAGTAATATATTTATAATGTGTTCTCTTTGTCCTCGTAATAGTTCTGGCACAGTTTAAGTATTGGATGTAAAACTCTGTGCTTGCTTAAATGAAAAAATATTCTAGGTTATGACCTGATGTTAAATTTTGAATTATGCTCCAACCTCTTTTGTTTGGCTTTCTAGATTAAGCAAGATTATGACATGAAAACAGACATTGTAAGAATTCAGTAGAATTTCTAATGTGGGTAAAAAAAGCAGATAGTTAAATTAGATGCAATTGGCTTTTTTTCCTATTTTCTAAATTGGTCTTAAATCAAATATAGAACCTGGCAATCAGATTCACCCCACCCCCCCAAAAAAATAAGAAATTTCATCATTTTATGAAAGTGGATGAATGCTTTGTAACACCTGAGCCACATGCACAAAGCAAAATGCATCCCCAGTGCTGACTGATTAACCCTGCAGTTTGCCTGAAAACTCCACTGTTGACATTTTTTAAGTGTGTTAGTATAAGCCAGAGAAGCATAGAGGCTGCACTGGAACACAGAGCAAAGGCTCTGCTTTGTTTTATGAGGAAGAATAATGTATATATCAGCCTGTTTTCTTTCTCTTGGAATGCTCTTTTCACTGCTAGCGTACTACTATTATAGTTAATAATTTACTGGTTTTCACTATTCATGTTGTTTGAATTAATCCTAAACTATTAGGCTGCACTTTGCAGCTTTTTACTGACTGCATCTCCACTCTCATTTAGCTGCAGGCTGCTGAGAATGAGAAGGTGAGGTGGGAATTGGAGAAGACCCAACTCCAGCAGAACATTGAGGAGAATAAGGAAAGGATGATGAAATTAGAGAGTTATTGGATTGAGGCACAAACCCTGTGTCACACAGTGAATGAGCACCTCAAGGAGACGCAAAGCCAGTATCAGGCTCTGGAGAAGAAATATAACAAGGCAAAGAAATTAATCAAGGATTTTCAGCAAAAGTAAGCAGCTACGCCAGGCTCAGCAAATGACTTAGTGGCCAGATAGGAAACATATATGTGATATATTTTGAAATATGAAACCCACTATTAAACGCCTGTAAGGTAAACAATTTTTTTTTTTATGAAAAACACAGGCTCTTTATCATGGAAAAATGTTAGTAGTGTTCAAGTATTAGTTTAGTATTGTTGAAAAATAATGCTGTAACTAAATAAAGACTTAGTCTGTAGTATTCCAAGTTAGAATGTTTCAGAATTACTGGATAACTCAATGTGGTTGCAAACAACCAAGAGTAATCATAGTAAAGCATTTGATTAGCAAGGTTTGCAGCAATTTATATTGGTATTGTGTCAGCTGGATTCACTCCTGCTGTGTACTAATGTAACATCAAGAAGAAAATTGTTTTGTTACATTTTACATTTTATTTTTCTTCTTCTCGTAGATGCCAAGAATGTTTGAGCTGAGTTGAGCTAACTGATGATTACCTGGCCCCTTCTGTTTCATGTGGTCCCCTCTCTCTGATGGCTAGCAAGAATAATAACATCTTACATTTCTGTAACAGCTTCCATTGCCCCAAATTTCTTTTTTTTTGCAGCAACTTTTTTCTTTTCTGCTGAAATACATTCATTTAAAGAAGAAAACTCAAAAACATACAGTAATGTCAAGTGACAACTGGGAGTGCAGAAGTGAATATTCTGTCGCATTGAAAAGGGGTTTAGATAGTCAAAATGTCATTACCCATCTTGGAATTTCATGACTGTTCCAGAACTAGCTGGCATCTGGTGTGCTTTCTATCACAAACGTCTTAGATTTTCAGAATAAAAAGAAATAGGGAAAGTAGCTAGAATGAGGTTGGATAGCCTTTCTGTTGTTATTCTGCTTTATATTAGTAAAAGATCTAGTCAGTTGTTTTTAATTGTCTCAGACTCCTAAAATCACCTAACAGACTTCCCTATAGCTTGGTAGAAAATTAGGTTTGTACCTGGAAACTTATCCTTTCTGTGAAGGCATGCAGTCATACTCCAATAAAACAGAGATATTGCTCCATTTCCTCCAACAGAACACAGCATAAACTAAGCTAATGTTGTTTTTGTTGTAAATACAGATTATGAAAAAAATGAGTATGATTTAACTGTTTTAATTATCAATTAGAACAACTGAGATTTTTTTTCCAAATAAATTCCTCTTACCATTTTTATATATTCATCTATCATTCACTTAGTCTAAGTAATTGTTTAGGGTTTTGTCCTAATTGCAGTTTCATACTTCTTGCTAGGTTAGTAAAAAATTATTTAAGCACAGCTTTTTCTGATGCATAGCTTAAGTTATATCAGAACATTTCATTTTCTGTGTGAATCTGATTGCTTTGATGACAGCAAATACATCTTTTTTTCCCTAAGAGAGCTTGACTTCATCAAACGCCAGGAAGCTGAAAGGAAGAAGATAGAAGATTTGGAGAAAGCACACCTTGCAGAGGTTCAAGGCTTACAAGCCCGTGTGAGTAATATTTACTCTCATATTTGAAGGTTGAGACAATTCTATCTGATACTCTGGGAAAAAACTGGTATCTAATAGACATGTGTGTGTTATGAGTAACACTGTGTTGTACTTCTTTCAGATACGAGACTTGGAAGCAGAAGTTTTCAGGCTAATGAAACAAAATGGGAGCCAGGTTAACAATAACAACAACATTTTTGAAAGGCAGACATCTTTTGGAGAAGTTTCTAGAGGAGATCCAGTGGAAGATCTAGATACTAAGCAAGTGTCCTGCCTGGATGGCTTAAGTCAAGGTTTGTTTGAACCAAACCGTAACTCCTAATAGTATGTATGTAAATAGCATGGTTATCATTTAGGATTTAAATGAAACAATAATGCAGGGGTGTTGTTACTTTTCCAAAATTCAGTATCTAATGACAGCTGTATCAGGGTTATACCAAATAATGCTAGTATAGAGTCCCAGAATAGCTGTACAATGCATATTCTTAAAGAAATGGAAGTGACTAAGTGCTAATAAAGCAAAGAACATTATTGATTTCTTAAAGCTTTCAGTGGGATGCCATTAACATTTAGGTTTAATTCAATGCTTCTGTTATGTTAATAAAGTAGGAGAAAACTGTGTTTTCTCCTGTGCTCCTAAATCTGTCCTTAATTACCCAACCACCAAAGATCAAACAAGATCAAAGTTACCAGAATGAGAAAAACAGTGTTAAATCTACCGTTTTGAATGGATCTCTGCAGGTTCTGATCCCACCTTGGTACAGACATCAAAAGGAACCATGTAGGTGGCACTCACCATTTCTCAGGGTGGAGCCTTTTGTGAATAAAATACAAATTCATTACTAGCACATTAACTAAAAAGCTTATTCAGCTATAGCACAACTTGATTTACAACATAAGACTTGTGAGACTGTTCTACTTTACCAAAGGGCCAAAACAACTTGTGGCAGCACAGAGATCTGGATGGATGCTGTAAAAGGGTGACTGTAACCTTTGCTTGTTTTGCATAGAAAAGATAATTCCCACTTTTCAGGCTGTGCCAGTGAAAATATACAGATAACTTCCACAGGTTTAGTTAAAGTTCTGAAATTGAAAGTGGCTCCTCACTGGGAAGTATATGCAAAATTAAAGCCGAATTTAGGTCCACCGCCTTGGAACAAAATTGTTTGGTGCAGGAGCAATACTTCCTGTGTATTTAGTAACATTTGTGAAATCACTTGTCGGAGGTTTTGGGATTCTGACAAGGGAGCACCAGACTCTGTTCCTATATAGGTTTTCCTGTTAAATAAACTATAATATTATTTATTTCTCTGGTGAAAAAAAATGCATTACATTACCAAATAAATTAAATTCTAGCAAGCACAGAGATGTTTTATTAAAATCGGTATTTTAGCAGTTATTTCATGTGTGGACCCAAACTGAATATTGCACTACAAATAAATCAATATGAATTACATTTTTAACAAAGTATGTGTATAAAAAAAAAAGCTAGTCCTGCTGAAATGGTATTTGGAGGATACGCAGATCTTGTGGAATTGGTTTCCACAAATCTTCACAGAGCTGTTTCTTTCTAGCAAGTATTTATTATACTGAAATCTTTGAAGTTCAGAAAAGCACTCAGGATGACAAGAAAGTCTGAATTTCTGCCATAGAGTAAGTGTAACAAAATATTTAATACTTAGCAACGCTGTTAACAGAAAACCTTTCAGTAGTTTGCATCGAAAGGGGAAAGTGTGTTTTCTTTACCCGACTCACAAAAATCATGTTTACACTTGCTGTTATAACAATGTCAACATACATATATTGCTCAAGAGCTGAATCCAGGAATTCCTACATGTAAAAAACCCCAGTTCCTTGTAAATTTCTTTCTAAAAATTTGAAAACTCCTTTGTATAGCGTTAAAACTCTGCATGTCAGTACTTTCAAATTATATTTTTCAACTGATATATTTACATGGAAATTTTCATTTTCCAAGAGCTGCTGTTTTTCACTGCAAAAAGTTCCCCTGGAGAATTGTTACTAGTGTTCAGTACTTCTGAGAGCTAGAATAGACGATCTGTGAATTTAAATGCCCAAGGTTAACCACCTGAATACAAACACAAATTATTTGCTAGGAAAAATAGACAATCAACAGTGATTTTTTGAAAGCAGAAAAAGCATAGTTAGACCTTAGATTCCAGGATGGATTTGTGTTTTTAACAAGAGAAAAAGAAAAGCTCTCTTTTTAAATAAAGAGATCCCTAAACATACTGTAGCACTCTTTGTCTTCCATATACCTTTTCCAGTAAATTCTGTATCAGAGTCTCTGAGGTCTGTATCAGACTGTAATGTAGTGATAGTTGCTCTGCAAACAAAGAGCCTATGTCTCCATATCACCCTTATGTGAACCTTTTAAGAAAAGGACTTGCCATTGGCTAGTAACACTAAACACTAATAATTAGTGTATTTATTAATCAACCTGTGGATGTTTGCAGAGGAGCTATAAAGGGCAGGGTAGATGTCCATGATGTCTTTAGAGGGTGAGCAGATTCCCTCCAGGTGCAGTGTGTTGTGCACACCATCTTTCTGACATTCATGCAAGTGCTCCAGTCTCTTTTCTGGCTTTTGTTTGGTGAGTATAACACAATTCTTTATCAAGCCTTGTCATTAGGTTTGTGGAGTGGGACTGCATGTACACAGCCACAGCTGGTGAATTTTGCAGGTCTGTCTTCCTCCAAAAAATCAGGTTATGTAAAAATGTATAGTTTAATTAAAATGATACCAAGTACATTTTTTGCTTCAATGTGAACTGAAGTGTTTATTACATTCTTGCATGGTAATAGATTTCGGAAGTAATGGATGCAACTTGATGGTCACATATATACGAGCATAGCTGTCCCTGCCACTGCAGGGGCTCTGGCCATGTTTAGCATCATGCCAGATTGTACGACTCGTCAGGCTGTAACAAAACCTCACACTAAGATTGAGAGGCTGCCAGTAACATCCGTGGAAGTTAGGAGAAAATCAAATCCATTATGGCCCACAGAAGTCCTTGCTTTGCTGGGAAATACTAAAAGCCTGAGGATTGTGTTTCTTTTACAAATACACGACTTATTCTGAGTCCAGAAAAACAGATAAAGTGCATTGTAGCTTTCTGATTTAGTGGTCATGAGCTGTGTCTGCAGTAGAGAATCAAGCTGTTTACTGGTGGGATTCAGTGGTTTGAAATCTAAACAGTTCAGTGCTGATGCAGACTTTGACAGTATTTGCTTATCTCTGTGCAAATGCCCATTCAAGCCGCTTTGATGGCTATACGTTCTTGGGATACCCAGGGGTGCATCAGTTCACAGAAGGAGATTCTGAAATCTATCAGCCTGTATGACTGAAAAACAGTGGGAAGACAGGCGAGCTCTTTCCTGCTCCACATTGGTACTGAAATAATTCAGATGGAAGCCCACTGGAGTCAAGTGGTTGAACGCCTGCTGAAAGAAAGTCTAATTACATTTCGAGAGGAAAATAAAACCTTTTATGACTTTTCAATGAGAGATTTATCAGGCTCCCCAGTGGGTTGGGAGATTCCTAGAGAAACACATCAGGTGTGTGTTTGTGCTGGGAGCCACAAGGGCCAGCGGCTCTCTGCAGGAGCTGAGACCGAGCGTGACTGCACATGTGGCTGGGGCAGGGACCACCTGACAGCAGCCCAGTCCCACCGCACCCAAGTATGGCAAGCAGGGCAGGTCCAGCGATGGAAACCAGGGTCAGCCGGGATCCCGGGCAGGTTCATGGTGGTGAGGCAGGTCTGAGGGCAAGCTGGGAAGTCTGTCCATGGGTTGTGGCTCGGATCCAGATCCACATGACCTGAGGATGACAGCCCACCATAAGTGCAGCTGTGACACGGAAGGAAGGAAGCCCCTACTGATGCTGTGTGAGCTCGCTCTTTGCAGCAGGCTGAACCATGGTTAGGTACCTGCAGTGTAACAGAGAGCTGCCATTGAGTGCGAGCAGCCCAGCTCTGGGGTGGAGAGAGCAGTAAGCTCCAGGCCCAGATGGTATTTTGCTTTGACAAGGCCAATATGACCACTTCTGTGGATAACTGTTTGCAGTGCAGTGTTGATAATTTGCATACTTTTGGCAGTGAAAAGAAGGGATGTATGGATGTACACCTGAAAGAACAAATATAAGCAGTTCAAGTCATGACAATGTGCAGTTATCCTATCAAGTACTTAGAGTGGAAGCATAATTGCAAGTCAGACAATGCTGATGATTCTGTAGCATCATCTGAATGTAGAATTTAACTCTTACACAAGGAAGAAATGCAAAACATGGTACTAGAAGTCTTTGTAGTGCTTTAAGAGAACAAAAATCTGCAAAAATAAAAATGAGTTTGAATGAGTCTTACCCCTCCGTTATTTACTGACATACTAACTAAACATGGGGCTCTGATTTCAACGGGCGGTTTGAGCTGAACTGACAGATCATTACTGTTGAAGTGGGAGACCCCATGCCATCCCTGCCTTTGTCCAGCCACCTGGTTCTCCCTCTTTCATTGCCTTGTTCCAGCACATACACACTTCTCTGCACACACTGATTCACTGAAACAACAGAAAACTGACCAAGAAGGGAAGAGGTTGGAGTGTCAGACTAAAATTCAGTAGTTTCTGCTGGGTCAGTCATTTGAATCGGCAAGCTGCAGTCCAAATCCTGGGGGACTCAGAGCCAGGGGGTTGTGACAGCAGGAGGAAGAGCAAGAGCTCTCCATTTTGGTGGTGGTGGTAGGTCACTGAGTCACTTCCGTCCTTCGTGCAATCACATTCTCTGAGACTGAAGGTCAGGATGCCATGGAAAGCAACGAGAAAAATTTCAGCTTTGCTCAAATTTGGTCAGAGTTTCTTCATTGGCTTTAGTAAGGCTAAGATGTCTGTAAGATCAGCTTCTAATTAATTAGTGTGTTATGAGTGCAGTACTTAGACAAGTAAATCTAATGGATTCTGGTTTGATTTGTGCTATGAGGATTGAAAAAAAAAAAAAAAGCAAGTTAAAACCATAAAGAATCTATTCCTTGTCTGGAAACACCTTTAAATGTGTTTTGTCTTACTGCAGCTTTATAAGATGTTATATTCGCTGAAATACTCAGATTTTATTTGAGTGGATGATTGATAGCTAAGTAAAGTGCAATTACATTAGCTCTATTTGTAGAGGCAAGCCATATATGAAGCATTCAGTATATTTTGCTCACAGGACATTCAGGAATAGGATGGCTTTGAACCTAGGCAGGTAAGATGGTTTCATTGTTCCATTTTTTGTATGAAATATTTCTCCAGTTTTCATGTATCACATAATGGTGTTTGGGCAGTAGGTGAAAGGGGAAGGATCTGAAACTACTTTCCCTTTAAAACCAAAAAATTACATTTTCATTATTTTTCCAGCAGAAAGTTATATTTACAAAGATAACAGTGAGTAAGCATCAGAGTGACAATGTCTAGCTCTTTTCTGATACTATATAAAAACAATGCAGCACTGGGGGTTGGGGTTTTTTCTGTTTTGTTTTGTCAAAGTACATATGGTATAAAACAACATCTGCAGAAAGCCCAGATGTTCCAAAAATACAACCACCTTGTAGAGTTAAGAAGAAGGAGAGTAGAGTACATCTCCTGGCTTTCACCCAGATCTTCTGGTGACTCTTTGTTGGGTTTTGTTAGGATAATTACTGCTGCCTTACTGCAAATCTCTCAGAGAGTTTTTGAGCTATTAGATAAGGATAATGACAGATCTAACAGTCCATGTCCTGCTTCACACAATATAGTTGTTTTTCTAATCAGAGAGAACCAGAGTCCCTTTGCTCTTGTACAGATCATGGCCTTCCCATTCCTGCCTTCAACAGCTGTGATTCAGGGTGCCTTTCATGGACCTTCTGGATGGATTAATTTCATTTCACTTTCACTGTCATGATAAACTTTATACAACATTGCTGACAGCTAGTTGCAGTGAAAATTTATTTCAGCACTTGCAGGTTCTTCCTGCAAAGCTGTAATGCTACCTTGCTAATGATTTTGCCAAAACATGGCTGTTGGAAAGCTGAAACCAGACAACTGCAGTAGATGGTGATAATCACAGTAATAATCGCATCCTCTAGACTCCTGCTTAAGGAAAGGGGCTTGGCAGAGTGTCATCTGATGTGATCCAAGTACAAGTAAGACAAGGCTGTGTTTGTGTTAGGTCTCTCATAGCAATCTGTTTGTATGAGGGACCACGACGGTTGGTGGTTGCAGAGGTGTTTTACTGAAGTTCACCTGAGTTTATGTAGATTTTAAGAGTTTGAAGGAACTCTGAATAAAAGAGAGAAGAATCTACAAGAGGAGATAATGGTTCTGAGGACTGTGTGGCAAGGGAGAAAGTAACAAACGAGACTGCCAGCTGTTAGTAAAAAGATGCTTTTACTTACAGAAGAATTGGGGTGAACAACTGAGGTACCTTATTTGTATTGTCACATAGAACTTTAAACAACAGATGACCTCAGAATCCAGAGAAGGACTGAGATTCCTCTGTTGTCCCCTGGTGAGAGGGATAGTGTGTTAGAGTAAGCAAGCTGTTTCACTCTAGGTCCAAAGGAATGAGTATAACAGTTGTTTCATAATCCTGTGAAAGACTGCCTGTAAAGCAATCCAATCACAAATGGCTATCTGATTATTGGATACTACCTGTATCACTCTCTGTGCAGTACTGACTGCAGGCATTGATTGCTCATAATTTGCACATATTATGCAAGGTTATTTTGGGGGACATTCAGTACAGGAGAGAACAAGTAATGTTCTTTGAATTTGTAAGCCATTCTGATTATGCTAAAATGTAGAGCAGCCCGACGACTACTCTGGATATTTCTTCTGTAATTTGACAAGCAGCCTGCAAAACTGGTGAAGTTATAAGGGAAATGCTTAGTGGGGCAGCTGTGGGGAAAAAATGTTAGTCCCGTCCCTCCTCCTCAAGTGGTTTAAAAGGGCAGAGTTGGGGATAAATGAATTGGTCCCCTGGGTCTAAATTGGTATATTCATCCAGATGCTGGGAAATGTCTGTCAGAGAGCAGTGAGATGAGGATTCCTTTGCTTTCTGCCCTGATGGAGGAGAACTCCCTGCAGGCCAAGCACATGCAAGTCCCTCTGAGGGTGTCTAAAAGTGGGCCTGCTTTCTCAGCTAATACAGCTGGTTTTGTGTGGTCCTTCATGTAACAGGGGGAATCATTTGTTGAATTTTTAAGTATTTGCAGTTGATTCTTTGCTATGCACTTACTGGATCTGTACAGATAAACTTGTTAATGGTTTATACAAATAACCTTTTTTTTTGCATGTGTACTTTTAACAGTTATTAAGATACAGGTACAAGTAAAACATGCAAAGTGCATGTACTCACAATTGCAGGTCTCGTCTTAGAAAAAAGTAGTGAAAGATTCTTCTGTTAAGTAGCTTCATATCATGTTTCCATACAGATTTCAATGAAGCAGTGCCAGAAACAGAGAGACTGGACTCCAAAGCTCTGAAGACTCGAGCTCAGCTTTCAGTGAAGAACAAGCGGCAGAGGCCTTCTAGAACAAGGCTGTATGATAGCATCAGTTCAACTGATGGAGAGGACAGCCTTGAACGAAAGGTGAGAAGGACTCTACCCTCTCTTTTAGGTTTCCTGTGGAGTGCTAGATTGCCCCTGTAAGTAATTTCATCCTCTGTCTTTGTCCTTTCATTGTAGCACAGGCAGTATTTATTCCTCTGTGGCCAGTATCCTATGAATGTTCTTGAGTGATGTGTGAATCCGGTCTCCTTTGAGTCAGCACACCTCCTTTTTTGGTTTTGTTGTGTTTTTTTTTTCTAACAGGAATCCTGGGCTTTCTGATTTATGTGTGCTTTATAATGCAGAGTGAGTCCTTTCATTTATGCAGGAGGTGAAGGGAACTTGAATCGTGCATTTCTCTATTTGTTAATTTGTTAACATGATTGATATGATATTCATTCATTGTTTTGTCCTATTCTGACTTCCGTCTGAAAGCAAATACCAATGAACAACACTGTGTGTGGTATCAAAAGGTAATGGCATGAATTGCTAAAGCGTTTCATACAAATAAAAAGCTAAATAATGAATAAAAGAATTGCATGTTCAAAGTAAACCTTGCTCTGATTGGTTACTAAATGGTATAACCTGCTTTATAATCTCTTATACCAACAGCCGTCAAACAGTTACAGTAGTCCCATGCACATTTCAAAATCACCACTGCCCTTATGCATGAGAGCATCCTCACCAGCATCAGATTCTGGTGCTTCCTCCCTCTCCCCTGTGGCTAGCAGTGCAGCAATCTCACTTGACAACCTAACTGAAAACCAGGAAGAAGGACAGCACCACAAAGGAGGTGTTCTTTCCCCTCATGCTCGGGGAGACACTCCACTTTCCTCTCCTTCAAAATCTGGCCACAGCTCTGAAGCATCTCCTTTGCATCACCCAGCTGGCAGGAATATTTTACAGGATAAAGGTATTACTATTTTTTACAGTAAATTGATGCGTCATTTTGCTCACTTACATCTATTGATGAACTTTTGTTGTGTAGTAGGACCTTAGCAACTATGAGGCCATAATCTCATAACTTTTCTACCTGGAAGTCAAAAATTACAAGTGTCTTTGTATGATGGTATAAGGAAAGGACAAAATTTAAAATGAGATTGGGAACTGCTTCCTTTCTTTTTTCTTTTCTTTCTTAGAATCTGCTGAAAAAGCTAGGGGGAAGTTGCCTTTAAGAAAATCTTGTATTTTGTTCTAAAAAAACAAAATTGTTGGACCTTGGGACATTTCTGCATTAGAAACATGCTTAACACAGTGTACTTACTTGAACTGTGTGATTTTGGCACGGCTAGGTGCTTTTTTTGGAGGGTGGGGAAAGGAGTGTACAGCAAGAATAACAGATTGTAGCTTTTAATTGCTGAGAGGCAGCATAGTCTATATTAAACAAGAGGTTAGTGTCTGGAGGCTCTTCATTTGCAGAAAAAAAAATCAAGTAATTTCTTGGGGAAGTTAGCCACATTGTTATTTATTTAATTCAGATTCTTTAAATGTAAGCTGGATAAAATGTGATGCAATCATACCTAGCTCAGGTACATGTCTCAGATACCAGGTTATTAAATGCATTAACAATACAATATGGCACAGAATGCTGAGTCGTCTTTTTCAGATGTCTTGTGAGTCAAAATCAGCATTTTATACAACTTTGTCATTCTTAGCCGTGTACCTTGCATTCTCCAGCTGTCACATAAGATGTGAATATGTGATAAAAAAATGTTTGTAAGTGAGGACTGAGGAAACAAGACTGGAGAGGTTCATAATAGACTTTGGCTTACTTAAATTAGCTGAAAGGAACAATTTATTGAGGATTTTTGTTTGTCTATGTGTCTGAAAAGACTTGCCACTAATGTACAACCTGTTTTTTCTTCATCTTCACACAGAGCTTTGACACAGACTCCTAGAAGACAGATCAATGAAGTTTTGTTGAATTTAGGATAGGTTAATATATGCTAGCATTTTTGCATGGGTTCTGACATTGCCAGTCTAACTGTATAGTTTCTAATTGTATAATTGTTAATGAATCAAAGTTAAATTCAGTATTTGAGCTTTGCAAGTAAAAGTAAGGGTGTGAACATAAGAAAGTGACTTTCTAAAATCTTACTTTAGCTTGAGTGTATGATTGGTTTATCAGTGAAGTTGTAAATCCTGCATTTCCAATTGATGTATGAAAAATACCTTGATAAAAATTTAGTGGAGACTAGCATTGTAGTGTAAGGAATAGGGTATTCCACCCTCTGTGCCACCCTTTCCAATTTAGGTGTGAAAAATAATCTCGGTCTAAATATTGGTGTCATGCTTTCACCACTGTGACCGTTAACAACCAGTGCTTTTGGGTATATCCAGATTCTGATGAGTAGATGAAAATTAAACCAGAGCAAGTTAGTTTCAAATGGAAAATTTGCATTTACTAAGTCCTACAAAAAAGAATACCCTAAAGCAGTTGTTTGACAACAAGTGTTGTAGCGATACTATTTTAATTGTTTATTAATTTGGCTGTCAAACTGTTACAAGTCAGAAAACAAAAAAGGCCACTGTATTTGTTCTGCGTGTTCAGGTAGGTTTTTTTTAGAGATGGAAAGAGAGTGCATTTGTGGACACGTGTCTGTCCATTGATTAATCTCTCATTAGCAAAAGTGAGCATAAGCAAGCTCACACTTGTCTTTTTTTTTTTTTTTTTTTTTCTTATGAGATCCTGCAGTGTTGCGGGAAGACCTGAAGTGGCATGAGATGAGTTTCATTGCAAAATGATGAGGAATTTTGCTATCCACCTTTTAAGCACAGCTTTTTCATGTATGTGTATGATTAATTTATTTTCTTCAGTTCTGCCTGTTTTGTGCAACAGCATCCTTTGACAAGGCAGCCGAGGTGGCCCCTCTGCTAATGCAAGGCTGGGTGCAGCTGTTTTGTGGCCTTGGGGAAGAAAGTTAGGTCTGGTCTCCTTCCATACCCATCAACCACAGATTACTTACACAAGCTCCTTGAGGCTGAAATTGATGGATTAAACGGCTTCTGTGTGATTTATTCTGAGGAACCAGCTCTCCCTCACCCTCTCTGAGGAACTACAAGGAGTCAGGGAAGGTGCACCCATCCAGGATGGTCCAAGTCGCCTCCTGCCCAGGCAGGGCCCCTGCAGCCCTCGTTCATGGCCACGGCCATGCGCCAAGCACTGCATGCCTCCAGGTGTGCAAGACCCTGTAGATTTAAATCTACTCTGCCACTGAAGCTGGTCTTGGGACCTAACCCATCCATCTTCCACCATATCCCATAGTCAGCATGAATGTCTTCCCCAGCAAGTCATCGTTTATTCAGAGGGCCCTGGCTGGGCCAAGCTGCATGTGAGCAGGAGCATAGTGATGCAAGGACCTGAACAGACAGTTGCCATGCCAGGTCCCTGCTGAGCACTTCAGGTTATTTCTTCTACTACAGCAGTGGAACCTCCAGCTACTAAATGCTTTCATTATTTGCCCCCCACAAAAGCAGTGTACCTTATAGTTTCATTTACTTTCCTTGAAAAGTTTTTCAGAAAAGCCCACCACGCCCTGGCCCTCAAGCCCCACTTGCCTGTGAATAGCTAGTGTGAAAATAAACATTATGACTTTTATTCTCAAAAGTGGAAATTTTCACAGTGGTATGCATTAGAAGTATGCATTAAAGGTGAAAGAGGAACCATAAGAGGAGACAGGAGTGTGCCCAGTGTAGGGTGGATGCAAAGTGTGCATTGCCTAAAGTTCTCCTCAGCCTCCCGGGCAATGGATTTCTTCTCAGGAGACTTTGCCTTGCTTTTGTCATTCTTCGTATTACTTTTTGTTTGTTTGTTTGCTTTTTTGGCATGAGGTTACTTGCCGTGTGTTCTTGAATTTTTTTTTAACATAAGGACTTGTGTTGGTAGAAATAGTATGGCTTTTAGAGTGTGGGTATTACAAGAGTCTTATTTTCCTGCTTTTCCCAGAATTTATGAACTAGTTGCACACTGAATTTTTTATTTGAATGAAAACGTGACCAAATATTAAAAGCAACATACAAAGTTCTTCAGGCATAGTTGACTGTTCTGTGATAGTGCTGTGGTATTTGGGGCTAATTCTGAGGGCTTAATTTATGTCAGTTACAGTAAGAGAAATGCACAAACCCAGCAGTGTTAAAAGTCACCAAACCAAAAGTGACGTGAATGACTTGACCTTCATTTGCTTCCTCTAGAATAGTTGGGGGACAGTCTTTATGTTTAAGAATCATAGAAACTGTGTCTGAATTCTTCAGCTGCTGTGTATTTTCTTTTAGCTTCTATATAGATTTCATAGAATGTTTTGCAGACTCAGATTAATTGTTTTGGCTTTATAGGTACTGCAGGCTGTTTCCTCTTTATGCTTTAACAGTGTTTGTAGAAGAGATCAAAAATTGATAGACATCTCAGGGCAAATTTATTAACTTGGCTACTTTTAATTTTTTTTTTTAATTCAGAATGCTTGGATTTCAAGTTAAATGTTTATTTAACAAAGATGTTCAAGCTAAATAGATAACTATTACCTAGCATGTCCATCATAAAAGGTACTTTTGGCTCCAAAGTTCAAGGAAGTATTTCAGGAGTCATTTTGGAAGTAAAGCATACATAGCAAGTGAGTTCTGTAAAAGGAAACTTAAGCGGCTACTGCTGAGTTTGAAAACAGATTCACTGTAATGTTTACTTGTATATCTTTTGGGTTGTTTGACTTATTAAAACTGAACCAAAATTAACTTTTCATTTTCTTCAATTAAAATAAGATTTCTTCATGTATATTTTCAAATTCTGAAACTATTTATTTATTTTTATTCCTCTTCACACCATCTTCTTAAAAATGAGAAGAATTCACCTTATTAAATTGTGTACTCACACATGTGTACATGTATGTGTATCTAATTATGAAAAGATACACAAACTGTTCTGGATGGAAAGTGGAATATCTGTCAGCAATTAAAAATAATAATGTACATTCTTCCGTGTACAAATGTATCCTAGATGGTGCCACATGTGCTCATGCAGCAAGAACAACTAGCCCTACTATAGGGCATACAGAAAAACTAAAGCGAAAACTTGCAGATCTTGGGTAAGCATTTTGTTATTTAAAATACTTATTTTTTCATTAAAAGGATTGAAAGTAAAATTTCAAAGATGTTTCCTGATGTTTTCTAATGTTCTTGTAGGGCTCCCTTGAGAAGGAGTTCAAACAAGGGCAAGAAGCGGAAAGAGAAAGAAGCTATTAGGGTGACCTATGGCAGTAGGTATGGGTAAAAGATTGAGAATGCAAGAAATGATGTGCCAGAAACATTGGAAAAACCTAATCATCCTAGCAGATGGGAACATTAACAGTCCCGCTGACTTCATATAAATAAGTGTTAAGCTTTGACGTAACCTTCTGAGCTTACAAACCTAGATTTGTTAACTATTGACAGACTAACATGTAATCTAAAAATACTTTGAGGCTTGTAATATCTTGGCATCACTGCTACTGTTGCATCCACTGATGGGATTTCCAGAAATAGGTTATCAGAGCTGGCCTGTAAGATGCATGCACAGACAGTTAATAATAGCCATGAACCAGAAATCTTGACACAATTCCATGTATCTTTTTGAAAAAGCCCCCAGAGCGAGGGTGGGCAGCAGGTGTTCACGGCAGCTTCACGGCACCCACATCAGGAATGCTTTCAGAAGGGTTTGCTTCTGAAAATGAACATCGTGAGTTCAAAACAGATGGGAAGAATGCTGACTGTGTTTGTCACATCACCAACTCTCAGTGAAGGAATTGTGAATTCCTTGTGAGATCTAATGAGACTGTATCACCAGATAAATAAATAAATGTTCAAAATGGCAGGAAGCATTCTTCTCTGCAAAAGCTAGTGTAAATTATTACTGAAGGTCTCTCCTCATGTACTGATGAGTCTGACAAGATCACAGCTACAGGATGTGATACCTGGTTCCAGGTATGAAAGACAAGTTAATGTCAGGAGTGCTAAGCAAACTTAACACATTCCAAAAGTCTAGAAAAGACATAGCAACTCAAAAACTGTCTGCACATAAAACAGTGCAAAAGAAAACCTACATGATAAAAGAGCTGTCGGAGGAAAGCAGACTTTGAACACTGCTCAGAAAATCATTGTGGTGGAAAAACAGTATGTAGCCATTTGTGGAGTTTTGCTGACAGTCTAATATGTGGACACCCAGTGATAACTATATTGTGTAGCTCTGTAAAATCAGAAAAGCAAAAGAAACCTTAGACTTGCTCCCTCAGGCACACTGTACTGAAGTGCAATGTTCTGTCTCAGCGTACGTTTGTACATTTGTATCCTGCAAATATCTGGCAGGATCTTCAGTGATCTGAGCAGTGGTTGCCGCTGCACTGGTGTCAGAAAACCTGTTCTGGTTGGTTCCACTGGTGTGTCGCTTGCAGTGTGACCTGGAGTTAGTGATACTCACTGCTGGATTTCCCTAGTGACAGGGAGAGATTTATTAAAGCAAATTCTCTGCATCTCTGTAGCTGTAAGGCAGTTAGTGCCCTTAGCAGGATATTAAACATCACGTAGCATTTAAATACCAAGCCACGGGGTTGGGGAAATGAATGTATACTTGTTTGTAAGAACTTGATGTGTTCTGTATACCAACATAGTATGTTACAGACATTTATGAGATCCTACAGGTATCTTCCTTAGCGAAAGCAGATCTCAGCATAGAGATCAGTTGCTTATTAGACCATTTGAATAATCAGTTATTTGTATTGTTAATATTTCTGAGTTTGGATACAGTTACTAAAAACAAAGTTTAATAATGGTTTTCATGTCAGAATTTATAAGCATTTGTAATTCTCACTGTGCATCTGTCAGCTGGAATGTTACTGTTTCAGTATAACTTTTTAAACACCCATTGTCACTTCCTTTGTTACTAACACTGAAGAATTTGCCTCAGAAGAAATGTGAGGATGTTTTCTCTACAGTCCAAACCTGTATAAACTACTTGAAAGAAGACAGACGATGATCAAAAGATGGCATCCTGTTATAATTATGTCCATTACAGCAACTGATTGATGTAGAATTAATCATGTTGTCAGATGGATGTTGCATGCATTGTTTTGCCATTGCCAAAAAACAGCACTCAGGATGTGTAAATAAAATTCCCCTTTTAAGTAAGAAGCGTATATTCCCCTGCCTGAAGCTAGGTGATTTGGACAATATAATTTGTTTGCATTTTCTACTTTCAAGCAAGATTAGAGGATGAGGGAGGGGTACAGGACTGGGTCACATACATCTACCTGTCTTTATGTTGCTAAAGGGAGGGAGCATTCTTCTTCTGCTTCCTTGGAGGGCGCCCTTTGACAACCTCAGTTTCATCCGTACAGAAAAGAGGCTTCACAATATACAAAGCTCTAGTGATAGAAGTTGAGGGGAGATTTACATACATGCAATTTACTGATGGCTGATAAGAGCAGTAGAAGTTTAATGCTCTAGAACAGTAATATATATGTTGATAATAATAATATGAGAATATGACATATGCGTATGTTCTTTGAGTCAGACACTTTGCAGTTATTTTTAATTTACATACTGTACTGTTGACATGATATATTTAGCAAATACTTTAGTAATTTTATTTTATAACTGTTACCTTTGTCTTGATCACAGTATCCTCTGCAATCTGCTATTACAAAGAGAGAAACTGATAATATCACATAGGCACTTATTTAAGTTTTCTCTATTGATATTTTTAATATTTCATAACTTTAAAATCAAGATAATAATACTGTATCAGTATTTAACTGTTGTAACAAAGGCACATCTCCATAGATGGATACCGATGCACCTGATTCATTCTGTCTGTGCTCGAAATTCAAGCTGGACCTTCTCTGGCAACCAGAGCCCACTTGGGTCAGTGCTGAGGCTAATCTATTTAATCATGCTGAGATTCCACTGGGGCTCAGAAATGCACTGACAAAACATGTGGCTTCTTGACTGGAGCTCGTTCACATCCATGCAGCGGGAGTACAGGCATTTTCAGCTGGCATCTGTTTCTGTTTGCTGGGTGTGTGTTGTCTAAGAGCTTGAGTTAGAAAAAGTATCAAAAGAACCCACTTTTTTTTTCTTTTGCTGAAAGAGGGATTTCAGGCATGCCCCTACTAGCTGTGTGCCACTCAGTTCTTTAGTCACAGTTAACAGGGAATGTCCCTCTTTTTACAATTAACTGCCTCTCTAGCATTTTGTTTTCTATGTTATAATCTGACACATATTCCTGCTTCTTTCTCTTAAACAGGACTACCAGAGAGATGCTGCAGAAGTCAGCAAACACTAAATCTTCAGCAGAGCGATCCTCCTCTCTCCCACACTGTGTACCATTCACATGGTATGGAGAGAGTGGCAAGGGATCCAATTCTTCTAGCAACCTGCCATCGCCTACCAGCTCAACTGAACCTTCCTCTGAAAATATAAGTCCAGCTAAAAAAGGGTCAAAGGTAGAAAATAAAAACTACCTTATTCCCACTGTGTTGAGTGGCATAACTGGCTTCATGTTTCTGGAAAAAGAACAGGCCAATATGTGACTACTACAATAAACAGTGCATGGTGTTCATTGTATGGTAAAAGCTCATCCGAACAGAACATCTGTCATTGTACCATTCCACATTCTACCTTTTTACTCTGTCTTAATGTACAGTAATTCAGTAAACTAACTGTGGTGTGGTGTACTGTAACAAAAGGAAGTGGTGCCAGTGGAAATTAGCATTTGGATCCACTGAACAAATGCTAGATTTGTATATTCAGTTATAGATAATTTCTGCATTCTTCAGGACTGATTGTGGGAATACCTACCCATGTTCAATGAGTTGTTTGCAAGTGAAGAAATGCTGTATGCTGTCAGTCATCCGCCTTTTTCCCCTCAATAATGAAATCTGTTTGTTGTGCATGCTGGGTGTTGGATTTAATTCTCTATATATGAAGATGCTTGAACTGTAAATATGAACTACTGCAATTTAATACATCTGTGTGATTCCTTTCTATGTGCATGAATGTTTCAGCATGATAACTCCTTAAATAACCCTTAGTTATAGTAACATACTTAGCTTTTTCATGTTTATTTTCACTTCTGGAAAGCGTATCTGCCTGTATCTTCTTGGAACTTGTAGCAGTTGACTTTTTATATTGGTCTGGTAAAAAGAAACAGATATGGTTCTCAACCCTATGTACAGGAATATGAATCCAAAATCTAATTTCTCTGTCTTCTACAAACACATGCATGTACATAACAGCAGTTTCCACAGGCATTTCATACTCTTTTCGGTGCCAAAAGCTGGTGATACCTCACTTCTGCTGTGCACCAAGCTATGCAAGATCATAGCTGTGCTTGTGTTACCTGGTAGGGAGAGCAACACAAGGCTGACCAGTCCAAATCAGATTGATAGAGAAGACCATAGGTGAAATACCTGAAGATTAAAAGAGAAACTGATTGGTTACCTGGTTTCTTTTGAAAAAGTAAGATGAGGATTAGACTTGTAAATCCTATTTGTGCCTTTAAAGAAACACTGTATAAAAATAATTATTCAACGGGGAAAAAAGCACCCCCTTTTACAGTTAGTATTAGGTTGAGATTTGGAGGGGAAGTTTGTCCTGCTGTCATAATTATTAGCAGGCCTTGGCTATCTTGTGTTTTTCCTACAGAAAATTAAATTTTAAAGACTGAAGTTCATACTAAGGCTGAAGCTTGCACAAAATAGAGGTGAAATAAAAATCAGAGTACTTGAAAAAGATGTTCTTCACACAACAGGAGGTAGAGCTGTTGAACTCCTGGCCTAAGAACTCTGTGGGGGCTAAAAGTTTGCCTATTAAGGAAGCTCCTCTATAAAGAGTTGGGAAGAGCAGAACAGGAATTCTAAATGTAGGTGTGACAAAACTTACCACAAAAACATTTTTATATTCTCTGTAAAGTTTGCAAGCTCTTAAATTAACAGTTCCTGTACTGCTAGTCAGGTTTTTAAAGCACAGTTTAATATCAATATTTAGTTGGATTTCCAACAAAACTAAGAGGACCAAGACTTGATATTTTTGGAATACTTCTTGTTTTCAGGAAAGATAGGTCAAATATCGGGGGGGGGGATAAAAGGATAACTTTTTTAGTGTTGTTTTTGGTTTTGATGTTTGGATCCATTTTTTTAAATTGAATGTCAAAGGTGAATTGAATTTGGTATCATTTAGGTGTTAGATTAGAGATTAGAGGTTTCTGTATCATCAATTGTTTATTCAAGTTAAATGGAATATCATGATGTCCTTAATTTTTTATAGATTTTGGTTTCTTATGGTTCTCACTCTAATGTGAAATACTTGTTAATTTTTGTCTTTTTCTGATAGTAATTTTGCTGTATTCCTGGAAAATATGTGCACGCTTTTGCTATTCTTTGCTGTAAGGTGTGTGATGTCTGTCATTGCATTGTTAAGAAAAAACAGGGTTTGTTTTATGGTTATCAGTTCAGTAAATAACATTCAATATCCAAAGATCTCTTTTACCTTCATTTTTTTCTAAATGTATAGGCAAAGAGGGAGCATCCTTTCACTTTTCTAGGAGGTTGTTTGAGACTCAGAAATGGATTCACAGGATATTCTCCATGCTCTTTCAATAGCAGTTTTCACTTCTCTCTGCTAATTAATCCTCTGTCCTATTCTTTGTGCTACTGCCTGTGCTACGCTTGTCTTAAATATTTGGAGGACATAAAATGCTAGTGCTTAACCTGCGGAAGCAGCGATTTAGCTCCAGGGTAAGACCCAGCATCTTAAGAGGGAGTCTGGAAATTGCTTTCAGACCTCTTTGCTATTCATTGAGGCATTAAAGTGGCAAAGGGGTCTCTTGAAGTACACAGTGTAAAAATACTGTGTAATGTATAAATATTAACAGTACTAAAAATTAGGCTTCCTTATGTGTATTGTAACTGGTTTGGTATATGATTGAAATCACTCCTGAACTATGCCAGCCTGGAAGACAGAAAGCAAATTTCCCCTTTAGATGCACATGTGAGATCATCTGCTCATTCTAACTCATCTTTTTCTCCACAGAATTTCACGTTCAATGATGATTTCAGTCCCAGCAGCACAAGCTCAGCTGATTTGAGCGGTTTAGGAGCAGAACCTAAAAACCCAGGTTTCTCGCACTCCTTAGCACTGTCATCAGATGAGGTATGCTGATGAAATTGTTTAAGGTGGGAATAGTTATTTTCTTTCTCCCATGGCATTTTGTTTGATAATTACTCAAACAATAAAGGGATATTTTTTAGGTGGTAAAATGGGAGAAGAAAATTAATCTTGGTTTCTAGATTATGATTTTTCTTGTTCACATAATAATTACTTGAAATAAAGGTCCTGTGGTATTATTGTAGGAAAGTAGAATGTAATTGGTTTCCTAAGAGATGCTATATCCTCACACATTTCAACACATTTTTCCTACATTCTAAATATGTACATGTGGACCCATAGATACATCTATACATATACTAAATTAGACATAATTGAGACAATTTTAAGATAATAAACATAGAGTAGAGTTTGGTAAATATAGCAGAGATGTAAGGCACCTTTACCTAGGCTAATCTTTACCCTGATACTTTAAAATAATACTGACCTGTACATGCAGTAATTGTGTGTTACTGTACCTGAATGTATGTATATTGGTTAGAACGTGTATGTGTTAATCCACATTACATTCTTTGTGCTTGCTTTGCACAGTGGATTTGAATTCAGTTACTTCAAACCAGAGTTTTTTCCAACAATGATAATGTGAAAAAGCATTCCTAACCCTGTAAATTGGTGACATAATTGAGCTGGATATAATATATGGAAAATACTTTTCTTAAGACTCTAGTTTTGTAACTCAGTTGTCAGTGAAGTTACACAATTTGTCAGTAGCTGACAACATGTCCTGTGGACGCAGGAAACCTGTTGCCTTTTTTCTTTTACAAACACTCCATAAGAACTTCACATTCTCATGTGAAGTTTGAGCCAGGGTTTTTTTCTAGTGAGGAGGAACTTGAAGTAGCTATGTCTTATTTTTTAATGATAGTTAGGTTTGTTCTGTTATTGCCTGCATGCTTTGCATGGGTTTAAAGAATGAGAGCTATTCCACGCAACTCCACTTGCCAAAATGGAAGTCTACAAACCCAGCCATTCTTTAGAGGTTACTTACTGCAGGTAATAAAGGGCAAAAATTTATAACATCATAGGAGAGGGCAGACAGGTCTGTATATTCTATGAATTACTGAAAACAACAAAGTAATCATTTACGCTCTATTTAGCATTAATACTATCTTGATAATACATTTCACTCTCTTACCATGTTTCGTTCCTCTTATATTATGTATTCTAGTGTGACAATGCCCTGTTCCCAGTGGTATTGAATTAAAAGCTTGAAAATGCTTTCGTTTTGCTTGTTCAGCTCTCTACTTTAACACTTCAAAAATATCAAGCCTGAACAGGTCTATAAAATGAATGTGTTTTCTCCATCCTCTGCTGTGTGCCAAATTGCAGCCTCCAAATCAGGCAGCGTGTTCAGCAAGAGCTGCAGTGGAAACCTCTGCAACCACCCTGGCAGGGGATTAGGCCAGCATTGCTCTTCAGCCTTTCATAGCGTATTGCTGCAAGCACTCCTTCACTCAGGCTTCTCTGGCAGATCTGACATGATTATTTGAAGGAGATGAAAAACATGAAAGGGTGGGGAGGGAACCCAGTTCTTGGAAGTCATTCTCTAGTTAAGGAGCTTTTGCTCTTTGGCATTGGAGCCATCAGGAAGGTTCCAACTGGTTCTAGGGTGTCAAGACCAGGAACTCCAGGGGGGTTTCATTGACACAGTCTCAGGTTTAGCTGCTAGATCATGTGTGTGCTGAGCTTTCAACATAACCTCTCTGCTTCTGGAAATAATTTTATTTTAAAGAAATCTCTTTGGTTTTGAGTAGCCTTATCTGTTTGCAAATCTTGGTGCTGCCCTTGCCTGAACTTTTACATGCTGTTACATGTTCTGTATTTTGTTTCTATAATGCTTTTCTTTCCCATTTCTTTGTTGCTCCCTCACTCAGAGCCTGGATATGATTGATGATGAGGTGAGATACTAGTGTGCTGTTGTGGTGAATCGTGTGACCATCGCGTGGCAACGTATCGTCTCATTTGCAGATTCACATTTCTCGTTTCATGGTGTTGTGTGGCAAACCCCCTTGTTCAAGCAGAACACGCAGATGTCACTGGTTCCTCTCTCCTTGTCTTGAGTTCCCCTCTCCTTTCTGCTAAGAGTTTTCAAGGGCATAGTGAATTGCAGTTTCTGTGGTATGCTGCGAGGGGGAGGAGGGTCAGTATCAGAGCAAATCCACCAGGCCAAGCATCAGCTGCACTGAGCTCCTGCTGGTGATAGGAGAAGGAAGAGATACTGCTTAAACCATCTTTTCCCCAGCCCTGAGAACTGGACAGCCAGAAGCTGAGAGATCCCAGCATCATCTAATGCAGTGTAAAAGCTGCTCTAACAGCAGACAGCTGCTGCAGCCTGTAGCAGCTGTTTTGCTGACCACGGCTGGGACAGCATAGCTTTTGTTTCAGGCCCCACTGGCACAGCCCTGGGTGGAATAAAGCAGCAGAGCAGGGACGCAGGGCTGCTGCAGCAGCTGACGCCCCACCTGCCCCTCCTGGTGCTGTGTTTGCTCTCTGCAGCAGCAGCGCAACATGATGCAAGTGGGGCCAGGGCAGTAGGATCGCTGTGTGTTCCTTACCGCTCCTCTGTGTCATCTCATAGTCTTCCACAGATAGTATCAGTCTCACTGGCTGTTTGATGTCATCACTTTGAACTTTAGAGTGGCTTTCTGAGGGTTTTTTTCTCCTGAATTTCTTGTCTTATAGCTTAAACACATCATAAAGATCTGTGAATGAGCCTGGGAAGCAGAATGCAGAATTCATTGCATCCTTTAGAAATGTTCTAATTTGAAGGATAAAAATCTTGTGAGGGAGTGGGAGCATACCTGTTTCGAATTGTGCCATCTGGCCATTTCAGGCCCTGTTTGGATTAAAAGGAATGCCAGTTCCTTTTTCTTCTTCTGTTTATAGATAGAAGGCTTTTTGGTTACCTTGCACCAATTCTTAGATATCTGGTTAGATCCAGATGTGATATAGTGGTGTAAAATTGTTATTATTGTAGTGTAAAGATAGTACAGATACCTCTGCTCTGATGCTGGCAGTTTGTACAGAAAAATGTTGTTACTCGTCCATGTTACTCTTTTAGTAATAATGGAGCATGTTTTTGTCACAGATCCTTGACGAAGGACAGTCTCCTAAGCACAGTCAGTGCCAGAGTCGTGCTGTTCAGGAGTGGAGCGTGCAGCAGGTTTCCCACTGGCTAATGAGCCTGAACCTTGAACAGTATGTTTCCGAATTCAGTGCCCAAAACATTAATGGGGAGCATCTCCTTCAGCTGGATGGGAGTAAGCTCAAGGTAACTGACTGGCTGGACTTCAAGACTAACTGTAGTATTCGTTGTCACTTTAGGTAATCTTAAAGGAAGTAAGAATTAATCCAGAAAGCAGTGAATCCCTGTGTGTGGAGTAGTGATAGACTAGAATAATCAACACAGAGTATAAAGCCACAGCAACACTTTAAGAAATTCCCATATGCACTTGGATTCAGAACCTTCAGAAATAGAGGGTATTTGCTTTGTGAAAACACTGGGTGTATATAGTGTACTCACATAAATCATATAGCAGCATGTGTAAGCAGTATTTGCATACAGGTATTTCTTATAAACAGACAGACATCAGAAGTAGCAACTGAAAAATGGATTAGTGGGATACTGGAGGCATAAGCTGATACCAGTTGTACTATGTTAGAACTAAATACAGTTTTGATGTATAAGGTATACATTGTTTCTTGTAGTGAAAATACAAGCCTACTTTCCTCAAAAATAATTACAGGAAGGAGTTGTGGGAAGCTCAGCAGATCTGAAAGTCCAAGTTTGGCATTTTCTTTCTGGATTTTTTTGCTGGCATTTCACTA
Source organism: Elanus axillaris (assembly GCA_026212715.1). Classification (NCBI taxonomy): domain Eukaryota; kingdom Metazoa; phylum Chordata; class Aves; order Accipitriformes; family Accipitridae; genus Elanus; species Elanus axillaris. The sequence continues at coordinate 17,925,868 of JANZLQ010000078.1, read as the reverse complement.
AGTCAAGGTGTTTTAGGAGAGAGCAAGTGAACTTTTGACTAAGGCATAGCAGTGAGAATTGGGAAGTCTCATTCTCTGTAGACTTAGATGACTTCAGGCAAATAGTTTAATCTTTATTTGCCTCATTTGATCAATGAAGTCACCATTGGTAGTGGCAATGAGTTCTAACTCTTTAATATTGTAGAAGTGGAAGGCATGGAAAATAGTACAGAAGTGTATTACACATCAGTAATGTATCTAAGTCTGTCACAGATTTGCTTGGATTTTTAGTCTTCTACCTAAGAAGAATTATTACTAGAATATGAAAAAAAAACTGATAGATTAAACAGTATGAAATTCTTCTTCTTTTTTTAATTTTATTTTCCCCACCTCAGGCTCTTGGTATGACATCTTCCCAGGACAGAGCAATCATTAAAAAAAAGCTAAAGGAAATGAAAGCATCCTTGGAGAAAGCTCGCAAAGCTCAAGAGAAAATGGAAAAGCAAAGGGAAAAGCTTCGGAAAAAGGAACAAGAGCAACTGCAGAGGAAATCGAAGAAAACAGACAAGTCTTCATCAGATGCAACAGAGGGCACTAATGAGCAGTGATAAGCAAAAGTGCTGCCGAGTTAGCAAAGTGGAGGCACTTCAAGGGAAGAGAAACTCATATACACTCTGGTGCCCCTTCAGCTTTCTTGTATTCATTACACAAGAGTGTGTCCAGAGAAATGGGGCTATACACAGACTGACTAGGGAAATTTATATTGTGTAGTTTTATTTTCCTGCATATCCAGTTCCCGCTCGTTGCTGTTGCCATGTGAAACAACCCCAGCCCCTCGGTTTGTTTTGTTGTTGTTGACAGCTAACAGATTTCATATTTGTGTGGCGGTATTTCCTTCCAAACTACTCTTCTCTGTTGAGCTGTGTGTGTTTGGTCACTTCAGTAACCAGCATGATGCCGAGGAGCATGGTCCACTGCTTCACCTCTTCTGAATAGGATGGCCAGTCAAAAAGATTGGTGAATGTTTCTTCAGCTGGATAAAAGCATTTGTGCTCTGTCTGATAAGAGTTAACATTCTACCTGAAGTTCAGCTTCTTTACAGTGTTTGGATACTCAGTTCCTTCTACTGGAGTAAGTTTCATCTTGCATCAGTACCTTGAAGCGACTGCTCTGGAAACACAGCTGTTCAGTGACTTCTTATTATACACTGGAGATAAAGACAGGAGAGTCAATATTCCCCCTGGGTAAAAGACAGGAGGTGAAACTCCTTCTGTTAACTGTACAATAGTTAATCCAGGAAGGAGGCAAAGCCTTAAATGATTATGTGGGTTTACACAGAAATCTGAGGATAACATTTATCCTTTAGATACCTGAGCAAGGATGAATTTCTCACTAGAGCACAGAGTATAGAACTATATAAATTTCATCATGCTCCCAGTGTGTAGGCAACTTTCTTATAGCACACTCTGCTTTCTTTTTCATGTGTTTTGAACAGGAAACTGGGCTTATTTTGTTTTGGTCTGGGTTGTTTTTTTTCCCCAAGAAAAACACCAAATCTTCAGATTCATTCTCCTATAAGCATTGGGAGAATAAGCTTTCTGTTATGCTCTTACGAAGCTGTTGTTGGAAATGATTATCAGACGTGAGTCTGCTGAAGATTTTCAGTTTTTACAGAAGTGCACTTTAAGAAGAGGAAGACGAAGGATTCTGGTTAAAATTAAATTCAGTACATTGCTGTCTTAAGGTCAATGCTGCCATGGAGGTGATGGTAACTAAATCCAAACCTGCCATATATTAACTGTTTCGATTGATGTGTTTAAAGAATATCCGCACCAAAACCTAAATTTTGGGACATAGGCCATAGAATGTTTTGATGGCTTATCAGTGGTTGTATTACATCCTTCAGAGATTTCTGTTTTCCTGGTATATGAGGCCATCGGCAAAGCCTGCTGTGTAGTTTTGACTATGACAGAAGCAGTGTGTAGCTCACACTGCATGGTGTTACTGCCTCTTAAGAGCATTATTAAAATATTCAGGCTTTCTTCAAAAGGATGGACAGAAAACAAGCAAATACCCACAATGAGAAGCTAGAGAGAGGTATTACCTTACTGCTTTATAGTCAAAGCTAACTACATAGCAGCATTTACAGTTGAGAAACGTCACTTCCCTGTCATGCATTCTGGAAGTTGGAGTCTTCATCTAGTCATACCAACCCATAAGCTGTTAAAATGTTGATGCAAAGTTAGAATCTTGAACTTACAAATTCACCAGCCTAAAAAAATGCAAATACTGAATTCTTTTGAAGAAAATGTTTGTTTTCCTTTGGCTTGGCTTCTCTTCTGCTCTGTACTTCATGGCATTCAGATTTGTGTCTGTAAAGTTCTCTGAAGTTCAGATTTTAAACAGTTGGGGTGCAATGTTTATGGTTAAATTTCTTTTGATCCTAATAATTTCTTTGACATATAAAATGGTCTGTAAACTGAGAGAGCCTAGTTCATTCAAAATTAATACACAACAGATCTACTTAGCACTAGCTTTATTTTTCCTTCCAAATCTAATTTCTACAAGTTTCTGATGTATATTTTATTCAGATGTAAAAATGAAATTGCCATAAAAGATACTTTCTGGTATTTCTAAAGGCTTGTGGTATTTTTCTTGAGATAGACCACTGGCAAAAAAATATACCTGCTAACAAGATTTCCACATTGCAGTGAATCTTTCTGGACTCTTTGTAGGAGAAAAATTATACAGATGTTTAACAGCCTTGTAAAACTAGCATTCTGTTATTTTAGGAGGCTATCAGTTTATATTTGAGTAAGAGAAGTTACCTGGAAGAAACTGGAAATTTAATATTTTAAATACAATGTTGATAAATGCATTTGATTATGATTTTTCTTTTTAAATTATGTTTACATTGTAGTAATGTTTAACTGGTTGTACATAGCAATATAAGGTGGTGTCCCTGTTTTACGTTTTTTGTTTTCTTAGAAAACTGAGCAGACTGCTTGGCATTATACACTGAGTTTTCATTCTTGCTGCTTAGAACAGTGCCTAGTTAATCTCTTCATAAATCAGATTCATATTCTGCAGAATAACTAGTTCCATCTAAGTCCTTTAAGTGTCCGGTGGGGGGGGGTTATTGCTTTGTGGTAAGGTTATTTTCTTATTCTCAGACTGAAAAACAACAAAAACCTAACTTAAAAAAAAGCTAGTAGCTTAACTTTAAAATAAATCCATAAAATGCATTTTGGTCAACACATGAAAACTAAGCAAACCGAGCAATGTCAAGAGTTTTGTTCTTTCCATGATAAAAGAGATTTATGTGGTTTCTTTTATTAAGTATGGTAACTCATTGCTGGGATATGTAGACATCATATGGTAGTGGCATATATGAAACAAAAGATATGGATGTCTCATTGTTCTTAACTTAAACTTCCTGTAAACCAATGCCAAGTCAGACTAATGTGGGGTTTTAATGTAATAAGAATAGACAAATATTGCATGCTAAATGACTGGAAAGACCTTCTCCTTTGGCTCACGTGCAAATGTAACTGTCGCCTACTTTTGCATATTTATTTGTGGAGCCAAAGCAATTTTGAGTATGCTGACTTGCCTGGCTACCTTTTAACTGCTGTGCAGGCAGTGTGGTGTTTCCATGCCTCTCGCTGTGCGTCTGAGTCATCTTTACACCTAGGTGACCAGAGCAGGCTGGTGAAGTAACTTCTCCCTGGTTACGGTAGTAGGCTAGTTCTGTAAACTCTAGTTCTGCTCATTGCTGGGGTATTGCCAGGTTGTGAATATATCAAGCCTTTGAAAGGGTGAAGAAAGGACTTAGCAAAAAATGGAGCTCTGGAAAATAGAAAATAAAAGATACAACACTGCAGGTTACTTTAGTCCTTAAAAACCTAGTTTTTGTGGAGTGGTGGCTCATTGCTCTGTGCAAATCAGCCAAACATACTGACATTACTCGTTTCCAGCTTGTATTTTCCCATGTGGTAGGGTACTGCACCTGTGCTACCTCCATGTTAAAACTCCCAATTTGGTTTCAGTCTGCCCAGGTAGATCAGGACCAGGGCGTGAGGAAGGAGCCAAACCTGTTCATTGCAATGCACAGAGTATCGCCCACTGCTGTTTGCATTTCACCCACGGCTCTGAGCAAGTCTGGTGGGGGTCACCGTAAGTGGAGCCTGTTCTAGATCACAGGTTAGAATTGCACAGTAATAAAAAAGCCAAATGGAGTTAGGTGATGTTTGTATCTCAGTGTATATAAATGCTTTTGCATTTTTTTAACTTTTTACATTTTTTTGCAAAGACATCTATTGTGCCATGACTCTAGTCTGCTCCAGGGATACCACAAGAATTGAGCTTTTACTAGAATTACTGAGCAGCTTTCCTCTGAAGCTTGCCAGTCCTCAGCTCTTGTTGACATTCACAGGCACTTGACACTGAGCATCAGGGTTCCTCATACTTCACTGCTTCCATCAGAGCCTTCTGTCCTGAGCTGCTCCACCTTGACCTCCTGGCTCACGTGCTGGCGAGTAATAGGTGGGCAATGTTGTGTGATTTTTGTGAATGAATTGTGCTCCACTTTTAAGTCAGATGAAGAAATCCCACTCTTGTTAATAGTGCAGAATCCAGTTCTACAGTAGGAAGGAAAAGCATCATCATTTAGTTGGGTATGGCCAAGAAGTACTGTTGCAGGTACCAACATAACACTGAACATCAAAAGAAAGGTTTGCACAGATTCAGCTGTAGTTCTTCACAGCATCTGTACTGCAGTCTGTACTGTTTCTCAGTGCTGAAATTTTGGGGAAGTTTGCAAGAATTAAGTCTTAACGTTGATTTCTTAGCCCTGTGTTTACAGAGAGAAAGATATCGTCAAGGCAAAAGAAAAACCTGATTTTGCTCTTTTTCGATGTGGCCTCATCCCCTGCACTATCATCAAACTAAGTGATAGAGGGGCTGGACCCTTTTAATAGCACTTCATTCATTCTGTGCTCTCCCTCACTTGAAAAACCTCAGGAAACCTATGTTGTTGTCCAAAACACTGAAAAAACCAAGAGGTTTGAAAAAAGCAGCACATATTTAATTAAGTTGTAAGTCTTTAACAGTCGAAATGGGCAGAGTGCACAGAGCAGTTAGATGGTTTTGGTTTAGTTTTGTTAAATTTGTGGTTAAAAATAATGAAATCAATTAGTCTTTCTAGAAATGTTGAAGCGATTTGTGGCTTAATTCCCTCTTTAAGTAAATATGTATTTTTTTCATGTGTGCACATACACATGTACATACATGGCTATTCATAAGAGTTATACTGCACTAGTAGCAGTTCTGGGCGTTCCAGGGCTGTAGGCACACAGCCTGCATGGTAGGCAGAGGGCCACGGGACTGTCTGCAAGCTCGGAGGAGCAAAGCGCTACCCCTCAGTCTCACCAGTGTGCGCACCCCTCTCTCTCCTGGTAGCTTTGCCCACTCTTTCTTGTGGGGGTTTACGCATTTTGCAAATCAGAAGATTTTAAAGTTTTGTTAAAACCGTGTACAGAAGGGTCCTCTGCAGGTCATTCTGCATGTTGTCCTCGGGTTGGTTTTGGGGGATGGGAGGTTGGCAGCATTGATTTACTGGACTGTCAGTATTCTAGGAAGGAAACCCTTTTTATCTTTTTAACCCTAACTTTGCTCTCTATTGGAGCTCGTTTTTGGGCAGGATTATGAGTGACATCCGAGGTGACTTACCCACTCACGACAGTGGAGTGTGGGTCCCCTGCAGATTGCACAGTCCCTTTTGTTAACCTCCCATATGGATTTTACTGTACTTTTTCCACCTGTAGAACTGATTTTTCAAAGCTGTGACACCGTAGTCATGACACTGAGCCCCCCAATCCCTCCTCATAAAATGAGCTTTCTGTTACTAACTGGCAGTACTAACTGGTGCTTTTGCTGTTGGCATTAAGTAATGATTTAAAAAAAGGGCATCTTACTGGAAGGTTTGGCAGTCGTGCCTTGAGCTGCCTGTTTCTTTGGGAAGTTTGGACTGTGTTAAGAACGAGCCATAGGGTTTTTGAAAGCTGGTCTGCCGAGTTAGGCAGGTTTCTTCTTCCCAAGTGAGGAGAAGTGAGGAGGGATCGCAGCTCATGAGGTCAGGTCCAACCTGCATAACCTGGGAGCCTGAGCCTCCTGCCGGGTTTCCAGTGGGAACTTTGTCACTGACACCAGTGGAAGTGGGTTCAGGCCCCAGTGCAGAAGCGTCTGAAGGAAAGGGGGATCCCAGGGCACCAGACGTAAGGAGTAACCAGCCCATTTGGAAGTGGGGAGTGCACAGTGAACATCTTCTGACTATACTTTCCCATACACATTTACTATCCAAACAACTGCTTTCGTATTTTCCAGTCATGTTGCAATGGTAACTCACTGGTCACTGACAAGTGTTAGACATATTGCTAGAAGACCAGGCAGCTAAAAGACTAAAATGCACTGTGCTCACTGTAAAAATTGGCTTCTTACATGGTTTCTTTTTATATGGTTGAAGAGGTGGTTGCGCTTCAGGTTTTTTTCCTTTTTTTAAAGAGGTTAAATGTATATGAAGTGCATGTTATCCTGAACTTTTTGTTTGTACATCTTGGTGTCTGATCATCTGCATGAAAGACACAGTAGTGCCATGTCTGAGCTTGTTCTCTTGTGCTTGGTTGATATAAACTTCTCTAGATTGTTGAGTTTTCCCCAAAATAGCTTTCATTAATATTTAGTTATTGGGAAACATCAAAATAAAACATCATGGTGGCCCTTTGTTTTCTTATTCTTACAGTTTAAATACAAACAACAAAGCCTTGTGGTTTAAAGTTAATTTGTTAGTGTAAATAAATTTCTTGCCAATGAGTATTATTGTTGTTAGACAACGAATGCAATAAAATAAGAAATCCTGAATCTTTATTAGAATTTGTATTGAGTCCTCACTTTCCTGCCCATTTGTTGGTCATTGCAGAAGAAATAATAAATGGTGAGCACTACTGGACAGCTGTTGCTGCATGGGTCAGACTTGGGGTGGGGGGAGCAGGGGGGAGACATGGACCTTGCCCTGTTTGTTCTTTCCTTCCTTCTGCTCAGTGCTGAAGATTATTTTAATCCAGCTCTTGGCCAAATTGGCATGATTCACAGGCCTCTGAGTGGATCTTGTTTACGATCTGTAATTATGTAAAAAGAACTAAAAAAAAAAAAATAGACTAGGGAAAGTGAATGGCCTTTTTTCTTCATATGCAGATGAAATGTAGCATGCAGTCTTTTGCTGCAGGTTGATGTAAAATAGACTGCCTTCAGGCTAATGCTGATCAATGTCTGTTTAAAAGACCTGGATTAGTTTTGGTATATAAAAATATTTTACCGTTTTACACTCAAGCATAGGTTAGTTATAATAGGCATTTCATACAGCCAAAGCACGGCAGTTCTGCTGAACAGGTTTAATATGTCTTTTTATTTATTTGATTTTTGGTAAATTCGGGAAAGGCATTGGGCACAGACTGTCCAATTTGTATAGTCATTTCAGTGGATTTACATCTGGCAGAATCTAGGCCAAATACTCTGCACTTAATCTGTCTAACCCAGTCTGTGTTTCCCAGTGGCTGAATCATAAATCTTACTTTCTGCTAATATGGCTACCACCTGCAAAAAGACAAAAGAATCCGCAATCTATAAAATTATTATCTTAATTAAAATAGGTATATTAAGAGGCTGTAAGTCTACGACTGGCAGATGAAATGTATCTCCTCAGCAACTTCCTAAGCCTGGAGCCTTCTATACATATGTCCTCGTTGCTTGTGCACGTTGTGCAGATTGCTTTCTGAAATGCCCAGAACTGCTCCAGACTCTACAGCTTGTAAAAGACAATGGGTTATGTCCTCCTCTGGGTTGCAAACCCAGATTTTCCCTGTGCAGGTTACCTTGTAATTGGCACGCCAGGCTTGAGGTGCATCTTCCTCCGCTGCTGTTTCTGCACTGAGGCTGCCAGTGAGTTTTAACAAATGGTGATTTCAGGCTGAGGGACTGAAGCTGCACCCCAGCATTGCTTTTGCTGCAAAATGTGTCCTTGCTGTCTCTGTCCTGCCCAGCACCGCTTTAATGCACAGTGGCCCAGCTTCCATTCCCACCTCCGCACTGCGAGGCTGGGAGACCCTTAGAGGATGTTGGGAACGAGCTTCCAACCCTCCTTGCCTCAGGTTAAAATTCAAAATTTTGCTATTGGTAATAGCAGGTACTAAGTCCTGCCTACCATCTCTCTCCTCTCAAATGCTTTAGGAAAAGATAAGGCCTGTCCCTTGCACATGCCTCTCTCTGCGGGCAGACCGCTGGGAAAACCATCAGTACAGGAGTAATTAGAGAAAAAAAAAAAAGCCAGTGATGGGTGAAGACATTCTTTATTTTCTGAAAGGCCAAACCCAACAAAAAAAGTAGAAGTTTTACAAGATGCAACAACATGTAGATTTGCTCATTTGAAGACATTCTAAGCTACTGGGAAAACGTGAAATTAGTCTTTCTATGGGTTACTTCTACCACTGCTGAGGAAAATGCTGGCTGTTGCAGTTCTACAACCACAGAGTAAATCCAGGACCAGCAGAGTGACAGAGTGACCAGCAGAGTATTTCAGCTGTGTTACTGCCACTGCTGCAAAACGCTAACTCTTCAGAAGACGCCAAATTTACTTGTGAACAAATAGTGGCACAAGCCTAAAATAATTACTTGAAAATGCTAGTGCAGGACGTTGATCGCTAATCATGAACAAGTTAATAGCCCAACCTCACTTTACTGTGAGAGCTTCTTCAGAGTAGTTTTTTGTGCTTGGGCTCTGGGAACAATGTCTGTTCCTCAAGGCTGAAAATGGATTACAAGTTCCTGTAGGAACGCACAACGGTTCCCAGGGAAGCTGCAAATGTCCTGCAGGGAGAGAAGTTGCTAAGGAAGGACCGGCAAAGCCAGAGTTATGGTGAATGACATTCTTGAGTGCTTGGTGCTGTCAGCTGGTGGCAAAGGCAAGTCCAGCAAAGGGATAAGACAAATGCCGCCCTCGTTCAGGGCCGGCTGTGGTCTGTGGAAGGGCTGTCTGCACGCTGTGGTTAGCAAAAGATGAAACCGTCATCCAAACAGATGACTCCCTGTCACCAAAGCCTTTGCAGGCAGACGGTAAATCCTGGGCAGTGCTCAAGTCCTCAGATCAACTGGGCGTTTTGGAGAGGAGCTATGAACACAGTTTGTGCACAGACCTGCTAACCCAGGGCCGCACCCAAGAGACAAGGTCAGTTAGCCACATGGTTAACCCTGAAGCTCAAGTCTTCCCCTCCAGCCACCACAAGACCCCTGCAGCATGTGCTCTTTGTATACAAAACATCACAAATACCAGCAACTGCTATTGCTACGCAGGGGTGAAAGAGTTGCCTGGCATGGCAGCAATGGGAAGCTGCCGGCATTGGGAAGGGCGCAGCAACTGAGCCGACACGCCCCTGGCTCATTTCTTAAATCTTGCGCAACTTATTGTGCCCAGGGACATGCCTTACGCTGTGGTGTCTGTGCCAGTGAGCCAGTGGCAGCACGGGGGCTCAGAGTGAAGTAGACGCTCTCCGGGGATGGGAGGTGGTGTGGTAAGACCCCTGGTCCACTGCAGCTGTGCAGAGGGAGGGGGGGTGGCACTGTCCCTCCCATACAGCAATGCAGCCACGAGCCCTGGCACCAGCTCCTTGCTCTGCTTGGAGCTGTTCCTCTCCCTCAGACGGAGCAATAACTCCTTTATACCAGTAGATGAAAGCCATTAGGCTGGTTTGGTTTAGAAAGGAAAGGCACAGGAGCCAAGAGGCGTCAGCACACACATTTTCTGTTCAAGGCCACTGGTCACCCACACCTGAGCCCGCAGTAATGCCTCATCTCAGCCAGAACAGCAAAACCCAAAGACAGATGAAGGTTTGCACACACTCTGGTTCCTGTCTCAGTGTTCAGGCTGCTACAGAGCAGGTTATTTGCCCTGTCTTGTAGGCAGAAGCACTTCTGTGTTTTCAAAGTACTGGACTTCCCATGTACTCTCCAGATTAGAAGGGGCCGTGGCTGGTGGTGAAGCAGATTGCCAGAGGGAACAGCAAAACCAGAATAGCAATTAGCACTCAGGGACTGGCTCTTTCTCCTGCTGAGCTTGTGCTTCACCCGCAGCCTGCCTTTTTTCTCCACACAGCAGTGGAAGAACAGGAGCAGGGAAATGCTGCCATGTCAGCTGAAGGACACAGAGGGAACGGTGGCTGCCAGGCAGGTCTGCCCAGGGACAGCTCTTGGAGGGAGAGCCAAGCTGCTGGAAGTGCTGGTGCAGGCAACACAGCAGCAACCCTGGCAGGGGAGCTGCCACTGGTAACACGGAGCCTTTAGCTGGATGTCAGCATCTCCCACAAAACCAGGGCGGTGATCAGAGGTGCTCGGAAGACAAAAAGAGCAGCAGGAGCTGCTCTGCAGATAAAGACATCTACACTAATGAAAGAAGAGCTCGCTCCACAGGCAGGAAACCAAGTGGTGGCTCAGACGGGGACTTCTGCCAGACTGGTGCCTTGCTGTGCATGCTGGGAAGCACAAAACTAATTTCCAGCTTCAAAGGACACTCAATTCAGTTGATTGGAAGTGATCGCTAACTAACACCATTCTAAAAACGCTACCTGATGGAAACCTGCACAGGTCTTTTAGCAGGGCGCAACGTTATCAGTTACTGCTCCTGGATAAATATGAAGTGGGTGCCTGCTGTACAGAAGCACTGGGGGAATCGGCCCCGTACAGACTTGAAGGTGTTTACCATGCGTGACCAATGCTCGGGGGTAGTCACTGTGACAAAGCACCCAGAAATGCTCCCTTTGCTGTGACAGTGCTAGTGCATTTTTCACTGAAGGTGCTCAGGATTTGTTTCCCACTCTTTAAGAAAAAAAAAGGCTTTTTTAAACTCCCTTTGGAAGAGTCAGTAAGAAACCACTCCAAAGTGATGCCCTGCTCTTTTCTCAGTAGGATTAAGAGAAATTTAGGAAACTGAAGTAACACTAAGAAAAGGGGGGAGAGGGAAGAAATGAGGCTGAAATAACAATTACTCTCCTTCCAGTTATTTCAGAAGTAGTGGGGAAAGCCAGCAGGAAGGTTCAGAAGAAGAATGCTTAACACAGTCCCTGGTAAAGCCCAGGTGTCAGTGAAAAGAAAGCACACCACTGGTGTGTTAACTGGTAGTTAGCAATTCTCATTTACAAAATCAGTTTTCTCTGGGGAAAAAAAAAAAAAACAAACAAATAACAGAAATCCAGTTGCAACAGATAATTCAGTGTCTGACAGTTCAGTCATCTGTAATCTGAATTTGAACTTCAAGGTTACCCTTTGTTATTGACACGGGGTCCTCCCCATTACACAAACTAATTTCTCACCTTCAATTCCATTTCCTTTACTATTGCATAAAACTCTCATTTTGGAGAGGAAGGTGAAAATACATTGCCATGACTCTACTTAACCTTGATGGGAACAGTCTTGTTGTTAGCAAATATAGCAGAAACTAAGTGCATTCCCAAGGAATTAAATCCTTTGCACTGCAGCAGATCTTACCCGTGACAAGCTATAGCTCACAGTAGAGAGCTCTGTGGAATACTGTGCCAATGAGCAGTTTTCCTTCGTAGACAGATGCCACCGAGCTTCCCTGCAGCACAGAGCCATTGTCGGCGTAGACGCGTGTCACCGCAGGCTCCTCCGAGAGGATGTTCTGGATGCGCAGGACCTGCCAGAGGAGGGGGATACATCTGCTGAAACGGCTGCGAGTGAAAATCCTCCACGGATGGAGGGAACGTGAGTATGTTAGCTTAAACAAATTAGATAGGTTGATCAGCTGCTGATAACTGCAACCAAGTGATTCCTGTGACAGAGCCACAAATTCTGCTTCAGTGAAGTATGGCCCCTGGAGACCGATTATTTTTTAAGTGGTTGTGCAACAGAGACTCCACCCCAGAAAGGCAGTCATCTCCAGCACTAGGAATGTCCAGTTTTTGCCAGCCTAAGAGTTACTTAGTATCTTCTAATTTCCAGGCTTTTTCCAGACAGAGTAAACAACTGCCTAGTATCATAAATCTACTGCTATTGAACATGGTAATTTGGAAGAGTGTCTTATGGGGAGCTTCAGACAAGGCTGAAATCAAACACCAGCCAGCCATCTGCACTCGCAGCCACTAGCGTCACTGCCAGCATGTCACTGATTTCAGAAGGAAAGCAGAATTACAGTGTCACCTACTGATGAACCACACGCACAGATAAATCATTCCAGTGCAAATGTTTCTGCTCATGCTTTGCACTCAATTATTTTTTGTTTGGCAAGAGGTGCTGGTTCAGTAATTAACACAGTTCATCAAAATCTGATTGTGTGGCCACAGCTGCACTGAAGGCAGCCTGAGGAGTACAGAATCACTGAGCTACTGGGTGGAAACTATTCAGTTGTCTCCTAAGGATCTGAATAGGTGTTTGTTAGCGAGTATACGCTGTTCAGGCTTTCCACTTGAGAACAGAAGCTGGAAGCCAGCTCGGTCTTTGCTTTCACAAAGGGTGGCCAGGCACTTCTCTATGTAATGCAGGGTTAAGTTATACCGGGGTGATTTGAACAGAGCAGCTTTCTGGCACAGACATAGTCAAGAGACCACTGACATCTCCCAAAAGGCACCTCAGAGGCAGGCAGATTTTCAGCATCATTGTAGAACAGCTTCATCCCATTGGGATGACATCCTATCCAGATGTCTCCAGTGTGCAGGTCAATAGACAAGTTATCAACCAGAGTGTCCAGCTGCAGTGTCTATCCAAAGCAGAGGAAAAACAAGAAGAAGAGAGGAGTTAAAGCTATCAGAAGTCCTGGAAGCAAACTATAACATAACCAACAGACTTGTCCAAGACTCTCATCTGACATAACTTAGACTGATTTTTTAAGAAGTATTTTCTCCCCCGGTGCTGTTTTTCTTTTCCCCCATTATGCTTCATCCCCTCCTCTGTGCTGTGAGAAACCTGCTCGCTGCCCCAAGCTTCCCCCCATCAGCTCACTGACACCCACGCTTGCATTGATTACTTCAGTGCTTTGTGGTCTGACCCATACTGACTGCAGCGGACTTCCCCTACAGCTCTACAGCGTGGCCAAGGGTCCCCCTCTGGTTGCTGGTGTGAGGGTGGAAGACCTGAGGCTCTGTAATGGGGCCCACAGTACCTCTGCAAACCCACAGCAGGAGCCAGCCAGACCAGAACTTCGCACATGATCAGGTTGAAAGCTCAAGCATTCATGGGGACTAATCCATCCAAAATTCACACATACCTCTTTTTTATGGAACAGCAGCAACTCACCTTCACATGGGTTAAATTCCAGTTAGCATGTTTTTCCATAACATGGACGCTATGATCAAATACATCTGCAACATAGATGTACCTTCAAAAGAAAGAAGCTCTTAGCAATGTGTATGAGTAAGCAGACACCAAAACCAGCCAGTTTCTCCTGTGCACACCCAGCTCTTCCCGTGAGGAATGCCAGCTCACAGTTCTCACACAGTAATAGACATTGCAAGCAGGCCACAGGGCACTGAATTGAAGCCAACCTGCTGAGACGCTAATGTAGCTTCACACTGTGCCAGTTCTTAAATTACGACACTGAAGCAGGCCTTGAACCATAAGATCCACAAATACGCCTTTTTTTTTCATTTAAGATCACCAGTCTACACCACAGTACTGGTTAATCAGTCATACAGACTTTAAGACTGTAGAGCATTCCCTGCTTGCAGAAATCCTGCTCTGTTAATCCTTGCAAGCAATATACACAAACTTCCATATCAGCTGGTTAAAATGCAGCAACCTTTGATCTTATTGCATATGAACTACCACGCAAAGCAGCAAACATCGCCTCTAATTAAAGACCGAGACACATGACTTCTGTTCTACAAACCCTCCACATGGTTTACATGGTACAGGTAGCACCTTGCCTTAAATTAGCTCGTTTAGACACTTGACCACAGAGGTACTGCATGTACGAATTAGGACTTTGGGATTCTTTTTTGTGATCAAACAAAATCTAAGGCAAGGAGAAACTTACTTTCTGTCAGGTGAAATGTTAATTCCATTGGCTGAATAAAACCCAGCTGCTACTTCTTTAACTTCTTTTGGACTGTAGTAAACAACATTTGACCAAGTTAAACCCAAGAACATCTCCAAGAACATCAAGATGAAGTCAGAGAAGTAGTGGTCATTGGTAGCATAGAAGCTGTCCAGCCCCATAGCTACTATATCATTCACACTAAAAAAAAGTAAAAAGAGAGGGAGAAAAATAAATAAAAGAATTAAATAAGAGGTATGAAGGAGCATTGTAGGACTGCCCAAATCCAGCCAGGACGTGGTCACCCCATAGACATAAAGGGGCTGCAATTACAGATGGTACTTCAGATAGACACCAAGTTCTTTAGAACCTTTTTACTTCTATTTTCTTTTACATAAGCCAGGACTGGGCAGTGCTGAGACCCAAACAGGACCATAGGGCATCAGCTAGAGATCTGGGTACCTGTCCATAAGTCCATGGAAATTTTTCTCTCTTTTGTTTACATTCAACTGGAAACCAGGCAGGAATGGTGACAACTTTATCTATCAGGCTCTGTTTATATTACCATCATTTTGCAGTAGGACAGACCAAGAAAATCGTGTATGTAACAAAAAAAAAAAGGCTAAAAAGTATATTTTTACAGTGTAGCAAATTCAGAATAATAGAATATATGAAGATTCATGTGTGCAATGACCTGAGAGTGGGTTACATGAGCGAAGGAGAAATGAGTAATTCACTAGCATCAGTCACAGTGACGCTTAAGACTGATTTAGTGATACAACTATTAAAAATTTCATTTACAGAAGAGATTGGAGAAACACAGTTTTTAATTACCCTGATAAGAAGGAGTAAATAAAAGAAACAGGAAAGCTGATAAAAGAGAAAATATCTCTTATTAATAATACCCTAAACCCAACATCATCCTACTTTGGATTTTACCAAAGCAGCCTGTTCTTCTGGGGGAAGATGGTATATGGCTTCAATACCTTGTCAGGAGGTCGTGACGAAAGGTTTTCAGGTGTACAAGAGAATTGTCATCTTCTACAAATTTAAACAATTCTACTGTGCTCTTCTGATGGGGATGGTTCACAACAAAGAGGTACACGGTGTCATCTTAAAAAAAGAAACGGAAACAGCTGAATTCTCTGCAACAGTTTGTGTGGCTCAGCACCCACAGCTCTGAAGCAGCCTCTAGTACAGAGCACGTGTTGGGTTTGGTGCATTTGTCTCACAGCTCCTCAGAGGCAGAAGGACAAGTACAAAAGTAATGCGGGATGCCACTACAACTGGATCCAGACCTCCAGCTACTCTTCTCCCAGGTTCTCTCTAGAGAGTGTAAACTACATTTTTGCTATTTCTACCAAGGAAGCAAGAAATCATGGCTTCATCCTTGTGCCCAAGCCACTGGGGTTTGCAATGTGACGCACTATAGTGACTGGTTCCATGAAATAGCCACAGTCAGCTGGGAAGGAGAGCTCGTAGCCCAGTCAGTTTGGGCTTTTCAGTTTATTTACTACATCCCCTGAGAAAGCTGAAAGAGCATCCTTCTCCTGTACTCTGTGTAAGGCTGCAGTCCTTCTGCCCAGCCCTTCTGGTGAGACCCTAAATTAGCCACCACCGATTTCGCCAACACCCTCCTTTAAAGGGTGACTGTATGAGGACACAGGTCAAGCTGCAGCAATGGTTCTCTTTCTCTTAGTATTTGCAGTCTTCTAATTGCCCTGCTAAAATCCCCAGTGAAAGGACAGTGAAAAAGAGAGGAAGGAGAGCACAAAGGGTATTTTATTGGTAGTCAGAGCTTGCAATAGGAGAACATGGCTTGGCCACAGAGTTTCAGAGATTTTAGTAATTTACAGAGATTTGATAATTTACTGTTTAGGCACAGAAGTCTCCATTCTGGTCACTACCAGTCAGTGAAGCATATGACTCCTCAAAAACCTTGACCCCAGGGTGAGACAGATGTAAATAGGTAAAATAAACTTTGTGTGGTTTTCAACTCCTCAAACTTTTCCCATGTTTTCTTTGCTTTCAATATATAGGACATCCTTCTGTCTCAGACTGCGTGAAATAATGTGCAAAGGTGTTTGCTTTAGCAGCTGACATTAGAAAAGAGCCCAACAAAGATAAAAAGCCCAAAAACCGTTTTTCTCTCCCAGCAAGCGCAGGCTATTGGGGGTGCAATGCAAGGCTGAAAAGGGATTTCTGTTTGTGCTCTTTAGGCTGAGATTTGCCTCCACCTCGAGTTAAAGATCTCTCTACCTCTGTCTACATAGGTGCTGATTCCATGAGGGTTAAACGACGCCACATCAAACCCTCGGCTGATTCTCAGTTCCACTGCTCTGGGATTGTCTTCATTCAAATCCATCAAAAGTATTTCACCTGGCTTGTCTGGTGCAAAGCTCTTTATTCCTGGATATTTCAAGCCCTGTAAAATCAAAATGTAAGAAAATCATTTCTGGATAAAAGGCAAAGGGAAGCATCACAGGGATGAAAATGCTGGAGCCTTGTTCGGACTTGCAAGCGCACATCAGGATGTCCCTCTGCCTCAGCCCGCAGTGCCGTGATGGAGGTAGAGGGACCCGTCGGCTCTGCTCTCCCTGGCGAGCCCTTGACTGCAGTGCGGAGGGCACAAGCTGCGCGGAGGGCATGGGGAGCCATGCCCAAGGCACCACTGCCACCCGCCACAGCCACCACCAGGTGGGTGCTCTCCGTACATCAAACCACTCTGCGAACAGCCAGGCTGGGGGGGACAAGCTGGAAGTACAGTACCGCTGACTACATCCAACATGGTAAAGCCACCGGGAACAGCAGCTGTGTGACAGTGCACCATTTCTGGCATGAATTTTGCAATGTTATCATTCCTTGGGCGTCCCTGGAGCACGTAGATGAAAACATCAGCTTTTGGTTTAGAAAATAATTGCTAGCCATCCCGACTGTGAAAAAAAGCTTGAAAACCTATATCCAAAAGGCTATAAAAAAATCTGGAACAACAAAACACACAAAATCTGATGGTTTTTTAAACGCAGGGAATTGACACACCTTCTTAACAAGGGAGAGGTTTGATATTTCAAGGAAGCGGCATGAAAGAAATTCAAGGTTACGTGGGCAGATAAGCCAGCACAATAAGATACATGTGTCACAGCCACCACCACCCCTTTGGTGTCAAGAAGTGCACTTGCTCAAGCAGAAGGAAACACTGGCTAAGCCAACACTAGTCTGAGCCGTTCCTACAGAGCCAGCCAGCCTTGTAGAAAAAAATGAGTCCAGCTTGCAGTTTTCACCTATGGCTTCTGTAGATAAGGAAGCAGGAAAGCCCCTGCATGGGGAGGAGGCATGGGCACTTACGGAGCTGATGAAAGCCAGTCCATTGGGAAGTATGTCAATGTCTTCTGAACCAGTTTCTGCAAGACAGAGATAAAAAGGGTTTTTCAGATGACATAAAGTATTTCCCATCGAAAAACTTCCTTTTTAGTACAATTCCAGCTCTCACGAATGTCCCTTTCTGATATGGCTGCACAAGCAACGAAGTTAGCGGAAAAGTTCTCATCGCATTAGAAGTGGTAGCAGAAGGCAGCAGCGCACCAGGTTAGTAAACAGTACTGACTGGGGTTCACCTCTTTCTGGGGGCTTAGGGGTGCCCTGCAGTGGCTGGGCAGTCTCCCACCCAGCTCCATGTGCCCCCCGGAGCGGTACGAAATGAATCACCCGCTTTTGGTGATAATGATCTGCAGCAAGCAATTAGCGCAGACGATGAGGTTGTCAGGGCAGGACGGTACCCATCACTCAGCCCCCACACTTGGATAAGGCAGCTCTGGGAACTGCGCACACCGATGCTCCTAGTCAAGCTGGGACACTTCGCTAAGATGGATTGCCAAATATATAGTTAAAGTTCTCAAGTGACAGAGAACCTACTGTATCTTTAACAACTAAGGGCTTTAATAGTTAGACCACACTTTTAACTGCAGGTAATAATTTTCAATATTGCCAGTTCCTGTAGTTCCTGTACTATTTTTCCCTGCTAGGAAAATAAAATAAAATAAAATAAAATAAAATAAAATAAAATAAAATAAAATAAAATAAAATAAAATAAAATAAAATGCTGTTTAGTAAGAAGGCTAGAGCAATTTTAGGCTTTGATCAAGCACTCTCCATAGAGCTTTTAGTATGTTGCTGAAGCATGTCTGCCATCCCAAATTTTCACTGCTCCCCTGAGAAGCCTCCCCTCTCTTCTCCAATCACCAGCACAAACAGCATTCCCCACAAGCCACTTGTGGGGAGGAACCAGATCTGCAAGTGGCATGACTTCTCCCAGAGGGACAGGAGACAGGGACAGCCCCTCCTCAGCCCCAGCAAGCCCCTGCTCCACTCCATTGCACTAATGAGTGGAGCACCCCTGCCTTCTGAAAAGCAAAAGGTCTGAAGATTGATTTTAGAGGGACTCAGCCCATTATCCTACCTCCTGGGTTTTGGTTCTGAATTTCGACTGGGCTCAGGCAGGAGGCAGACATCTGCACTGATGTTCTCAGAGACATTTACAGCCTTACTAAAATGTACTTAATTTAGCATCTACTAAAATTTTGAATTTGTTTTTTCTTTTTCAGCTCAGCTCATGCCCTGGTTTAAGCAACAAGTTCCGTTTTTTTGCCCCCCGCTCTTGGTCTTTCCAAGTCTGGGTTCATTTATAACATTTGGTTAGCAGCGATTCCCCACTTCCCAGGATTGCTGCAAAGAAAGCAACATAAATAAATGCTGAGAGGCTCAATTACCATGGTGACGTGAGCTGGACAGACAGCTTTTACTGGCAGAGCACGCTGGTGAGTGAATAAACAGAGATATAATCATTTATCGCTACTGAATGAGTGAGGCTGCCAAGCAGAAAGATGAGCAGGCTAATTGGGAGCAGATAATTAAAAAGTACAAGTTCCTGGCGGAAGGAGCATAACAACAGCCCTGCATCCAACTACTGCAAAAGAAACTGCCCAGCAAAGCACATTTTGGCCACTTCTCAGCCAGGTCCTGGTATGTGTGGAAGAGAGCGAATGCAGTCGGAATTGCAGCGAAATGCTGACACAGCATGGTCTGGCTGAGCCGGCACTGCTGAGGCGGCAAGGAGGGGATGGAGACACACCACTGGCCGCAGAGGAGCTCCTCGGCTCTCCTGCTGGACCTGCTTTGGGAAGGCTCTGGGCTGTTGTCGTGGGCACCCTATGGGACAGGGAGCTGATGTTACATGATTACATGATTACATGATAGACACTCATGTAATTCAGAAGATACTGTTTCTTCTACAACTATAGCCTTTTCTACATATCTGTGAATGAGGTTTAAGACAAGCTGCAGTTTTTTATTGGTTTGTTCAATGTTTCTGCTTACATTGCATAATATTTGAAAAACAGATTAGATCAAGGTCTTAAAAAAAAGAGAGAGACACAAAGGATGTAACTGTGCAGAAAGAAAGGAGTCAACTAGAGAATTGTTCGATTTCCTCTGGGTTTGCCTCCTTTACTACAGATGCATCACTTTTAACATAATTACAATTGACTGTACCAGATGCCTGTTCTTCCAATGGGCAGAATGGATAGTTGAAGATAATTCTGTTGTGAGCTGATCCAGCTCATTACCTGTGTCCCACTTAAGAGGCCAGAAGGACTATTTTAAATATTAAAATAAAGACAGACTTTTTATTCAACTTTGTCACAGCATTTTAAAGGAAGAAGGCCTAGGAGGACCACGATGTCCATGTAGAAAGATATCCTTACACAAAGTCACCCACAGGACCACCCTTACAGATCTGAGTACAGCAAAAGCCCTGGTTTGAATAGTGCTGCGTAGCCACCATCTAGAAGTCAGGGCTCCTTGGGCTCCCTGAGGAATAAAACCACCACCCCCCCTCCGCCCAGTCATATTAAATGAATTTTGGAAGATGTTTGCAGGAACATACCAACTTTTGAATTTGCACCAACCCTTTGTTATTTCTACTCCTGCCACAGCAGATCTGCTGAGTTAAGTTTTGGCTATTTAATTTTTCTGAAGAGCAACAAATGGCAGAGCAAAGCCAAGGCAAGGTGCAGAGCTCCATGTGAAGGGACAGAGTTACGGGAGCCTAGCATGAAGCAGAAACGAAGCTCTGTAAATTGATCTGCTGCCACCTCCGAGCAGAGCCAGGTTCTCAGAATTCACCTAATCTCCATGTAAGTGTCAGGCACCAAAAATGTGATATTGTTTGGAAATTAAACAGAACTGTGTTTAGGATTTCCTGCTTTCCTTCTTTCCTCAACAGAGCAATCATGTTGCAAAAATTCCTCTAAGGACTGCAATAGTGATATGCTTAAAAGAATTACTCAGAAATGATTTCTCTATGAATCACCACCAAACAAGCATTATTCAGAGTAAATTTCAGCACAATCTAGAAGACCTGGAAAGTTTTTTCAAATGCAATTTCTTCTGCATGTAGCCCCAGGCAAAGGAACTCTGCACACGCTCATCCATGGCAGTAATTTGACTTTACAAAGATGTTTGATTCCTGACACAAGGACAAAGCAGAATTTATGAAATCAACACAGTGACTCAGCAAACTCAAAGGCAAGGGTCTTAAAGCTCATTCAATGACTTTTTACGCATGCAAAATCCAGGCAAGTTCCGAGCGAATTCAAGACATTTCTGAAAATACTAAGGAGGGAAAAAAACCCAGCCAGTAAGCCTTTATTAAGTTTAAAAATTATAATTTTGGGGAAAGGGAGACAAAAAAGTGATCAATTTTAAAGCTGTTCATTTT
Organism: Elanus axillaris; assembly: GCA_026212715.1. Taxonomy (NCBI): domain Eukaryota; kingdom Metazoa; phylum Chordata; class Aves; order Accipitriformes; family Accipitridae; genus Elanus; species Elanus axillaris. Next base: position 17,905,022 of record JANZLQ010000078.1, on the reverse strand, counting down.
ATACCCTGGTTATCCTTAAGGGAGAGAAAAAACAAGACAGAAAACATTGCTGTGTGCTAAACACATGATCCCAAGTACAAAGTCAACATTTCAGCTGCTCTGTTAAACCTCTTCGCAAAGCAGACTAAGATGACAAATATGACCCCTGGCTCTTTGAAACCGCACAGCTGAATTGTGCAACTGCACGGTGCTCCTGCCAGCTGTTCTCACAGCGCGGTACCAGCCCACTCCTAAATCTCCACAAAACAAGGTGCTAAGGCAGGCCGTCCTGGCTGGCATTTTGCAGGCGGGCTGCCCTCAACCGCTCCTTCACCACATGCCTGTGGTCTTCTCCCAAGGCTTCCACCCTTGCAGCACCTCCACCTGTAGGTACCTCCCTGAAGAGCCAGCACACCCTCATCTAAAAGCCAAATAACTTCCTAAGCTTAGCAAAGGAGAAGTGTTTACAAGGTACTCGATTTCAAGAAAAGGAACAGAAACACTGAATACCAAAGGCAAAATGTATTACATGAAACTAGCTAGTTTTTCAGTGTAATTTTCTTCCTGCAGTTTCTCCCTACCTCAAAGTCCAAGTAACAAATGAAAGTCAAATTAGCACTTTGTTTTCAGGATCAGGCTTGGGAGGCTGGCTTTAAGAAGCAGTTGCAAAACAAGGCTGGACAAAAGCAATGCACTCAGTTATTTTGAGCACGTACCGATCCCTTTAATGAGCCGGCAGTTTGGGAGGGCTACTGGGGCTACTTCCCGTGAAGCATTGAGTCTGTTCCTGCAAGAGGAAAGAGCAGGGTTAACAGCACACAACCAGTTTTAAAACAGGTAACATTCCTAGCATAGCTTTATCTTAGTTTTATTGTCTGCCATATCGAAGCAACAAATCAGCCATAAAATACTGAATAAGCAAAACCCAGAACTGACAACAGCAATTGCTCCAAATCACTGCGATGGTTACACACATCCAGGGATTAAGTGATTCTCCTACACCAACTAACTTCAGGAACTTGACTTTGTTCATGAGCTTCAGAAACAAGCTTTTATGACCAACTGCAGCTCAAATGATAAAATAACGCAGCCACACTTTCTTCAGTGGCTGGTTTCAGCCACATAAATATAGTAGCACCCCACAGTTAGAACCAGCATTTCAGATGAGGAGAAGGCAACCTTCTACCCCAACCCACTGGCTATTTTTGGTGACCAGGCCAGCAGCAGTTGCACTTTCTGCATTTCTTAGTCCACATTCAAAGGTAGCGGTAGTGTTGTTGCGAGGCAGGACTACCCATTTCCCAACAACAGGTAGGACTTGGTAGTACCATTATCAGCAATTACCCTGTCCCTTCCTCTTCTCTCCTGGTTCCCACCCAGAGCATTATCCTTCACCAGTGCTTATTTCATTCCTGAATGCCCACAAAATTCGATCTCTGGCTCCTGCTTTACTGGACAAGTAGATACAGACAGGTAACTACACAGGAGTTCCTATTTCTCCATCTCCTCCATTCCAAGTTGTCTACAAATCTTTATGAAAGGCACCTCCCTAGCTGTGTTTGACCATGCTGATCCACAGAGCCATAAGAAAATCTTTTGTTTCTATGTAAAAATGTTGAGCTAGTGTACTAGAATATTTCTTCCTTCCTTTCCTTTCCCCAAAAGAAAGCATTTGAACTAACGCAGTTACTCCTTTGCATGCCTATCATACACGCATGTTGAGGCTGTACTTGCTCCAGCCACAGGAAATTCCAAATGCAAAGATCCCATAGCAAACCCTAGCCATGTTTATGTTATAGTTTTAGGCATAAACATAAATTAAACAGCAGTATCAGTCTGTGGTATGAAAGATATGTGATACAGCTGAGCACTGTATGGTATGTCAGTCCTGCATTTTTTTAAATCATGTAATTACGAATTGTAAATTGCTTCAGTGCCGTATCATTGACACAAGTTGTTAACATAAGGCCAGAAAAAAAAGAAGAAAAAGGGTAAAAAGGGCAGAGGACAGCAAGGGAAAAGAGACAAGTTAAACTCTCCCAAGCCCTCTCCTTCAGCTCAGGAGAATTACACTGGCTCCCAGCCCACATGCAGCACAGGAGGGATTTCAGCTTGCCCCTCACCCCTGGCATCCCCACACAGCCGAACCCACCAGGCCCCCAGGGTGGCTCAGGGCAATCATGCCCAAAATTTGCACTGCTGCCTGCTTAGGGCTTTTCCCTTTCCAGTTGCATCAGCTTTTCCTGGGCAGGCTGCAAGCCACCCAGCACCAAAAGCACAGCAGGAACTCTGCCAGCAGCCAACGAAAGATGATGATATCCCGACAGCATTCCCAGGGAAACACTTCATGGGCTGGAATGAGAGTAATTCAAAAGGATGCTGGTCACAAGCCTGCAGCATATATAGAGGCTTTTCCAAAACGTGTCAGTTTATCTAGCTCAGCCAGCCTTAGCTACTAAGCCAGATGGCCTAGATAACTAACTGGCCGTACTGAAAACACAGCAGACCTGCAACTAAAAACACAGGGATGCAATTTCAAAAAAAAAGCAGGAATTTTGCTACTTGGTGCAACCCCAGGGCATGGCACCTTTTCCCACCTGGTCCCTCTTTCCAGTTTCAGTCCTCTACCCCACTGTCCCACTTTGTGGGGCAGAGACCACTGACATTCCCGTTCCTTCAGCAGCAACCTGTTGCATATTCAAAGACTTCTCTTTTTCAGTCTTCTCTAGACTAACCAGTCCCAGATATTTGTTTGTTTGTTTGTTCCTGACAGGACTGAAAATCAGCTCTTATTTTTGTTTTTGCTCTCAATTCTTCTCAAACTGTCAGCATCTTTCTGGAAGCATGCTGCTGTTTTGAACATAGTATGCAAGCTGAGCACTGTATCAGTTCAGAGTGTTACGAAATGATAACATTATGTGTGTATATATATATATGAACAATAATATCATATGCATATTATTCTGATGAAAACAGTAACACAGTATAATTCACATTTAAGTTTTACAAATTAGCTCAGCCCTCCCTCCGAGAAGAATTAGCAATTTAAAATGTCAATAGAGGAATTGGTGTAATTTCAGTTGGTAACACTCAAGAACTTCACCTGTTTTCTGCTGCACAAGCCCTGTTCAAGCCCATTTGGTAGCTATCGACAGTGTAATAGACGCATAAACAAACCTGACTTAAGAATTAAGCTTGTAAGAGATGTGTAATAATTCTCCAAGCCTTACCTTTTAAGCATTTCATGGATTCTTGTGTCATACTACCTGGACACAATATACCAAACTCAGAAGGAACAGCAAAAAGTCTTTGCTGGATTCCTGCCTTTTGGGTGGGGGACAGGTAACAGAGAGCCCTGGCAAGAGTTACTTGATGATTTTAGAGTACTTTGTTATCTGAAGTTGTGTGTTTCCAAACTGGAGCTATCTTAAGACTGCTGCTACGCTGCAGTTTGCTGAAAACACAGCACACAGGAAAAAACCACAGAGCGTGACAGAGGGGGATCCTGTTTCTATCAGGAGATTCTGCTTCACCAGATTCCCAATATTGCATCTATTCATTCGATTTGGAGGGGACGTGGGGTCCCCTGCCCTTTGCAGTGCTTTGAAACAGCTCACCCCACTAAAAGCCCAGGAGCGTTTCCCAGCACTGCCATCCCAGCTTGTGAAACTGCAGGGCAGGAAGGTCCTGTTACCACCATGGTTATCACTAATGCTTGCGGTGGATTTACTGCAACATGCAAACACCATCCATGTGAGGTACCTGGGTCCAGGGAGTACAGCCCTCCTTCTTTAATTAGCTACAGTTACTACCTACCCAAAGATCAATTAGCTGGATGTCATTGCTTTGAAGTCAGGCATTTGGAGTCCTTGCAAACAACAGCAAAATTTCAATGACACAGCTGCCTTGCAACACAGTGATTCACCATTGCTTTTCTGGCCTGAAACAACCAGATACCTGTTAGTAGCTTTCAGGACAGAAACTGCCATAACACCAGCATTCACATTCACAGCTCATGATACAAGGTGCATGACAGGGAGCATGATACAGCTGGGTGTTTCAGCTCACAGCCGGTGAGGTCCCAACTTACGATCACACAAGTCCGTGCTCCTTCAGAGGAAACCTTATGTACACAAGGGCTGTTGTTATCCAGAGGTCAGCTTCGGTAGAAAATAACGCAAGCTTCTGGCAACCTGACTTCCACTTACTGTTTGGCCAGTCGGCAGGGGCAGATAAGGTAAATTCTCAGAAATTGGTTTTGGCATATGCCTGTTAACTGTAGCCTCTGCAAAACCAGAGGTACCAGACCTCTGCCCTAGGGCACCCTCTCCCTTTGGCCTCCTTGGCCCCAGCATCTTCCTGGGGAGGATTTCACATCCCCCCTTGGCTCAAACGGCATTCCTGCCGGACAGATGATCCTGAAGTTAGTTTGTGCCTGACGGAGGATTAGAAGGGCACCGCTAAGCAAGCCAGTGCCTAGTTTTTCTCTGGGGGTGCCCGGTTCCCTCGATAAGGATGATGATAGCAGTGATGGCGATGATGACGGCGGTGACGATGACGATGATAATTAACCCTTCCCCTCTGGCCGCAACCCTGCCTGTGCAAGGGCGGCTATTCGCTGAACTGACGTCCCCGCAAAGGTGCTCAAGAGCCTCCACGCCATGAGCGCGGGGGGCCGCCCCCGCCGCCCCCCGCCCGACTCGGCCCCTCGGCGGGCACCGGCTGCCGCGGCCCCCCGGCC
>JANZLQ010000078.1:17873968-17897037 GCA_026212715.1 Elanus axillaris | reverse complement strand
CCCACCACCTCTCCTTCCTTGCCTGTCCCTTCTGAAGAGTTTATAGCCATCCATTGCAGCACTCTGGTTGCACAAGTCATCCCACCATGTTTCCATGATGGCAACTATATCATAGTTTTCCTGCTGCACAATGGCTTCCAGCTCCTCCTGTTTGTTCCCGTGTTTCATGCATGCATTGGTGTAGATGCACTTCATTTGGGCTATTGATCCCACCACCTTTTGGGGAGGAGAAGCCCTAATTCCTATGTGACCACTCTTAGGCACTTCCATAGTTTCTAACACATCAATAACTGTTGCATGTTCGCTGCTGCATGGATCTCCATCTTCTACCTCCACTGAGACAGCTGACCAAAGGACCTCGTTAGCACACGGTCCCTCAAACGTTGGTATGCCACCCCCAGGCTTATCTCTAGTAAGCCTGGTTTTATTCCTTTCCCTCTTCAAATCTAGTTTAAAGACTCTTCAATGAGCCCTGCTAACTCCTGTGCAAAGATCCTTTTCCCCCTTAGAAAGACGTATACCCCATCTGTTGCCAGCAGGCCTTGTGTCATGTAGACCAACCCATGATCAAAAAAACCCAAATTCTGCCAGCTTACACAAGAATGATTTCTTATCTCAGCTTGCTGCAGCACTACATTGCTGGCATAGTATTTTTCATTTATTTATTAAAACCACAGTTTAATTTGCAAGAGCACATACAGCTTACTGTCTGGGTCTTAATTTTGGCACAAGGTGGGTGCAATTCATCTGATAAGATGTAAATGTCTACAGGGGAGATGGAGACATCAGAACAACTTGTCATAAGATTGCAAGAGTGGCCATACCCTGTCAGACCAGGGGTTCATCTGGCTCAAGAGCCAACAGAGGTGGTAGGCCCTGGCTTAGGGAAGAGAGAGGAAATGAGGGACAAGTTGGACAAATCCCCCAGGTTTCTTTCCCAGCTCCTAGTTATTTTCAGCTCAGTATGATGAGCTTTACCTATTTAGTAACTCTTGATAGATCTATCTTCAAGTGCTTCCTGTCTTCCCTTGAAGTGAGTTGCGCTTTTACTGTTTCTTTCACTGATGTTAAGCCACCTAGGCACCCTGTATACTCAGGGCAGGAAAACAGTTCCTCTGAGGTAGCAATTCATATGAAAGCTGCCTAAAATAGATCAAGAATTCTTCTCTAAGAAATGCCTATTTCTCTGCATTCACTGGAAAGGAGCCTACAGTGACTAATTCAAGTGCAGAAATCTGCTCTGTAGATGCCTGAAGGTAGATGGAGTGAATCTCCCTTGAAGTCTCTGCTCATCAAGTCACCCTTGACTGAAGAGCGAACCCGATTTTCTGAGCAGCTTACCTCCTCAGCACAATCCCAGCCAGCCTGGGGCCTGCCCATTGGCACTGTCAGCATCTGCTGTGTCTTCCCCTCCCCAGCACCTCACCGCCTGGCCGAGTAGCTGCAGCAATGCTACAAAACATACAGCTGCTCTTCAGTCTGTCACAAATTCCCCTGAACTCCTTGCCTTTGAGGGAACTCAGAAGAGACCTGGGAGTGAAGTCCTGCCACACAGTGTAATGACTAAAAGCAGGAGTAATTTGTGTGCACATCATCAGCTGTAGAGGGTTATGTACCAAGCCTGGGAGTGGAGGAAGTGAGCAGAGCAGGGAGACAGGATAACTCCTATTCTATTTTAGTCATTTAGACTCCTCTACAGACAAGGAAAGAAAAGCAGCCCTCTATAAACATGTCCAAGGGAGAAGCATGGGTGGAGTAGGACAAGTAGTGTCTGTAGATACCTAGCCTCCCTCTCTCTCTCTGCACTCCTGATAAAGGAAAGTTAGACAGACAACTTGCTAAGAAAATAAAAGGTAGCGTTTACATGGGTAAAGACTAAGGGAATAATTTCTACCAAATACTTTAGAAGCCTTAAATCTTTTACTTGTGAAAGATATGCCCTTTACATGTGCTGCTCTAACACGTATCGTCACTGATTTGGATTTCACCACAAACTATTTCAAAATGCATCATGCTTGAGTCATTAATGAAACAGTGTGTTTTACTAAACAAACTTTAAAAAAGCTGAAACTCTCTTTTTAGCCAGATTTTGCCCTCTTTTATACTGATGTTAATCTGAAGAAAATTCACTGCATTACCAAAGTATTTACAATGGATAGTAAAGGTCAGAATATTATTCTAGAGCACTTTTGGGGGGCTGATCTAACTAAATACAGAAGCCTATAATGCAGACATGATAGTATTAACTAGACCCTTCAGACTGTGGAGGGCATTGAGGGACCCAAGCTATGGAGGGCATTGGGGACAAATCTGATTGACATCTAGTGAGGAGTCAGACAGTGCTCATTGACCCAGAGCTGCCTTACAAACATTGAATCAAATTTAGAAGAGGGCATGCAGGCATGAAGACAAGGCAGACATGAAGAAGCAACTAGAGACCAACCACAATGTTGCTATAGTTTAACTGTAGAAACTAGCAGAAGATGTCAACACAGTGTGGAAAGTTTCAAACAGAGTCTAATGAGATCTTAAACCAAACTCACCAGTTTTGCTGAATGCAGATCTTAGGACTGGATTAATGAAATGGGCACATCCATCCAATTGCTGCTGACATACAGGTGCTGCACCAGCTTCAAGTAAAAATAAAAACTGGACAGCAAGAAAGCTGCTTACCACAAAACCAGGCAGAAATCACAAGAAAAGCCTGTGGTTTGCATACTAAAAGATGAGGGGGAAAGCTTCAAAAGCTGCCTATCATAGAAATTCCAAGATTCTCTAGAACGGCTGTGGCCTACAACCACTTTAACCCTGTTTGCTGGTCAAAGGGAAATTGCAGATGGCTTGCTCAAAGACCTCAGCAACTTCTTAAACCCTGCATTCTTCAGCTCTGCTAGAGTTAAAAGCCACCTCTGCTGAGCAGCTGCCACAGGGCAAGGCAAAGTCCCTGCTCACACCCTACCACTATACATAAGTACAGTGTCACCAACTAGTTAGAAAACTGGAGTTCACCACAATCACCTAATAAAGAGATGGTACCTCAAGGGGTTCAAGAATACAGTTGCATGGTGCCTTTTACAAAGAAAAAAGATAAAAACGTTCCTGCAGTGACACCAAGGTATATTGATTTTCTCATCTGCTGAGGAAAATCTGTGTGAAAATTACAACAGTGGATTTGTTGGTGAGGATGTTGAAAAGGCTCTTGCAGAAACAGTCTGGCTTTCAGCCTTGTCCTACTTCAAAGCGAGCAAAGGTCTCTACCTGGCCTTTGAGGAGCTAACTAAATACTCTAACACTGTCAGCCACGAGCAGCCCAGAGGCATCTGCATAAATTTGGATGCCCAGATAAATTTGTGAGCATATTTTGGTTATTTCATGATGGTGTGAGGTAATGCAAAGGTTCTCAGTGATGACAAGACGTCAGAACATGTCACTGTCAAAAACAGCCACAAGCAAGGCTGCGTCTTAGCCCAACTCTTGTTCACTGTCTTTTATGCAGTAGTGCTTCTTGCTGCATCTGGAAGCAGCAGCAAAGGGAGCTACTTTAATTATTTTATAGGTGGTAGAATTGCTAAACTGGAGAAATGCCAGGCTAAATCGAAAGTCAGAGGTCCTCCCAGGCAATCTGCCCTTTGCTGCTGACAGTGTGCTGGTTGTGCAGAACATTACTGATTGCTTTGATTACACTGTCACAGCTCAGCCTTGTCACAATCATAAAGCAAATAATACTGTCTTTTTCCAGGCAGAAGCATGCTGAGATAGTAGTGTACCTTGGAAATGCAATGCTTAAGTCTTGCAGGTGGAGTTCTGCTCTCTTGGTAGCAAGCTCCTCAAACACCATGACTGATAATGCTTGTTCAAAGGAGGGAGAGGGCCATGTGGCTTTTGAAAGATTAAAGCTGTGTATGAAATGAAGGAGGTTCCTGACTTCAAATACAAGTAAGGGGGAGCCATGTTCCTGTCATCATCACTCTTCTGTACAGTAGGACTTTCAGGTGAGACACAACAATTGCTCCAAGTCTCAGCCCAATCTCTGTGCAGTACTTTCATGCCCTTGCAGATTTAAAAAAAAAAAAAAAGTCAGGACAATGTCCTGAACGCTGAGATTTGAGCCACTATCAAATATTAGCCACTGCCAAAGACTCTTGCAGGCTTAGCTACACTGGTGTGAGTATTAGTGCATGTATCAGGCAAAGTTTGTGCATGGCTGTGTTCTGGGGTAGAAGGTGAGGGACAGTCCAACGCGACCTTACAAGCAGACATCCAGCACTGATTTTCAACTGTGGCATTAGTTTCACAACACAGGAGGCTCACTGCTGGCTGCTGTGGTAGTAATGATGTACTGATGCCATTGCAGCCTCTCACCAAAGTGGAACAAGCCAATGACACACAAAAGGACTAAGAGGGAAATGCCTAACTGAGCATTACTGAGTGCTACCCTTATTTATTTAAGCATTGCAAATATCAGGGAAATTTTTCAGAAAAGAAACAACAAAAGCTGAATTTTCAGGATACAAGATCTCAGTAAAAAGATACAAAGTGACATTTAGAAATTCAACAGCTTTCAAAATACTTTAACACAAAGAAAGGGAGGAAATAGCCTTGACTTATAAATACAGTAACAAACAAGAAAAACTACTGTACATACTATGCTATGATGTTTTGTGCTACAGCAAAATACAAATGTGACTAAGAGTTTCAGTATACAAAGTTTATTTCTAAAATGTGGGCTTCTTAAACTGTATTGGCACTGTGAAGCATAAAGAAAACAAGAGGAAATGGAAGTGTAGAACGAACACAGAAGTGCACATTTCTTCATGAACTATGTTTCCTGTACCTGGTTTCTCACGTTTTGGACTATCCCAGATGTACACCCCAGCCTACTTTCAGATTTACATCAGTGTAAATTCAGTATAACACCATCAAGATTATCTCACAGCTCCAAGTTCTGGTACTGGTGTTACTGGAGTTGCTTCAAACATGAGTGATGATGTTGGCTATGGAGGGTCTTACATAACACAGAGGTAAAGAGACCTTCAAACCAGCCTGTTCTAGTGGAGTAATCATCAGTTCTAATGCTGTGGAAAGCGCTTCATACTTCTTCATTGGCAGGATGGTGGCCCCTGCCTGAAACTGTACAAGTGGATTGGGACTATACGCAATGTGTGGCTGGAATATTTGGGGTTTCAGACAACCAGGAGCAGCAGAGAGCCCCAAATTAGCATTAACATGAGATGGCATCAGGGGTTTGGTGGTTCTGATTGGCCTGATCACCCTGTGTTCCCTGACCTGGCTGAGCCATGCTCTTATCGTGCAGATTGCATCATGTTTAGCTTCATGTTCAGCTCTAGTCACATAGGAAGAAGCAAGGGGTATTGTGAGGGGGCCCAGGGAGGTCGAACTCTTACCAGCGAGGTCTCTCCCTTCTTATCAGGTCTCTCTCCCTTACCAGCAAGGGAATCACAGATGCAGAGAGAAGCCAGAGTTGCTGTGGTAGGAAGATCATATATATAGATAAAACCACACACACATCCACATCGTTCATGTTATTACCAGTGTACAGAGCAAAGTGTTTACAAACCTGAGAGCAGCCTTGCAACTAGCAGCCATTTCCTTTAGCATGGGAAGTATCCCTAGCAGGAGAGGTAGTTTGGAGGACAAGACAGAAGAGTCAGTGCCTGAGAAGTAACAGAATCAACTTCGCTCACAATTTTTGGCAGCTTTGATTATAACTGCAGTCTTAAAAGATATTTGGCAGTTAGGCTGGGTTATAGCAAACCCAGCCCACAAGCCTGCCTAAGGAGAAGCAAGAGGAATGACATATCCTTATCATCACTTTCAGCGGGAAGAACTTTACAGAGGTATTGTTTGGTTTTGCCTGTGTCTGGATTTGTTCAAACCATTCTGGTGAAACTGATGTGAAAAATAAATACACTGTCATACAGCTACGATTTCTTACAAAAAATACTGTTATCTAATCCTTTGGGTATATAGGGTGGGACAGACAACTAAACAATACAGAGTATGCACCTAAGATCTGATCCCTACACAGAGTATGATTACCTGCCCTCCATTGGAAATAAGATGAAAATAAAGTGTAAAATCTTTCAGCTAAGATTTACTGAAGCTATAAGAGCAAACTGGAAAGAATACTACCCCTGTAGATGCGGCTGTCTAAATTATACTCACAGTAAGTCTGAAAAAGCCAAGAGATTCCTGCAGTTACATAGCTAAATACAGACAGTTTACCTATTTGCAGTTATCTTCTTAATATTTAGCTTTAAAAATGCTTTCATTCAGGTAGAACAGTGTATGCATATATATGGATGTATGCTGTTATAACAGTATATAACCATATAAAGGTATAATTCCTGTGGATTCATAAGCTATTTTACTTATCTTTTAAGCATAAACTGCAAACAGATGAAAAAGGTGCTAGGACCTAATCCAACACTCACTGAATTCATTAAGAGTTGCAACATTATACCCTCTCCTCTGCAAACATGTTCCAAACAGCAAAGAATGTGGCCTTGGTAGAGCCAGAGCTTTTGTAACATCCAAAAAGACCCACTTCTTTTGCAGTCCGCTTTTGTGGAGGAGGTGGCATGTGAGTGGCAGATAGAGAAGGCACCCAGGGGATGCTATAGAGCACTGCCAGATGCAGACATCCGCCTTGCTCTCAGCCTAATTCAGCTCAAGAGCAGGTTGTACACGAATCCCATTAGGCTGTGATGGACCTTCTAGACAAGAAGCTAGTCTTTGTCTTTTCTGCCTAATATCATCACAAGGAAAACACAAAGAGGAGCTAGAAGTTGTACAGGGTGGAGTGTTGTACCCTTGACACCCAGGAACACTGATGTTTCTCCTTATCTGCTTGGAATGCGCTGGGTGGCTGGTCCCAGCAGCCCTTCAGCAGGTAGGCAGCTTGAGCTATGTGGTACGAAAACTATTAGAATTTGGCTGCCAGCAGTTTTTTAGGAGGCACTGCATGAATTTTTTCTGTGGTTCACCTTTTGTTCTAACATGAGCATAAATTTGAACTCTAAAAGCAAAAGGCAAATTTCTGTTTTATAGTAAGAAGCAATGTTTATATTTCAAACCTTTGATTAGCATCTTTGAGGGAAGCTTAAACTTTCTGATCACAGTGTGGAGGTACACACAGTGCAGAACATGTCGTATTCTAAATTTTTACCATATTAGTTCGACTTACAAATACCAGGGTAATGAACAAGAAATCATTTACCTTTATCTTTCAGAAATCTTACATACAATAATCAGAAGGCTGTAGAGTACTCCAGTACCACCTGTTAAAATGTTCTTGTGAACTATTAAGGTCTCATCCCAATATGTACATTCAGATTTTTTAAATTCTATTATCCAAATAAGTGGGTTTTGGTTTGGTTTGGGTTCTTTTTTCATACTAGTAGCTTCAAAAGTTGTTGATTTAATGCTTTCCTATAACCTAGTGTCACAATTTTGTAATGCAATAAAATTGCACAGGGCTGAAACTTCCAGCACTCTTCCTTAAAGCCTAGGTGGGGCTTCAAGTGTTGTGTAAAATGTCTTCACTGATGCAATTAAGTGCTTTGCAAAGCTCAAAAGAAAACATGGACAGGTGAGCCTGCTGGCATTGGGCTGGCCTAGGGGCTTCTCTGCATAGCAGGTAAGATGCAGCCATGGGCACTTAGGCTGTTCCAGCCAGAGCCCAGAAAAGGAGACCTATCATCCCTGACATCCTGAGCTGGAAACTCACACAACCAGCTCTTGCTCGCTGCTTCCTTGAAGTTTTGTGTCGAGGGTCTAGTGTTGCTCCGAGTCCTAAAATCCCTTAAAGTCTCTTGTGTTTTACGGACCTGATTCAGGGATTTGTCTAAGGAAGAGCAGACTGCATTCCTACTGATCTCCTTTCCCTAGGAGAACAGCGGGCACTTTTAGGTGCAGGTGCCACTGGATTGCCGTGTGTGTCCCCCAGGGTGCTGGTCTCAGGTAGGCTTTGGGTGAGACAGGTTTGGGCAGCACACATTGCTGCGTGCCACAAGCCTCCTTCCCTCCCTTACCTGCTCCAGGGATCCCCTGCACTCAGTCCCATGGGCATCAATGGCAGAACTGGGGCAAACCCAAACATTTTGGGCCCTCCGTCCCCGTTTAGCTTTTGCTCATTGAACCACCCAGCTTTGGTTACAAAACAGCACTCACAGAACTGCATGTTATCACAGAGATATTTCCTCTGGAATGCATTAGATTGCAAGCACTTTGGCTATTTACTCTCACTTTTTTGCAGAGGGTAAAAACTTTCTCAGAGCTTTTAACGTTTGAACAAGAAATGACAGTTGTAAAGAAATAAGTCAGAATTATATATTAGAGTTTGGGGAAATTTGCCACTTCTTGTTGGGTCATTTTAAAAAAGACCAAAAAGAAATGCCCTTAGAAGGAAAAGTAGTAAGATTTTTTTCAAAAGGAAATTCTCTGATTTCTTCTGCAGACCTGTCCTCCAAGAACCAGGCATATTTGCAAGATGACTAACTCCTTCACTGCACTTTCCATTTACTCAGTGATGAGCATTTAGAGGGATTAAGAAGAACATTTTCCTCTGTTGAATAGCACAGCCGTTGTTTGTATCACATTTGGTTTGAATGTTAGATAAATAGTAAATTTAAATAATAAAAGAAAAACAATAATGTTCTCTTTCTTCATAGTATTCGAAAGTAGTTTCTAATATCACCATGGCACATACCTTATTTACTAATCAGTTTTTATTTCTGCATAATTTTAGTAAACATGTTCTAAAAATCAACTGTTTAAACTAAATATTGATTAAATTACTGCCTTTGACAAACATCTGTAATTTACTTTTAAAAGTACCTTGCTGCAGAACCAGATTATATTGAGCTTACTTCATACTTAATGGAGGAAAATTAATATTTCTAGAGTATGTCTGACCTGGTTTTGATTTCCGTCTTCACACAAGTGAAATTGCACCCTACAACCATCTCCCCAGACTATCCCAGGAGATGATGTGACAAGCTCAAGAGTCAGATGTCTACACTGTAGGTATCTATGCTTGGATAAAGGAGGAAAAATCTTTTCTTTGCTGATCTGAGCGATATCAGGCTGCAAGAGTCACATAATCTTTCCAACTATCTCACTCTGGCTGGTATCTATATTTGCATAGGGTTTTTATGCTCCTCTGTGCCTATCAAGGAAACAAAATTCTGGTCTTGAGAAAGGTGATGGCAAAAATTAGTAATTCTATCTTCCCCTGTCTACTTAACCCTTGCTTCAGAAATGTTCTCACTGCCTCTTCCCATGCAAAAATCTTCCACCAGCCTCAGGAGGAGAGGATGCAGTAGTGGTGTGCAGGCTCTTTAGCCTGTTCGTCTCTTGGAGAAGATACATATTTCAAGCAGCAATACAAACACCACTTTCAGTTACCATTTCTCAGAAGGAGGTACATTATTGACAAGATTTGGGCTGCAACAGAGTGATAAGTATGCTGATTTTTTTAAGAAGATAAAGAATCATCTTGAAATATCACTTTTCTACAAGAGCTTTTCAGTTTTAGATGCAATTCACCATATCTTTGACATGACTATTATATTGATACTAAAAGGTATCAGACTCCCAAGGCTTTTGATATTTCAGGACTCCTTCTTATATTAGGTCTGGGTGATCTGTTGATGATAAAGAAAGCCCATGGTGTGTAGCATTGTATTTTCCTGTTTCTTACATAATTATTTAAAAGGAAGATCCCAAGTCATGATCTCTATTTTAAACTCAGACAGAACTCTTACTGACTTAATTGAGAATATGGTTGGAAAAGGACAGACTATAAAAAGAATAAAAAGGAGTTGAATGAGGACTTGACCCAGAGAATGCAGGAGAAAAAATAAAGCAAAAATAAAGACTACATCCAATTCCTACACAAAGCTACTGAGAAAATTGTGATTGGTCACTAAGGCAACAGATTTTTAAATGGAAATAAAATGCTTTTAATACTGCAAGCACATTTTCCTATGCAGGTCTAGTAAATTAACTCAGACCTCATTAAGTTGAATATAATTTTACAATAGATATTCTGTATAATATTAGAAACACCAATACACAAAGAATCAAAATATAAATAGCTGTAAGATATCGATGTGTTTACCATATTATTGATTCAGTCATTCAGAGGCTCAGGAGGTAAATGGTAACATTAGCTATTTTCTTTCCTCGGGGAGTCTTTTAATAACTGGTGCAAATCAATGCAACTGTAAGCTTAAATGAGAAATAATTTGCTTTTGTTTTCTTGGCTTTTATACTAATGGACTCAGGTTGGTGAATCAACATACTGAGCTCTATTCCACGACATAAGAATTTGTTCATACGGCCTGAACTCTGATGGAGGCGATTCACTTCTCACCCCCTTTGCCCTGCACCCCTCACAAAGGCATCAAGCCCAAGCCAGCCTTGCATCATTCACACAAATTTTGGATGTCTGTCAATAAGAGCCAGAATTCCTGCAGTTGGAGAAAGATTTATCCTGTAAATGATACCAATAAAACCAGCGTCTAATATGCACGTTCTGAGTTAGACTAACATAACTATATTGTCACTTCTGCACCTAAGGCCTTGTTCTGTCACGTTCAGGGAAGGTAGGTGGTAATACCCTGAAGGAGCAAGCTTAACAGCTTATGTTGCTTAGAAGTGTAATGAACAGCCGATGAGTATCAGTGACTGATTTATCAGGAAAGGGTGGGAAGCACAGGCAACAGTGGAGATGATTGAAAACATTCATCAAAGCCACTGGCCCAACCATACGAGTGCAGGGTGATTACGGAGACAGACCGACCTGTGCTGTCCCTGTCTGTCCCACCACTGTGTCCAGCCTGGGTTGTGACGCACTGCGTATTTCATGATATCTTGTCTCCCCTCTCCACGCGTTCCACCCATTTGGCAGATTTTTTTCCACGTGCTTTATTTTGGCACTCAAATTTAGTCCTTCAGAGCAGGAATAGCCTTATCCATAGGCCGCCTGATGGCTGTTCAAAGAATACCAGTACAGCTTCTGCTGAGTGTATTCATATTCCTTCATACATTGGTATTTTAATCCAAAAAGACTGGCATTAAAGCAGTGGCAAAACTGGAGAGCCTTTCACACTTTGGCTGTTTGCCTATCCTAAAACCCTTGTCGCTTTATTTGATAAATATTTAATATTTAATACATAGGAAACAATTCAATATATAGGAAACATCTCACATACACCATCTCAGCGCTGCACAAATTTCGCTTTGGCAGGCAAGGCAAAAGTTACTGGGAAGAACGTGATGAGAATGTCTCATCTTTGGCCAATCTGTCTGGGAGTTCAGCCCCAGCCAGCCCTGCCAGGGAGCATGGCCAAGCAGCAGGCAGCCGGGCATGAGAGAGGAGGGTAGGAAAGACACAGCCGCCTGCAGGGCTCTTTCTATGGGCAATGAATTATTTTTGTCTCGCTGTGTGAAGGAACACTTGCTTCATTTAAGCCCATAGTCCATGCCTCGCTTCAACAGGAGGAAAGAAGTGGAAGAAATTCACATTTTAAGTTTGGTTGCAAAATCCCACTGGTTTACATATTGTCAGATACTATGACATCAAGCTGCAAAAAATATGAGAAAAATTTTCTACTAAGCATAGATAGGCAAGATTCATTTTCTCTACACCTTGAAAAAACTGTCCACCTGATTTTAATTTCTGTCTGTGTATATGGATCCTGTTCACAATAGCCATGCCCCTTGAATCAAAGGCAACCTACAAGCATTGTATCTGGGTAAAGACAGCATTTAACTGGTTTGCAAAATAAGTGCATTTTGTGTATACTTTCTATAGGACAACAAACTATTAATTATATTATCTTAGTCGTAATTTTTGAGAGATTATTCCTCATTTTAAAGCATCCTAAATTCAACTGCTAACATCCTAACTTCAATAGCTAATCCAGCCTGGAGCTTCTGGACATCCTAATAAATACTCTGGTAACAGGAGTTGGAACATTATGCAGAAATAAAGGAAAGACATCCCTGGGGCTAAAGATGGAAATATCAGGCATGAAAACCAAAATGAAACCTGTGGAAGTACAGGCTAAGCTTTTGCCATCAAGTCTTCAGACATGAAGTTCCATGAGAACACAATTCAGCATTGTTGGCATCAACCTTTGATTTTGTAACATGAATGTACCTTAAAGGCTTAAGCACCTCACTTGATCCGTACTTCTAAATTATACTTGCTTTACTGAAAACAAAAACAGAAGTCCCGGACTTGCAAAGATACCTAGGTTCCCAGCTCCTAGGAATTGACTTCCAGGGAGCTACGAGATCTATGTCTAAATGCCTTTGAGGATCTGAGACTATTTTCCTCCCCCATCCCTAGCAAATAAGCACAAAAGTGAAATAATACAACAAAGAGCAAGAGGAAGATCCCAAACTACTGGTACTAAGAAGGTTTCAGTGAACCAGTCACAGGGATGAATTTACAGAGAGGACTTTTCTCAAAAGATGATCTGCAGCTGAGCACCTGGAGAAAATAGTTTGCACCTGACACAGCTAAAGAGCTTTTTTTCTACTAAGAAATAAAGCAAGCAGCATGGGAAAGATTTATCTAGTCTTCATACTCATAGTCAGCATCCTGAAGAAGAAAATCATATAAAATATAGTGATGGTTAAAGCAAGCAGAAAGATATACAGCAGTGAAAAAAGTCAATATTAGCAAAAAGATGTGTGATATGAATACATAAGATGGCTGTGCTTAATCCAGCTTGGGAACTGAGAGCTGTCAAGAGGAAACAAGGGATATACTTGGCAGCACAAAGGATATACAAGGTAATACTGCCCACAGAGTGGGCGGCAGCGTTGCAGACTTGGTCTGATGCTGCAGATGCTGTAAGGGCCACAGCAAGGCGAAGGGGATTGTGATCACTATTGCTACAGTATTTTTACAAGCATGCACTGTTCAGAAGAGATGAAAGTGTGGGATTAACTCAAGGATCTGTTTTTTGCTTCAGGCCTACAGATGTGATTGATGTTTGAGTACTTTTCCCTCCTTAACATGTAAGGCTTCAGAGCAGGACAGACTGCCACACATGGGGCTGTGTTAGACTGCTTAAGCAACCTGCTTGAGCCAGCGACCTGCTGAGCAAAGAACAGGCAGAGTGCAACCCTCTATAGCCAAGCGTGCTGCTACACTGCTGCTAAGGCTCAGCGCTGGAGGCTGCAGGCAATGTTTCAAGGTCTCCTCTGTTAGTGGTGGTGGTGAGGAACATTTGTAACAACCTGCTAAAGCTGCAGGTAGGTGACCCCCCATTCCCGCTCTTGGTACCCAACCCCAGCGCTGCCTTTGGGACAGGGCTGCTGCAGAGTAGGCTGGCTGGCAGGGAGCTGCCAGGGAGCTGGCAGGCTTTTCTCTATTGCAGCTAGGAACAACTCCTCTGCTCCGGTTGCATCACCATCGTTCCTTGGGAGCATTTCTCCTTTTGCTGGCTTTCTGCCTGCCCCAGCATAGAGTTCAGGATGTTGGTTTTCACCTCCAAAACTCTGCTCGAGCTGTGAGTTATGTAGCTGCCAATAGATTATTGCTCCGCATCAGCAAGTGCCAATGGAGGGGCCCTGGCTCCTCAGGAGACACACTCTGCACAGCCTGCCAATACCTTTTCTCATTTTCTCCTTAAGGGTGTCTTTGTCTTCTATAAGCAGTCACAACTCTGATTTTCATATACACTCCTGTGTCACCAGTCATCCGTCTCATAACACCACCCCAGTGGCGTTCAGGCACTCACCTCCAGGCAGCTTTCCCTGGCTCAGCTCTGCTGCTTGGTGCCTGAACTAATAAAGGACACAGCCCACCGAAATCAGTGGAAATACTTCCCCTGACTTCAGTGGGCTTAGTAACAAGCCTGTGATAACCCTGAGGGAGAGGGTCTTCAGCAGCCCATCTGGAGCTAGTGACAACGGTCCCATCACCTGAAGGGGAAAGAAGTGTGCATCCCAAGATCATTGTCTGCTCTTCTCTTGCTTGCTGTGCGGCTTCACGCCTGGTTCTCCTGACCTGCTGTAACCACTTCTGAGGGGCAGATCCAGCCTTTCCCCACGAGGTGCAGGTGTTTGTGTGCCTGTGGCTTGTCCTGTGAACAGGAGCGCGTTGTGCAGCACTGTGCGGAGCAGAAGGCAAGCCTGGGGGCAGGAGTTGTCTCCCTGGTAAAAATGTGCCTTTGCGTGAGATCCCAAATATGGAAACCAGGTTTTCTTAGTGGATGCAGTGTGTGGGTACACAGTACCCATCACAGTGGCCTCAGGTCCAACCTATAAATATCAAAATACCAGTACTGATGTTAAACAAGGGATGAGCTATTGCTTCACAGTGAGATATTCAGAGTATTTGGCAGCCTGGGAGTTTGGATGACATCAGTTTTGACTTTTAAAATCAAACTGCCACCTTGTGGTACAGTAGGGGAGAAGTCTGTAGGAAATCACAGGGATAGAAGTATAGGTACATAATAAAAACCAGTCCCTTTACACCACCAATGACTCACAGTATTTATGTATTCTTAAATATATTTTACTTCAGGCAAATTAATAAAAATTCTTATGTCATACTTTAAAAAAGTCAATCTAACTTTTTGTGATGGTTTGTCAATGTAAAACATAAAACCATTTCCTCATTCTTGTATGTAATTGTACTGAAACCACCAGTGCACTCATATGAGTAGGTTTTTCAAGACCCAAATGCAGCTTACAGGAAAACACTAACTATAAAAGCTATAGATATCTATAATTGTTTCCTTTTGCTTTTCTAAGCTCATTAATGTTAAGAAAAAATTCTCTGAAAGTCAGAGCAGGGCCACACAAACTGCTGAAGGTGAGCAAGTAGTAGTGCATCATCTGGTCTGAGGCGCTGTCCCTGTGCATGCTCTTGGACCATGATGGATGGAAGACAATTTTAATCAGCTTTCTCTTTCACTGTGGGCCAAGCCATCACAAATTACTTCACCTTGCTTGTCAGCCAAGAGCAAGCACAATGGATCAGCAGATGCGCAGTAATCTGTTACAGCAACATGCTTGTACATCTCAAACTTCAAGCTGCAGACCAGCATTGGAAAGGTACTGACACAATCCTTTCAGCTAGATTGAATGTCCTTGTGTCATCTAATACTATTTATGAAAGATGATGGATGAAAAGCCAGTCCATTTCAAATCAAAAAGTGTAGCTGAGGTGAACAATTGACTGCAGCCATGTATCAGTGCTTTGTGCATCCATGACTTTTCAGGAATACAGTGGTTTAAAAAAAAGGAGCAAGTAACAAGAAGCCAGTAAGATCTGGAGTTCACATCTTGTCCCTCTGCTCATGCCAGACAAGCATTAGTGCTTCTTTTAAAGCATGTAGTGGAGTCATCCACTACCAAAAGTAACAAAGTCAGAGGGAGGCAGTATGCAAGAGAGAATGTAAAGGTATGGAGAGCCTGATGCTGACACTTGTCTTAAGTAAGCCTAGACTCACATGAGCTGCCTGGGATCTGTAGCACCAGGGCAAGCCATTTTCCTTCCCATTGTGTTTATTACAAAGTACAGTGCCACAGGGAAGCTGTTCTTACAAAGTATTCTTCATCTGAAAGTACACAGGTAGAAGGAACTCACAGATCTCACAGTTCTCCATGAAATGCTGTCCTGCAACACCTCTGTTGAGCACTGGCTCTACAACAGAGCTGGTGAGCACTCCCACAGACAGGGGTTCTGCAGGTTCTCATGGGGCTGCCTGAGGAGCCTGGACCCTGGAAACCCTATGAGCACAGAGGCTGCTCTGACCTCCAGTATCACCTGGCTCACATTTCCCCATCAGCCCACTGGGCAGCCAAACTCCCAGGAAGGATAAACATGAAATTTTTTTCTTAATGGTTGTGGTGGTGTCCATTTTTCTGGGTGATTTAAATCAAGGGTGGATAGTCTCCTTCTAGCTATGGTCTCATCCAGCAGCCCAAGCGGGTGCAGGTGTGAACCACTTCTACAGGATACATGGCAGCAGCTCATGCTGGCCATGTGTGGGTTTGCATCACCAAAGACTGCTGTCAGCACAGGGACAGGGCCAGCAAAGAGAGAAGGAAAAGGGAGGAAGGAGGAACCATTCAGCGGGTGACAGGGTGGTGAGGGAGAGGGTCTGAATTTAGATAAAAGATATGCAGGGGAAAGAGAAGAGCCCATGGACCCATGTGGCCTCCTGTGCTTGCACGTGAGTTAATTCACATGCAAGCCCCCTGTGGTGTGTGAGCTCAGCCCGCAGCATGGCTGTACAGCGCTGCAGCCCCCTCACCACAGCATCTCTCCTTCCTGGGAGCACTGCTTGTGGTCCCTGAGCAACCAATGGAAATCCTGCTGCTCAGGGAATTATACAGGAGACAAGGTTCGATCAACACAATGTTCCCTTGGGGCTTTACAGATCAGGGCACCTGTGAGACCTGCATGGTGGAGGGCTCTTGTGGAGACCTGCCTGATGGCTGGACGAGTGAAACCAGGACCAACATGTTGAATGCTGTGCTGGGGAAGAGTGAGCTACCTCCCACAGAAGAGTGCCTTGGGGATTTTTTTTTTTTTTTTTTTTCTGAAATGCGCTAGTTAAAAGGCATCTGCAGGCAGAACATCACATCCCACTGCAGTCAATAAATCAGCAATGGTAACTACGAAAGGCAATGTGAGTACTTCTCCAGCTGAGAAACAACACCCAGGACTGCTGTCTTTTAATTTAAGTGTATGGCAGGAGCAGAGGGTAACCATGTGGTTAATGAAGCTTAATGTGTATAAAGCCTGTGGAGATAACTCTTCTTTTGGTGTTATTGCTAGTGCGTCTGTCCTCGCTTTCATAAAAAGAGTGCAGTGATATCTAAGAGTGGCATTTCAATGCCTGAAATGCTCCTCATATAAATAGAACAAGCAGATCAGCATGACCGAGTGATAAAATTACCTTCTAGTCTTCAGGAACTTCAGCATGCAACTGTGCTATAGGAACCTCAGTGTACCCCTCTTCACAGCACAAACAAATACGTTTGAAAATGGATCTGGAGGAGACATGCAAAGAGGGAGAGAATATGGAGGGGAAAATTACTCGAGCTGCAGCTGCAAAGTTGGTGAAAAAGGCTTTTCTCGAAGCCCTGAAGTCCAATGACTTTGAAACACTTGAAGAGCTCTTGAGCCAAAAGAAAATAGACGTGGACACGGTGTTTGAAGTGGAAGATGAAAACCTAATTCTGGCATCCTACAAACAAGGTAAATGTGGCAGCATTCACCAGCCAGGAAGTAGACAGATTTGAGTGATTTTTGAGAAATTGTGGTCTTTTATCTCTTCTGAAGCTGCAGTGGAAGCTGATTCATAGGCAGTAACATCTCGGTAGGTTTGTATGGCCGTGGTCACTGCAGTAGGGGAGCTTACCAGCTGTGCCCACCGGGTTTGGTGGAGGGCAGGCCAGAGCCCAGCCTGAGCCTCCGTGCTGCTGAGGCAGCCACTACAGCTTCAGGGGAGTCCAGAAAGTGGGGTTCTTTGCCATTTCCTCACAGAGAACTCGGGTGCAAAGCCCAGAACAGACACATGCAGGCTAAGTGTGGTATATACCTTTCTTGCCTGTACCCAGTCACATATACAGACCATTTAGAAACATGATATACTCAATTTCTTCCATTTTGAATTTACGGTGGTAGTACAGTGAGTTTTCCCTAGCTCAGGAGAGCTAAGGAAATCCTGCAGACCTTGGATGTTGCTGGATGGTAGGAGAATTTTTTTTCAAACTGACAGAAATTGAGGATGTGCTAGTTTGTCAAAACAGAAACATCATCTGGAAAAACACAACCAGAAAAGACATCTGTTTTGGGGTGTAGAAAACCCAAATTGGTTCTCAGCCAGGCACTGGCTGCATTTCCAAAAACTATAACTTAAAGCAATAAAACAAGTTTGCTTTATGCTAAAATCAGAATTCTTCATGACCTACTTGCTAACAGACTCTTTGGGTGTATCTAGAAAACCGTAATAATCAGCCTTTGCCAGAAGTTAATAATACGTGGAGATAAACATCTCCAGACCCAGCAGCACAGCAAATGCATTTTTTTTCTGTGGTATAAAGAAGACACAACATCCCCCCCCTTCTCCTTTTCTGTGTTTACCTCTCATTTAATGGTTGGCTCCTGTTCTTTTGATTTCATTAGGGTGAGGATGATGCAGTCATGATGTCCTTCCCTTCAGGACAGTGTCTGAACTAACCCACACAGTGATGAATGTATCTTCAAATACCTTTTCCTCTCTCCTCAGCAGGCTGAAATGCATTCTGGTTGTGGTTTGAGACTACAGGGTTAATGCACAGATTTTTAATTGTAGATCATTTAACTGCAAGCATTAACCTGTCTCTGTTGGAGAAGTCCCTCTCTTCTCCAAAAGGTAGAGAGGTAAATGCACCCTATGGCCTAAATCACAGCAGCATATTCGCTTTCTTTGTCTGAAAGGCTGGAAGCACTCTACCAACTCTTGTGCAAATTCTACTTTTATTCAGAATCCCAGAACTGTGATATGAGAGGGGGATTTCCTTGAGAAACAGCCTGAGCTTTGCCACAGCCCTAAGCAATGATGCAGAAAAGAGATGCTATGGGTGACAGAGTGGTTTTGCTTCCTCTCTTCCAGAGGCTGAGAGCTCCCAAGGACACTGACGTTGTGTGTGCCATGTTTTTTTCATGTTTCCACCCAAAAAAACAGGCAAGCTGAACGAGGCCTCCCATGGAGCCCATGGCTGCTTCCTGCTCAGTGCCTGGTCCCTGTCCCTCTGGGCGCAGAGATACCTGTGGGTTTGGGCAGAGGGCAGAGCGCAGCTCACCTGCAGCAGCACAGGCAAAGGAAATAAATGGTGGTCTCAGGCAGGAAAACTGTGGCTATACGAAGTGATAACTTGGCTTTTAAGAATCACTTTCCTGCTGTTATATATCATTTATGGCTCACATCTGGCCATAAATGTGAGGCCCAGCTCTGTGTGGGATAAGCCAGCAGTGCTCCACAGCTTGCCTGTAACAAGGGGGAATACTGCATGTGAATTCAGATAGGGAGGTGATTTAAGAAACTTGCTCTGTTATATGCGTAGACTCTGGGATATAGCCACCTACTTTGTGCTTGGTTTGGGGGCATATGATGAAACGGGTTGCTAGCCTAACCTGCATAGTCAGCAGGTTGAGTGAGGGTTGAGTGTCTGCAGAAGAGCCTGTCACCCCACTTGGGCACTCAGGTACCTGAGGGCTGCCTGCTGTTGCCGTTCGCTTGGAGACTGAGTTTGGTAGTCCCCCGGAATTTCATCCTAGAGTGGATGGCATGGTCTGTAGACAGTTTCTCACCCTTGACATCTCACACGCTGGTAGTAATAAATGCTTATATTGGTCAGGAACAAGTCACTGCAGCCATACCAGAGCAGGAGGTGAAGTTGCTGTAATGACTGTCCATTTTATATGTGTAACCTTTCAGTGAAAACCTAGCATTTTTCAGAGGCATACAAGAACTGCATTACTGGCATCTATCTCGGAATATACTTGCAGTTTAACTGGAGGGAAGAAAAACTTTAATCCATGTTTCTCCCTGCCACCAGCACTTTGTTTCTACCTACCTCTTTCCTTCCTCTCCATCTTCTTTCTGTCTAATACAACACACGGGAATACTGTAAAAACTGTATCTATATGACATTAATGTTGAAAAACTATATAAAGCTAGAGATTTTAAAATGAAGGTCTGAATTTATTTGACCTGATTATACATCTTTAGTATTTCTTTCTGTGTTTTTTACATGGTAACAGTATTCAACCAGGCGTTTGTTCAAGGAGAGATAGATAAATCAAACCCAGAAAGTTTTATATGTACTTTCTAGCTAAGGTGCAGCTGCTGTATCTAAAAAGAAAGAGAAAAGAAGTTTTAGACTTCTCCTGCCCTTCTGCACATTATTATTGTGATTTGCTTTTTTTAAACGAATTATTATAGTAATCACTTCTGAGACTGTCTCTGTGTAGTCATTAAGCATGTAGTCCTATTTCGGGAACAAATATTTAAGTGTTATTTGGTCTTACACCTGTTGATAAGTAAAAAAAGCACACCATAACTGTGACATTTTCAGAGAAAAGTCCAAACATTCTGGAGCCAAATTTCATGCTAAAGTGTCACTGATTCTATTTGGCTCTTCAACCTAACTTACATCAGCATCCAAACTCCTCGCTCCATGCTCCTCAGGGGCAGTAGTTGGCGGGAGACCTGTGATATAGCTGCAGCCACATTGCCAGGAGTTATATATGTGCAATGCATCACTCTAGGGCTGAATCCAGCTCCTGACATGCAAGATCCTGCCATCTCCCACGCAGAAATAGTCATCTGAGCTATCTGTTGAGTCACTGGCCTAAGTAAATGCTGCCTTCTTACTCCAATGCCACCTTTGTTCAGTTATTGGCAGGCTGAAGATCCCATTTCCCCCATATTTTTTAGCTGGTGGCATTTCAAATGCTCTAAGCATATTTTTTTATTTAGTCTACACAGGTCACAAGAAAAACAAAAGCTGCCTTCAGAGTACATCTACATGGGAATTACCTCTCCAAAAGGCAGGCTATTCACCACATGTAGTAAAAGCGTGTAATGCAAATTAAATTATGCTTGAGAGAACTTCGTGTGCACTAAGCTGTAGCTGCTGAAATTGCAGTAAATTAAAGCGAAACTAAACCCCTTCCTTCACCCTTAATTATTCTCAGTAGGTGGATAGTCCAAATGAAAATCTTTGCCAAGGATGGTAACACATTTTCACCTTGTACAGGGTACTGGCTGCCTAGCTACAAATTAAAAATATCCTGGGCAACTGGACTTCATCTAGCTGTCATGTATGGACATCTGGAGAGTCTTTTGGTCCTCCTCAATCACAAAGCTACAATCAACTGCCGGCCCAATGGTAAAGCTGCAATCCACGTAGCGTGTGAAATGGCAAATGTTGAGTGTCTCAAGATCCTCTGCAACCATGGAGCTAAGCTGAACTGTTTTTCAATGAGTGGACAGGCGCCTCTGCACTTCTGTACGACACGAACCTCAATGCCTTGTGCCCAGCAGCTGATTTGGAGAGGTAAGGTAAAGCTCTGGAGCATCTCTGGTGGCATGGCCTGAGGTGGCGGTGGTTTCTCTTAGGAGACAATTTGTCAAAGTACATTGTATTTATCACTTCCATCCACACTTGATCCGTGTCTTCATCTCAGTGTCCTTTTCCCCATCTCTTTGATCAGAAGAAGTTTCTCCAATTCTGATTCCTCATCCCACCTGTCCTTCCCTCTCCCTGGCCACCGGCCGTTACTCCAGGATCGTTTCCTATTTCAGTGCCTCCAGCCCACTGCCCAGTCAGTCCCTCAGCAGAAAAGCTCCTCTGAAACAGGGAGTTTCTATTTCTCTCCTATTTTTCTGTCTCCTTCATCTAGGTTTGCTGTTGCCATGTTTTCACATGAAAGTGTACCTCTCTCCTTTCTTGTTCAAATTTCCTTGATCTCAGTAAAATTCTTCCAACCACTTGTTTTTTGAGACCTGGCCTAGAAAAACTGGATGTAGTTTTTCATACCATCTCTTCATCAGCAGCCAAACTCCTGCATCTATTTAGGGATTGGGGAAGAGAAAAAGGCTAAGATTTTTGTCTTCCCAAAGTAAGATACATTATGCTGCTGGTTGTCTATAATAAATGAAGTTATGAATAGACGTAATTCCTGGATAAATAAATGTGTCACATGCTATTTCCTTAACAAAAGGATGCTGACTCAGGACACAGTAAAAGACAAACATAAAAGGTGGAGCAAAGTCAGGTAGTTCAAGTCCTCAGTTATAAACAGACAGATCCCCCGTTTTATCACACTGTGCCATAGCAAATACAAATGCTTTGGGTTTGTGGGTTTTTTTGCTACATGTGTTGTTATTGAAGGCTTTTCCTGAGATGCAGAGCCCAAGTATGCTTTGTGGGCAAGGCAATCTGCAGTCCCAAGTGAATAACCACATCCTTTTTCTTCTGCTGGAAGGATACATATTATTTTGTTTGGTAGAAAGGAAAATAAATGCCGCCAGTTGTATTCTACCCAAAGCAAACAGTCCTGACAGCAGGAGTTGAATTTGCTACCATGGAAAAGTCAAATGTACTCTTATAAAATGTAGCATAGGATGAATGCAAATGAAAGGATGTATTCTATAGGCTTTCTCCACCCACCCATCAGCAACAGAATAATAATACTTTACAGGCCACCCTGCATCCCAAAGCACTCGGTAAACTTGAATCTCTGTATGAGCTAGACGTGGCGACTCCAGACAAAATGGGAAAGGTCTGGAGCAAAATGTGGCAGGTGTGCACATTCACATAGCAGCACCACCCAAGAGCCTAAGCCAGGATTTCGGTTAATGCCCCCACACCAAAGTTTCCAAGAGGCATCTCCCACCCTGCCGCCTCCACTGAGTGGTGTCATGCTCGGTCACTTCAGGTAAACGCAGTTTAACCACTTCTGGTTTGGGCAACGCGCCAACCAAGCAAAACTGATCCCATGTTTGTTCACCACCTCCAGACTTAGATTGCTGATATTCTCGTGGACGTCTAGCGCTCAACGTGGCTTAACGGCATTAGCACTCAGGTTTTACAGCCCAGAGGTAATTTCTGACTCCTCTTCCTCCCTCCCAGTCCTCACACCTCAGTGCCAGTTTGGGCATGGCCCGGAGAGAAGAGGGCTGGCCGCACAGCCTGCGCTTGCTCTTGCGCAACCGCACGACTGACCCTTTGCCCAGGGCCCCATCCAGCCGCCGCTGGCGTTGCCTTCAGCACCCTCCGTCTCTGGAAGACGCCCCTTGCCCCTCCGGACCTGCTGGCCCCGCTGCCCTTCCACTCTGGCCGCGGTTCTGCTTTGCTCTGGGGAAGGGGGTATCGCCAGCCTTCCCCTCCTTTCTAATAGGCAGCGTTCAGTATTGCTCCTGCAGTCATTTGCATTTCCTTAGAGCAAGTCGCTGGGAGCAGGAGAGCGGCAAGGCGGCCAGCAGGAGCTGGGGAGCCCCGCGGCGGGGGGACCG
>JANZLQ010000078.1:17841761-17862103 GCA_026212715.1 Elanus axillaris | reverse complement strand
CTTTCTTTCTTTCTTTCTTTCTTTCTTTCTTTCTTTCTTTCTTTCTTTCTTTCTTTCTTTCTTTCTTTCTTTCTCTCCTTATAGCAGGTTTTGGTAGCTTTTGTTTGGTGTAATTTTTTTTATACACTGAAGGGAGTTTGTCCCAGTTAAAAATAATCTGAAATGAGTTGCACAGGCACCTGCACACACACAGAGCAACAAGACATGAACAAAATCAAACTCTTCTCAACTAAAGGAGCTTCAACCAGCTGGAAAGAAAAGAAGGAATACATTTTTATATGTAACATTTGTTTTTTATATGTCAGTACACTGATAGTGTAATTTGCAGCTGTTAAGGTAAATGGAGTACCGTATGTATATGTACCACAGCATTGCCCCAATCTTAAAGGTCTCTAATGCAATCAAGCCTGGAGTGACCTGCAGAATAAGCAGCATTCCAGTCTAAAACTGACACCCAAATGCCTTGCTATTTTTGCTGGATTAATTTAGAAATAATTTTGAGGGTTTAACACAGGAACTTCTAGTTCTTCCCAGTCCTGTTGTTTAGAATAATATTCACATATTATTTTGATGTTTTTCTGGGTGTGTGCTCCAACACTTAGGTGCTCACCTTGGGAGGGTGGGTGGATTATCCAGCAAAGGCAGCAAGCACCAGCTGCAGTGCTTGGGACTGTGCCACACTGGGCAGCTGGATTATCTGGAGGATACAGATGGGAGAGAGTGCTGTGTCCTCCCCTCGGTCTGTAGCCTCTGGCCCATGACACAGTGCCTGATCCCCACTGCTACTCTGTCACTGCACCAGAGCCACTACACCTCTCTGCTCCCCTGCAGTTCTGTCGGTTTGTGCCACCCTCACCACATCTGGGTTTCCTAAGCCGCAGCAAGCCTTTTACCCAGCCCGCTGGAACAAATTCTTCACTCAAATGCCCCTCACTCATATGGTGGGTGAATGAAACCCAAATGCTGGATGGATTTGGGGGGGCAGGCAGCGTGCCTTGCTGGCTTAGCACCAGCTGAGGCAAGCTGTGCTCACACATTTAATCTGCCAGTGTGGTGGGAGGTTCCTACCCTGTAATCGGAAACATGGGAGAGACTCCTTGCACTGCCACCTTTCCCCAAAAGCAAATTCTGCATTCTCTAGTGGTGTGGGAGGAAGTGCAAACCAGCAACCTTGGCTTCTAATGACACCAGGACCTTCTAGAGATCTGAGGTTTGTCAGCAAAGACCCTGTCCATGAAGCCATTTATATCTGGCAGTTTATTTTTGCGCTGCTGGAGCAGTGGTTGAACCCTGCCCCAGCCAAACCTGTTCAGCCTGGGTGGAAGGAAGTGGGCAGATGAGGCAGGGAGCTGTGCAGAGATGTAGGAGCTCAGCTGATCTGAGTGCTGGTAGTGGCAAAGAACTGAGGGAGAAAGGGGACAATTGGCATTAAAAGTGATATTGTAGATATTCACATGGTGAAAACTGTCTCAATAAACCTGGGAGAGTGGTCATGCATATCTGGAGGTGAAGTCCAACAGCAAACCAGAAAAAGAAAAAAACAAATCCAATGTAAACCAAAAAGATTAAACATTGTTTATTTAACAAGAGAATCAGCATTTTGAGGGCTGTGAACTGTGACTTGTGATACTGTAAGCTGACAATGTTATTTTGAACACAAGACTCTCCATTTGGTCATGGTCACCATTTCTGCGTGCTCTGCCCCTGCAGGCACAGCCAAAAGGCCTGTCCCTGGCATGCAGGACAGAAGCCGCCAGCATGGGCTGCAGCCCCTCTGTGGAGAGCAGCTTCTCACCACCATGACTGCAAGTTCAGGGCAAACCTGAACATCTTCTCCTGCACTTGCCCTCAGGGGCAGCCAAGGACTCTCAGGGGGACCTTAACAATGGGCAAACAGGCAAGTGAATACACAACCCCATCCCAGGCAGACATGTCGCATTAGCAAGCTTCAGATGGAGGCATCCAAGACACCCTGACACATCTGCAGTGAGCTGGGCACCAGAGGCCTCTGTAACCCAAATCTCCTACTTTTCTTTCCAGCTGGTCAAAACTCCACCAGTACCTGGAGTGCCGTGCTATGGCCGTCGCAGTCCCCTCTTGTGGGGCACCTCATGCACCACCACTCTGTGCTTCAGGGGCCTACCCAAGCAACACACTCGCTGTCCCCTTAACGTCCTTGTCCCATTTCCATCCTCTCAAGAGCTTTGACAGAGGGTGCGTGCTGCCTGGAGAAGATCAAGAAGGAGGACTTCTTTTTCAGCAGACCGGAACACGCTATCCGCTGTCACCTGGCTGTCCTGTGACTGTGTGAGGGTTTGCCGTTAAATGGCACTGAGTCCTGCCTGGTTGCCAGCACCAGCTCAAGCACTGAGAAAGCTGCCCTTGCCAACATGGGGCAGGGAGAGGGGCAGAGCCCTGGTTCCCCTTCGTTTTCAGGTGACCTGGGTGCACTGGTGAGATGGCAAGTAAGTGGCTCCGGGTAGGCAGGAGCAAACTGCAGGCAGTGCCTGGGACAGATTCAAATGTGGGCTTGAACTTTGACACTGCTCCTTCCAGCAGCCTTGAAAGGGAAGGGAGAGCAGCGGCATGACCAGCCAGGGCGGTTCTTACTGACTTGGCATAAATATGTTTTTAAGCTCCCGGTGCAGCTGGCAGGGAACGTGCTGTCCTTATGGGTTCCCTGCCTCTTGTTCAGGAGGCTGCTAGAACAATGCCAAGAGACACCGTTGCTTCTCGCAGCTCACAGCCCTGACCAGAGGAGGTCGTGCTGTATGCTTAGCCAGTGTTTGTCCTTAAAAAGAAAAAGAGGAAAAAAAATAAAAGGATGGAAAGCTCTAAGCAGAACAAAAGAGTCAGCAGCTAGCAACTGAACAGCAGCCACATGTTTCCTGAAGGGTATTTTTAAGGTTTATAATCATTCATTCCTTATTTACAGCACTGATTTGTGAACTTTTATCTAGCGCTAGCTACCAGTCTGCCCTCTGCTTAAACCAAGCTATTCATATCCAATTGTCTTGGAGCTCCACTGACTATGGGAGGCAAGCTTTGCTTTTTCAGGCTCCCAGCCTCAAACAGCTGGAATAATCTTCCAGCCACATTGAAACAGGCCCTCACATTGTTTGGGGTTTGGACACTCTTAATCCTTTTTTTAAAAAAGCCTCAGCTGTGTGAAATGAGCACAAGCTGTGGCTGGTCACCGTTGTGTGCCCTTAAAGAGTCCTGTCCTTCTGTCTCCAGGTGTGGGCAAAGCCCCTTTATCCCAGCCAAGTTCTCAGTGGCTGGGGACACAAGGACAACCTGCCCTCTTTGCTGAGCAGGGACACACTTACACCTCAGAGGCAATGGTATCTCTGCACCCAGACTTCCCCAGTGTGGACCTGGGCTTTTGGTCTTACGTGGCTTGAACAGAAAGGCTAAGAGCTGACCTCCCTCTGGTCTGGGGTGTTTGGAGCTCAGGGTTTTCCACTATAAGGGTTGCACTGCATTGGATAAAGGGGATGGTGCTGAAGCAAGAGCTGTCAGCCAGTTCAGTACCTTTAAATTGGCCATATGTGCATATATGTTTTTCTGTTCAATGTATCTTGAATGTCTAAATGTAGGTCACATACTCCTCTTCCTCCCCTAGGCGTGTTGCTTGATCATAAACTCCTCCAAGCACAACATGTGCAGTCTCGCAGACTGCATGACAGGTAACACAGTGAAGCTGGCCCCTTGTCTGGTCTTGCACTCTAAAGGAGTTAAAAATTAGTTTGCTTGCTGTCTTCTAGACACCCTCAGGAGTGTATGTGTCTCCTCTACTGATCAGCAGCTCAAACCATTTTGGCTTTGTCCACAGTTCACTGCTGTCAACAGGAAGCTTGTCACAGATTTCAGTGGATGTGGTGCGAGGTCTGAAGATGAATTATTACTACTCTAATATGCATCATTTACATTGGTTAATATGATGATCCCACATTATATTACACTTTATTTATTGCTTGAAAAAAGAAAATAAAGGGTTAGCATGTTAGAAGCACATTACAGAAAAGTGAATTACAACAGCAGTTCTCAGACATGCTTATAGACAACCTATTAATTGATCCATTACCTGTATTCTCTATTCCATACCCATACTCTATAAAAATGAGAACAATTGAATACCTGCTTCTGAATCGATTATTTAAAAAAATAATTTATAAGCGAAAGCTTAAGTGCTATTCTGCCAGGAATGTTTACATTAAAAACCCAAACAAACATTCCAGTGTTAATATACTTTAAGGAAACAGTGAAGAGCATTTATTTTAGCCTTCATTGTCAACAGCTTTACTGGAATCTTCTTTCTGTTTTTATGAAATGAAATAATCCCCCTCTGAAAGATGGTGCTGCTGAGGATAGACCTTCTCCCCCAGAACTCCCATTTCCTGTAGCAGTGGGTGTCTTCATTCCTGGGAATATATGGGAGGTTCTGCAGTTCTTCACTGTTCTGACTGCAATAACGCAGATCTAATTCAAGACACATCTCCCTTAACATCATTACTCACAGGTGGAGAGCATCATTCTGCTGTAGAGCAAAGGAGAAGGCAAGGACAACTCTTTGGAGAAGGATGAAAACACCTCTTTCAGTCAGCCCTGAATACTAATGTCTGTAATGCAGTTTCAAAGGTCTGCCTGCATCAAATTATGGCACTCCAGTGAATAGTTTTGCCCTTTTTCCAGCTGTTGACATGGATGTTGTCATTCAAAAGATAGAAGCCTGGGAATATGCAGAAGGTGCTATGATTTTATTTTTTTTTGTCAAGTGAACTGATCATCCAGTGGCCTTGAAAAATCATCAAAAGCTATGGCAAGTGTGACGTGCTCCAAAGCACTGTTCCCATCCTTCAGCTACAGAAGATACGCTCACAGCATGCACAGCCTGGCACCAGCAGCAGGAGTAGGAAGAACGGAGGAATAGGAGGGCAAGGCCATGGAAGCGAAGCAAATGAAGGGATTTGGTGCAACAGAAGGCTTCTGGGTATATTCACAAATAATAATAATAAAAAAAACTTAAGAACATCCCTGGTCAGAGCTTGAAAATGAAGCTTTCTTTATCATCTATTTATGTAAAACCTGAGGCAGAAATGATTTGAAGCAAGGGAAAATTGTCCAGTGAGCTCAGAGTGTTTTATAACAGGCCCTAACTAAGCACAAACAAGTGCTTCTATGTCAACACAAATTAAGTTTTATGCCTGAGCAATCAGCTTCCTACGGTCTGTGAAGCAATGACACATGCCTGGTAATACCCAGAGTGGTATAAACCATCTGATCCACCCCGGCATGAAGGTTGAATTCCTTCAGTAATACCCTTTGTAAGCAGGGGAGTGACTCTGGGGCACCAATACCTTTTGCAATGCACGTTACTAATTGTGCTGTGTGCCACAGCAGTTGGAGGAAAGGACAAGTATCCCTGGCAGGTATTCCACCCTGTTTCCCAGTTAATTTGTTAAAAATCAACCAGGACTGTTGTGGACGGTAAAGCTGCTAGGAAGAGAAAACCGCTCTAAAGTATAAACACTCAGAAAACAGCTTTCAATGCATCTGATTTCTCAGTATGCCTCATGGTATTTAACAACCAGCATCAGTTACAGTTAGCTCCTAATTTTCTGTAAAAGGTCTGCCCAGCAATTGGTATTTGGGTGTCCCAGGCAGAGTGAGTGTGGCTCAGAGCTCTTGGGCAGCACTGCTGCCCCATGGGGTACAGAGCTCCAAGTGATGAGCCTCATGCTGTCTCCTGCGGTCATGTGGCACCATGGCCAGCCCCAAACACAGAAAGACCTGCGATGCTGGGAAATGCAGCCAGTGGTGACAAGCTGCGCAGAGGCAACTCGTGCCAGCAGCCAGCGGGTTCCTCTGCAATGATCCCCCTGGCATTTGCTGCAGGATAAACATTGTCTGGGATTTTCCATTATCTATCCACCCTGGCCAGCAACGACACAGCAGTGACGTTGTTTTGAGCTCTGTATTTCCAGCCTCCCACAATGACCCAGAACTAGTAAGGGGACTTGAGTCATTTACCTAAACATATACAGCCACTGATACTTGAGAAAGCCAAGAGGGTCCATACAAGGTATTTGCATG
This sequence comes from Elanus axillaris, assembly GCA_026212715.1. Classification (NCBI taxonomy): domain Eukaryota; kingdom Metazoa; phylum Chordata; class Aves; order Accipitriformes; family Accipitridae; genus Elanus; species Elanus axillaris. The sequence goes on along the minus strand of JANZLQ010000078.1, from coordinate 17,856,007 downwards.
GGACTGGCAGATATCACAAAGGACCTGTGGAAGATCTCTGATCTTCTGGAATGACAGATCAGAGACAAGAGGAGTACTCCAGGGTTCCTCATATAGCATCAGGTGTCTATTTTTAGGTAACTGAATTAGCTGGGAGGCAGCTCACAGCTGAAGCCGTCTAAACACAGGGGCCTACATGTGCCCAGGTGTCTAGGGTCCCATCACAGTCAGTTGAACTCTACCACTGAAGGCAGGAGACCTATTCAGCTGGCCAGAAGTAGGTGACTGCTTCAGGAGAAGCTGATAGCTTTCTGGGATCTTCTGGATACATTGACTCTGGTCATGAGAGAGGGAGCTTAGATATCCAACTCAGAGCTTGGCACATACCTACAGACACGTACATAGTGTCATGATAAGGTGTCGTACTTGTTGTGCCAACCCCATGCTGAGGTTCTCAGTTTTCAGGCCCAGTCCCCTAATGTGACACAGTACAGAAAGCCCAACCCTTAAACAGCAATGAAAACAATTACATTTTTTTACTTGAGTTATTATTGGAGCCTTTCAGAAGGGGCATATCTGGATATATCACATTAACATAACTTAAAGTATGGCCGTCCTAAACTAGAAACTGTTTGTTGCCTTCCAGGAGGGTGTTCTGCAGCCCCGAATGGTGGGAATGGTGGTCAATCCTCTTGCTGTTTCCTGCATCACAGGTCTGTCTGGGTTTTCAACTGGACATGACTCCAGGAAGGCAGTGTGAGACTCGTTCCTTGAGGCTGTCCCCCTCACACAGCAGGAAATCAGGTAGGTCCTTTCTTTTCTTGCCTCTTCCTGCTAGGAACTGCAAAGCAAGGGAATGACACAGGATAATCTGTGCTAATTCTATGCGGGCCAATTTGTTGCACTCTGTTTTGGTTTTCTTTCATAGCTGCAGAAGGAATATTGAGGAAAGTTGGTGAGGAGCAGCTCCTGATACCCCATACGTATTTTTCTGCTTATATAAAAATATAACTTTATTAAGAAGCCTCAGAATATTCTGAAGACCTGGAACTGTGTTCCAGCCTCTTGCTGTGCCATCCAACATTTGAGATAGCAGGAAAGAATTCAGACTGCGTGGTGGCATTTTCTGCCCTTCCCGCTCTATGAGGTGAGTGGAGAGAAGCAGGAGCGACTGAGACTGCCTACCAGGGTGTCCTGCTTTCTCTTTGCTGACTGCAAGGAGGAGCAGCGTCTGGCCAGGTACTGAGTCAGTCATTCTGTCTTGAATGTGCATACCAGCACAGACGTGCAAAGCCACCTTAGGGCCTGTAATACAGGATCAGGATATAGGCATCTAAAATTAGGCTGTCAGCTTTTGGGGAATGCAAACTCAAAGATGTTAACCCAGAAGTGTGCCTCTTCCTTTTCACCACCACCCCCACCCATATTACCTGAGCCGAGGGATCATAAACTGCCAAGTTCTACCTTCCGTTTGCCAAAACTGCTCAAGAGTTTAGGGGAAGACCTCTCAAGTCATCATCAGTACCATAAGGGAAAAAAAAATATCTATTTTTCCAGTCCAGTAGTGTTTCTTATCAAAGGTAGCAAGGCTTGTTTTGTAATAATGCTCTGGGAAGGACATTATTGCATGCTAAGGGCAAAGTCTGGTGGATTTGAAAGGTTGGTTAAGTGATAGGAAAAAGATGATAATGAACAACCACTTATCAAGGCTCTAGGAAGATTAGTCTGGACATGTGCCCAAGGCACCAGTAACAAAATCAGTGTACGCATTTTAGCTAATGATCTGGAAGAGAAAACATAGAGCGCTTTGGCGCAGTTTCCGTTGACATCAGGAACCTGGCTTTGTAATGCTCTTTGTAACTTCAGGGGGCAAAGGGAGAAAGTGCAACATCTGCTTATCTGCTGCAAAACCAGAAAGCCATTTAGCCATGAGTAAACTTGCTGATTTCAGTGAACCTCTTATGTGCTAGAAGCAAGCCAGTCCCGTACCTCCAGTGCTCTGCTGAATCAGGAGCTGGGTGCGTGGCCTCTGTCACTCACTGGGTTTGTGCAGGGGAAGGAAAAAAAAAATTCAACTTCTGGCACCTTCTGGACTGCAGGAACTTGGCTGGAACTTATGGCGTGCGAGCAGCATGAGACCACGCATTGCCTGCTGGGGCTGTGTGCTCAACCTGGGGCCGCACAGAAAGTCAGGTGCATCCCTGCGGCATGGCCGGCTCCCACATGCAGCCTGTATGTCTCCTGAGCCTGCTGTGGGTGAGGTATAGAATGCATGTATATGTATTTCTGCTTGGAAGAACCCAGAGGGAAATGTGCTAGTCCTGTCTCTCAGGACTGCAAGACAGTAAAGGTGGATGGGGAAAAAGAAAAACAAACAGGTGTTTTTGTTGTTGGTTTTCTTTTGTTTCCTGTAGTAGTTTATTAAAGTCCCTGGTGTACTTTAGCTCTGGGTTGTCTCTCCCAACACACCTGACATACAGATGCATATCAGAGTGGGACATTTCTGTAATTGCAAAACACTTAAGGTTTACACCATCTGATCTGCTTCCCTGGCATTACAGGTGAAAAAACATTAAGGTGAAAAACACTGTTAAGAAGGGGAAACTCAGCACACAAGGCTGTCACTTGTAGATTTACTGGCAGACACACAGCATTTGGCGGGTTTTTTACCTCTCCTCTCTCAGGTAAAGTACCTACATGCATTTTTACAGTTACTCTATCTTAAAATTAAGGGAGATGCAGGACATTCCCAGGTAAACACAAGTCTGCTGAAGCACCAGTTGGTACAGGACCGTTTCATCATGGCACAGTCTGTCCTGTCTGGTAACTACTACTCTCTTACAAACCAGCTATTAAAAGCCAGTTGTCCCATTGCTTCCGAGCTCGAAGACAGGCTTTCATTTAGCCTGTGGACAAAGTAATTTGTTAAATATAGACTCGATGATGGATGTCTTTTTTTTATGTAAAACCAAAACTAGTCGTGAATTTTCATTCTTTACAGCTGAACAAAAAAATAGGTATTCTAGAGGGTAGAATGTGCACTGATGAAGGATTCTCAAGCTTCATTTCTGAAGATGAATGCTATCCTAATTAGAAAGGTGACATGTGAGGTGATGCACTGATTTTAGGCACCATGTAAACTCTCAGCAGATGCGCTATTAAGGGTAAGCAGACTGTCGTTTCAGCGTTTCTCTACCCCGCTACATCTATTTGACATGTTATGGAAGTTGCTTTGCTCAACTCTGTTTGGGAAGACTTAAAAAAGGCCGTTGCTTACACTAGACTTCTTAGAAGAAAATAGATACTAGACAACCATTTAGAAGATTTTATTATAAAATTATTTCAAAATCTACATCCATGTAAAAGGCTTAAAACTACAGCTTTACTTTCAGGAATAAAAATTCAGTAAATGCTGAAAAATGTCCTCTATAGGTAGACAGCCCTTGAGCAATATTTAATAGCAGAGATTCCACATGGGTTCCTTAAGTGCTATACATACCTCTGTCTGCATCGTGAATGTGTTCTGCAGCTTCTCTCTGCAAGCAACATTACAGATGTGTTTACAGGAACCATGTGTTTCAGCTGCTTTGAGACAGAAGTTACAGCTCCTACCTGCAGAAGCTGCAGTGATATTACAGATGTACAATATACCATGAGATCACAACCCCTGTTCAAGCATTACCGGGTGCAGACAGAGAGGTATAATTTGTGTTTACTTGACAACAACTACCCAGGCTTGTTTTTGTAACCTTGCATTCAATACAAAAATCAACAAATACTCAAGTGTATTATGGCAGTGAAGGCAGCTTTTTCACACCTGTATATTCTAGACAAAGATATTTTACTTTTATTATCCATTTCATTCACTGAGCGGAGCTCAGATACATGTTCTGGTGACTACAGCTTATTCACTGGGATAAAACCAGCTTTGATGCAGTACTGAAGTCATTATGCTCAGCAGTTATCACCAATACTTCTAAATTTAGTTTTTAAGAAATGAAATACATTTTTATTTTTGGAGAAATCTATCCCAACAGGAATTCCAGAACACAAAGGTAGTTCCAGCTTTCTCTTGTTCCTATTAAAAAATATTTGATATTTACAGTAGAGTATGGAGTGGCTTTCTGTCCAACAAATACAAATCTGTTCTAGAAAACTGTCGTACAGCTGAGCAGGATGCTTTCAATATTGTACTTGCAACTTCTTGCAAAGGATCATACAGCTGAGGAGGATGCTTTCAATATTGTACTTGCAACTTCTTGCAAAGGATCATATACACTTAAGATAATACGCTAATTAGTAAAAAAAAATTCAAGTAAAATTATAGAGCCCTGATGAACTTTGACAGGCCAGTTTGGCAATGTCCAATAGTTTAACTTCTCTTCTGTCATTAAGTTTACCTTGCTTGAGAGGGAAAATGCAAAGATGGGGAATGAAGCAGCTTATTGGGAACAGACTATTTTTCCCCAACAGCCCCCTCCCACTGGCACTGTTCCTGTGACAATTCCCCATTATTTTGCTGTTCATAGAAGTTACTCTATCATTTTCAGTGTTGTTCCTATTTTGAAACTTCTCATTTCCTAAGCCCCTTCCATTGCAATGAACAGTTCTTAGAATACAATTCTGGTTCCAAGACCACTCTTCCTGAAAACCTTTCAAGCAGACCTTCAGTGCTCATCACAGCTTTCAGGGTGTAGAACCCCCATGTACCTCTTTGAGCTAGCATGGTCCAATACAAATTTCACAAAGATAATAGGCAGATTTCAGTTTAGTGTACTGACCACTGATCTTCTAACAGCATGACAAAAAGGAACCACGAGACCATGTTTTAAACTTGCTGTCTCCCATGCCATGCTCACATAATACAGATCACCAAAACCTTTCCATTCAACTTGCATGTCTGACTTCAGTTCTTGGAAAATCCTAACTGACTTACATAGCACATGCTTTCTGGAGTGTGGGGATGTAGGCTAGATGTAGCCTAACCTTACAGCTGCTATAACCAGTAGCTTTCCATTTCTTTCCAGTAGCTTTTGAAAATATCCTGATTTCTTTGTTAGTTACCTTATGTGTAGGAGCCTTACCTGGCTAGTTTTTCCAGGAGTAGCTTAACTTCAAAAAATCTAGCAATGTAACTCACAGAGCAAGGCGTCACATAAGAATTATTACTGGAATAGAGGTGTGGGTTTTTTGTCTTTTAACAGGGCTTCCTTATATATATATATTGAAAACACTTTCTCCCTACCTCCCAGGGCTCCCTCCCTTCCAGTCAGGCTGTACATGAATGCTGTTTGTACCTTGCTACAAGACTGCCATGTTAAGTGGATCTTTTCCAAATGTTAGAAATACAGCTTTAAAGTACAGGTGTTATCTATTACCTGAGAAGTTCTGTAACAAGATGAACCACTGATAACTATTCTAGGAGAAAAATATACACCAGCATAAGTGACATTTATCAGTATTCAGAATTCAAGCATTAAACAGGACTCAAAAATTGCACACCTCTACCACTTCAAGTCTTTGATCATGCGAAAAATAGTCTGATTTTCCTCTATACACATCTCTTCTTTAAAGACATATGCACTATTTTCCTCATCTGAAGTCCACAGCAAAATTTCAGATTCAGTGCATACAGCCTCAGCTGTAACAGCCTTGCCTTCTTTCTCTTCTGCCAGTCCTGAAACTGAAGAATTTGTTTGTTTGGAGGTAGATGAGTACTTCCAAACACTAGGGTTTTTTTTGAGAAGCCAGCTTGATCCCCATGGGTGCCTGCCTCGATACCAACTTCTCTTCAGAGAGCTGCACTCTGCTTTGATACATCCTTTGGGTCTTTGCTTGGGACACACCAGTCATCTGCCTCTGAGGTAGCCTGGTAATGCTTGGAAGCCGATTTGTTAAAAACTGGGAGTTTTTCTACAGATTCTGTTGATAGGGCCTAAAAATCAAGAAGGAAAAAAATGTTACTTGGTTTCTACCTCTCAATAATGCCACTTTTCAAAAATTCATGCAGTATGTTTCAAGTGTTAAGCCAGTGATGCTACAAAACAAAGTTATTTACACAATAGATGCAGTAGTTTATCTGCTTCAATATCTATGTTTGCTTTGGATAACTGGCCACTAAAAATGCAGTAACATCAAATCATATTTATGCATTTTTATAGGCCTTAAAAGTTACCCTGTAACCTGGTTTCAAGATAGTCCTGGAAGACATGGAAAGGAACTTTCATTTACCAAACCCCAGAGAAATTTTAAAATATGTTCCTTTCCTACTTCCATATTTTGCAGCTAAAAAAAAAATTCATATTCTATTGGGAAATTGTTAAACACAGATGCAACATGTATGTAGTCAAACTGTCTCTTCCTTTTGTACTGCTTCTCTGGCTGTGCTTCAGTATGCTTGAAACTATGTTTTTGGTTTCCTAGAAGAAATTCAAAACAAGTTTTTCCCATGAGTAAGCACAGAAAGTAGAAAAGAATATGTAGTCCTTTTTTCCAGGTTATAAAAACAGCAGTGCATGTTATATGCCAAGTATTCAAGATTACTGGTATCCGAATCCCATATATGGGCTACATAGCAGATGTTGAATAGGACCAGGTACTAGACTCTAAGTATTAGTTTATACAGACTTTCTGGTTGTCAGAGTAAAGAAACAACAGTAAAGAAACCAGATAAGTTGCTTACACCTTTCTGTTACTTCACTTTCTCCTGGTACTTTGTATTCCATGAACCAGTAGATAACAAATCTTAATACAATCTAAAAACTAGCAGGGTTTTCACCAGTAGTTTTTCAAGCAGACTAGTTAAAGCCTAGTGACCTTTTTAAATCTAGATACCACTTACAAATCTTACTGGCATTTCTTTAAAAAAAATTAGAGCTTTTCTAGTCATGAGCAGGAAGTTTGTTTACCTTAAAATGATACCAAGTAGTTACCTCACTGCATTAATGGTAGTTATCTTTTATTTAACCAAATCAAAATACATACCTTCAAGTAGATAATAGCATCTGTTCCATAACCACATATGGAGTAGAGATTTAGATCTCCTTGAAAGTATTTGGCATACAGACGAGAAATTGGCAAGCCATACCCGAAGCCAGCCTAAAAATAAAGTACAAGACAAAATTATTTTTTTCCTAGCTTTTATGATTTAAATAGGTAGAGTGTTCAGAGATTTTAAACTATTAAAGTCCTTTGCACTTCCTCTTCTCTTAAAAGAGAAGAGAAATCTCTATTCCATTTCATACAGAATATTGAAATTGACCATTAGAAAAAACCAAAACCATAGGAAAGAGAAAAAAACAAATCTCCATGGAAGAGGGAGGGTTTATATATATATATCCCACTTTTACACAATACATTTCTGTATTTCCCCTCCTCCATTTTTGCTAGTACAGCTTGATTAGTAAAAGGAATTTGCTACTGGTAGATAAATAACAATAGTCTAAGCCTATTCCAGTTGTGCTTGCCTCCATAAAGACAGCATAGTTTATAATAAGTTTGAGGACTGAGCGGGAGTGAAGACCAAGTAAATTACTGTCATTAGAGTATAAAAAAAACAAAAACAACAGGGTTAGATTCAGGTTGGAATGTTCTTCTTTGTTTATACCTTTAAAAGCATATTTTTGTCCACTAAGCTAGATATTAAAAATCTGTTTCAGAAAATGTTAATTCATATTTATGAGGCTCAATAGTCTTTGCATACCCCACAAAGCAGTAAGGTAGACATAGCGCTTCCTTACTTATTAACATACCAATCTGTCCAACACTTACAGCAACCTTAGTAGCAACATGAGTATTGAAAATATCTTACAAGAGGGGTATTTCGACCATCATCCATCCTTGGCCTTGGTGCTGTGGAATACATATAGCTAAACAGCTGCTCGATTTTCCTTACTGGAACACCACCTCCTCTGTCTGAGATCTGATTTAAGAGAGAATAAAGTTAACTACAATCACATACTAAGAATGGTATTTAAAATGCTGTTACTTGAACAAACCATTCCAACTGTAATAAATGCAAACATTTGTTTGCAGCATATTGATTTCAGTTAGATAACTGTGCTAAATGGAGGCTATCAACAGAATGCTCATGCACAGTATCTTTAATCTGTTGTCAGAGGCTGGAAGTTCTTTTAATAGACTTTGCTGCAGCATATGCAATCATAAAGATTACATTAAGCCCATATTGTAGTAGGCCAACAAAATACCTTAATTGCCAGGTCTTCTTGTCCTAGAACAACTGTCACTTCAATTGGAGAAAGGGAAAGACTGTTTTCTTGGAATTCAACAGTTGCCCTCATTGAATTCTATGGAAAAGAAGGTTACCATTATCAAAGTGTTGGATCTACACACTTAAAATCATACCTGTATTACACAGAGGCTGAGCACTGTTACCATCCATTCCTATCAGTGCCTAGTTCCTAAGGAACACACTTAGCAATTTAGCGTAACAGGAGCAGAGGAGGTCTCACACCTAAAAGTGACTAAGCATAGCCAAGACTCTTCTATGTGTGAAAGATTACCACTGTTCTTGCCCAACATAACTCATCCCATGTAAATTAAATAATGCAAGTCCCTTAAAAGCATCCGGGTTTCTGGAGAACAGCAGAGTTCAGGAGTTGCTAAAGGCTGCCAGAATTCTGCACCCTGTGTTGGCAGCACATTAGTTCAGCCCCATTCACTACTTCAAGATGCATCATCCACTCCACAGAAAAGGCACCAGAGCAAACCTGCACCACAGATGTAATCTCTAAAAGCAGAAGACTAGCGGTGGTCACAACCCCATGTCCCACTTTTACTCTCTCCCTTGCCCTGTCCCATTTGCCACCACACAAAAGCATCCAAATACTTTCCTACAAACTGCAATCATTCTTTTCCCAACTGCCAAAGCTATTTCCCCAAATAAGAAAATTTTAGAAATCTCACTGTCCTATGCAAAGCTTTACTTCATTCAGATGTAGCTAGCAATTTTAAGTATTGACTCCAGCTCAGACTCTAAAGGAAGAAACAGTTTATACTGACATACCTTGAAGAGCTCAAAAAGCATGTGAAAAAGATGAGATGGAACGTATACAATGTTAATTGGCTCTCCTGGAAATTTTCCTAGAGGAAGGGAAAAATACAACCAAGATTTTAAAGGGTGCTGAAATTTTTCTGTATTATATCCTAATTTTAAAATAAGCAAGCTGTATGCAAAACCAAACAAAATAAACCAAGTTTCAGTTTGGGGTTTTTCCCCCCAAAATGAGCAGACAACTTTATGCACTCATAACAGTGTTTAGATTGCAACTGCCACTTGCTTAATAACAGTTTCACTTCAAATAAACTGAAAAAATCAAGTATTAATTCCCTTTTATAATTAAAGGATTTCAGAGGTTAAGCAGACTGCCTAAGGTCAGACACATGCAGGCAGCTTGGACCAGAATGACTATTTCAGTCAGTAGCCCCACTTCCTCACCCCAGAGACAGAGCTCCTCTCTAGCAACTTATCATGTTACTTTAAGTTACAAGTTAGTCTTGCTTCTCTCAAATTCCTAAATATTACCTCAGGAAATCTAGTGTTTAAGATACAATGACATTTGGGTTCTAACACAGGAGATTAAATGAGGTGCCTGTAATGGAAAATGAAGAGAAACTAGCCCAAGACAGATCAACTGATATGTACCATTATGGCTATAGAAATGGGAGCCTTTTGATTCAGTAAAAGCAGCAGTGTGGCTACCAATAGGAAGACAGATGTAAAAGCTCTCATCTTACCATTCACTTGATTAAGTTTCAGTTCTGGAGATGTTAAGTAATACTGGTCACACAACATCTTGGAACTTTCAAAAGCATCTGAAATATTTATTTAAATAAAATGTGAAATGTAGTATCAAAAACTGTAGAAATTCATTCTAATGCATGGCAAAGTATGATTTTTAACTGCAGTAGCTGCTAAGGTGTGAAAGACTCTAAGCCTGTGTCTCAACAGAATAATAACATTGCATCCACTGTGTGCAGTAAAAACTGAGAACAAATAGTCAATTACAGCAGCATGGGCAAATCTTCAGAACAATTTGATAATCTGGTAAAACAGACACATCTGTTATCGATCAGCAGGTAAGGCCGATCTCAATACCACAGAAAACTTTAACTCCTACCTCATCCATCACTTGCTAGGCCTTATTCCAACACATTTCTAAGTGGTGCTTTTTATTTTAAATTCTGTCGTATAAAAGGTTGTGTTTTGATAGACTGCTTTCAGCTATTTCAACAAAAAACAGTCAGCATCCTGTACAACACATGTTGGTTACCCTAATTGCTTGCAGTAAGATATAAATACTGATGTCCAAGAGAAATGTCAAGATCTGAGAATACATACCATTCACTACTTCAACAACGTCACAGCAAGGATCAATACTTCCAATGTGCCTCGGGTGCCCTGAGCCGGATTTATCATCAAAAAGAAGGGCTGTTTGAGATGAAAACCACACAGTATTTAATCCCCAAAACTGTATTATAAAGAACCCTAAATTTAGAATAATACAGTGTGATCACAACACATGATCACATAAAATACCGAGTGTTGTTTCTGCCTTTTGTGAGTTAAAAACTCAGCCTACTGCCAGCAAACTATGTTGGCTCTTCTTGTAGTTCAACATCTAAAGGCTTTTCATATGTAAAGAATAAGATCCCTACATATACCACACAAGATGTATTACAATTAGTCTGTAGTCCAGGAAACAATTTTTCCCATTACTTTTTTAAGTCATACACTCAGTTTCTAACTTTTCAGTGTCACACAAAATTATCTGAGGCAGATCTCCAATAGTTTTAAGAAATGTCTACATTAACATGTTTCTCATTATGTTGAAGTTTTTCCTCAGGTAAGAATTTCTACTTACTGTGTTGGTTCATTAGCATCCGGGTAGAAATACGGCTCATGTAAAAACGATCCAAAAAATACTGAATGTTTTGATTGGTGACAGGATCTACTTTAAAAGTGTCTTTGTATTCAATTACTCCTTGTGCCATTGTAGGAACCACATCATGATGTCTGTTTCGGACTCTAATTATTGTGTCTATAAAGCTAGGTCAAAAAGAGATCTTTTTAGAACATTATTCTAAGACTATATGGAGGCAAGCTTTGTACAATGTCATTATCTAATCCATCAGCAGCAGAGGTAAGTGCATAACAACCTTACCATTAAAGTACGTCCTATTTTTTCATTCTTTTAAAAGTAATCCCTCACTGACCTAAACCAGAAGAGTTTAGTATTTTTAATCCAAAAGGTGTAATCATTAGCCATGTCAAATTCCCTGCCTGTTTACTCACTCATAATAGTTTGAGCAGAGGAAAATGGGAGGAAGGGAAAAAGACACCTAGCTGACATCTTGGAAAGAAGCAGCGATGTGACATTGCAGATAGTTTTTGTTGATATTTCTCTGTCATGACAGTTCAAGGGGTAGTATGGCCTTGAAACCAAGGTACAACGGGTCATATTTATTTGCAATATTGCTAAACTTGATCAGAGATTTAAACCAGCTTGCTCTATGCATAGCACTTCATGCTAGATTATCAAATTCAGCTCATGACAGCTGTCATTCTAAACTGACTACATTGTGAAAAGTGGAATGTGAGATCAAAAGTTAAAAAAAAAAAACAATTAAAAGCTTACTCAGATAAGACTTTTTGGTCTTCTGGGCTTTTCTGATGGAACTCAACCAGCTCCATTAGGCTTTGGATGTACCTATTGAAAAAGAACACAAGAAATATATGCTATTAGATTGATTCTTATTAGTCTAGAACAGGAAAATACTTTCTTGTACAAATCATTACTCTTAACAAGTCAGATAGAAGTTTGAAGTATTTTTGAAGTATCAAAGTTCCACCCAAGTACAGAATCACAGATGGACATTTCCTGACTGCCTGAACCCTGTAAGTTTTAAGTCCTTTCTTGTGCCTGCCACCCAGAAAGGAATCTAAACCTTCACTTTAGGTATGTAGTATCCCCTTACAATTCTTGAGAGGTGTTTCAACAGAAGATCCAAATGACAATACTGATCAGGAAGCCATCTAAGAAAAATTTCTCCAAATCTGATCAGCTTTGGCACAAGCTAAGTACTTGAGCCTCTTGTGCTAACATCTGACAGCCTTGACGCATACTGCAAAGGCACACCTGTTTGCTAGATTAAGAACAGTTTCTGGATCTCACTCTAATGTTTTTGCCCTTTATGTCAGCCATCCTTGCAAGTGCTGCAACTGTGCCAGTAAAGCAAGGTTAGATCAGATTCAAGCACTGTGTGAACTGCAGAGATTATGTTAACTGAATTCCAAACACTTGCTGCACAGGCCAAGGCAATATGCTATGGAACAGAAGCTCTGTTAGTAATTCCATCAGTGAGAGACCCAAACAAGTATATAACTTGCTTTCCCACTTTTGCATAGCTCTGAGGGTCGGTGATGCTACATGAAAACGGAAACCATTTTTTTCTCTCCCTTCTTAAAGAGTAAGCTGTTAGAGCAAATAACACTATTTCAAACTGTTTACAAAAAAAAAACCCAAACTATTTAAAAATAACAATATAACCATGTTTTTTTTCAATTTTAGTATGCTAGAAAAGGACAGTGAATAACAACTTGCAATTCAGCTTGGATGAAGGAACTACATTTCTGGTGTATTTTGTTACTGTCTTCTACTATTTAAAAAAGTCTATGACAACCAAGTTGTCAAAGCTATGTTATTTTACAGGGTGAATTCCAGTAGTTCTTACTTACCAGCTTTTTACTAATTGTACTGATGGAGTGCCTAGTAGTTTATCAGGAAGAAGATCAATTTCTCTCAGTATGTTTGCAAACCTCACAGGAAGTTCTTGTCGCAAAAATGCGAAAGAAGTTCTCTCGCATCCATTAGTTGAGCCTATGAGTAAATCCAAAATAAAAATTTTGCTTAAGAAGTATCAAGGTACAACTACAAATCGCTCTGTCTTTCCACAGACTTCAGGGCTATATTCCTTTACAATCATCATGCTATTACCGGACAGTTTTCCTAAGCCTAAGTATATGTTTGTGCTGAACGTTGTTTACGTGACAGCAAGACGCAGGGCGTTTCTGGGAGGAATACTTGTACGTTTCCCATTTAGACACGGGATTTATTTGTAATCCTGAGAAGAAGCACTCCAGCCTTTGTAAACACGGGCTTCTTTGGGTTGACGTCTGAAAGCGTCATGTGAGCACAGACTTCACAGCTGCCAAAGCGGTAATCGGATCTGGGTACAGCTCGTACGCTCCGGCAAGACAAGACTAGTGACTCCTCCCCGCTAACAGAACACGAAAACACCCCTTAGCCGATTTAACTCTCAGCATCCCCCAGCCCACGAACACTACCGAAATGGGGCTGTAGCGCATCTTCCGCTTTGACCGAGGCAGTCGCAGCTCACCAGCGCCTGGCAACCGGCCGGCGGGTGCCTGAGGCCGGGGGTGCTCGCCCAAGGCGACCTCCCCGCCGCTGCCACCCCCGGGGCCGGCAGGTCCCCGAGCGGGGCTCAGCCCCGCCGCTCCAGGGGGCCGCTCCCCTCCCTCCACCCCGGCGCTGGGGAGTCCGCCCGGGCGGCGGCAGCGCCTTCGGACCCCTGCGGGCGGGCGGGGGGGGATCGCCGCCTCCCCCGGCCCGAGCAGCGCCGCTCCCGCACCCTGCTCCCGCCGCAGCCCCCGGGCTCGCTCCTCAGGGGGGAAACGCGCCTCGGAGCGACGGGCTCGCAGCCGTCCCCGGCCGAGCGGCCCCCCCGCCCCGCCCCTGCTCGTCCAGCTTCTCACCGAAGTCCAGGAACTGCTTGATGGAGAGCGGGGAGGGGGAGAAGCGGGAAAACTCCTCCACTTCCCGCGGCAACCGGCCGCGGCTGCTGCTGCCGCTGGCCCCGGCCAGGGGGGCGGCCGTGCGCAGGGCGATCCGGGCGGCCTTCATCGCTCCCGGGGCGTCGGTCGGTGAGTCAGTGGGTGGGTGACAGGGAAGCGGGTCGGTGGGTCGCTGGTTGGTGGGTGCGTGGTCCGATAGGTGCCTGTGGACCTCGTGCTCTCCCCTCGCTTGTGGCGGGCGGCTTCACGTGCCGCCTCTATTTACACTCCCTGGGGGGCGGGGCTCCGGCAGGCCACGCCCGGCCGCCCCTAACGGAACGTTCCCCGCACGGGGCGGCTCGTGACCGCCGTTGGCGGGGCTTACCCTTTATTCCCCCCCCCCCCCACATCCCACCCCCCCGGCCGTTCCCGCGGGCACCGGGCGCGTCGCCCG
>JANZLQ010000078.1:17814880-17841661 GCA_026212715.1 Elanus axillaris | reverse complement strand
ACCCCATGATGGGGGGGCCATGGGGAGGGGTGGACACCCAGCCAGGCTGGTGTCATCCCCCCCGGGGGGGGGGGAGAACAGGGTGACCCCCCCACCCAGAGCACTCACGGGGTCACACACACCAGCAGCCCCCCCCAACCCCCCCAAAGGGCACAGGGATGCAAATGCACTGGGGGGGGGGGCAGACCCAGGTGTCCCCAAACAAAGGGGACCACAACCTTTATTCCCCCCCCCCCCACATCCCACCCCCCGGGCCGTTCCCGCGGGCAGCGGGCGCGTCGCCAGCCCGGCGGGGGAAGCGCCAGGGGCGTCGAGTTTGGCCGGGGGTCCGCGGGGGAGCCTCGGGGCTTCGGTGTGTGTCTGAGTTGGGGGGGGGGGGGGAGGTGCGGTGCTGGCCCTACGCCGCCTCCCGCGACCTTGTTTACCGGGCCGGAGCCGGGCAAATGTCAGGGGCGGGCCGGCCTTGCCAACATCCAAGGGCGCCCGCGCTCCTCCCGCTCCCCATTGGCTGCTGGCGGGGATCCGGCTTTCTAGAGGCAGCCAATGGGCGCCGGGGGTCGGCCTGGGCCGCGGGGAGCGCACGCGGGTCGTCCGGCGCGGGCGGCGGGCTGCGGCGGCCGTATTGGTAGCCGTAACCGTAGCGGCGGCCGTGTGGCTGAGGCCGAGGGGCACGCTGGTGTCCCCCGGCTTAGCCCGCGGGGAAGATGTCCCTCTGCGCCAAGCGCAGGGGATGCGAGCGGTGGAATTGACGGAAGTGCGGGGTCGGCGCAGAGAAGGCGCGGGTGGAGGTGCCAAGGGGGCAAAATTAGATCCTACCCACAGGCCTGGGTCGGGGTGCTTGGCTTGTAGGTCATCGCTGTGACCTGGATTAATAGTGACCAAATAGCTAGAGACAGCTGCTTCCGTGACGCAATGGTCCCGAATCGCCGCGTGACTCCCATTTACTCTCTCCAGAGCCTACCCGAGACGTGACCGACTGACGGGCTCCCGGCGGGCAGCTCGCCCCGGATCGGGGGTGGGCTGGGGAGAGCCCCCGCGCCTTTCCTCTTCGCCGCGGGGGCGGCCCTGGGCTCCAGCGCTGCCCCGCCTTTCCCCAGGACTCCAACCCCGCCGAAGGCAGGCTTCGCATAATGCATCGAAGAATGGAGTTAATGTCAGCAAAGGACTTCCCGACATCCTGAATCTCGGGCAGTGACAGCAATAAAACAACCATACAAAAGAATATAGCCTTAATATCTACATAGAAGTCCTCCGTCTAGTCTTCATCTGTGTGTGCTTCTACACACACACACACAAATATGTATACTTTTTTTCATGGGGAGGAAAATACACTCCTAACAAGAAATTCATATACTTAGTTTAGTAGGCAGAGGAGAACTCTAGCTTATCATTAGATTTTTTTTTAACTTTATCTCATTTTTGTCTTCCTAGTCATTATGCCTGTTATCCCTGCTTACCATTCTACTCCCACTGTACTACTCCCACTGTACTTTCTGGTTTATTATTTTATTGGGCAAGTTACTCAGTTACTGTTCCATCAGATATATTATGTTTCACCACTGTGATTGAATGTTGGCATATGAAACGAAGCAAAATGAAGACATCTAGTAATAACAAATGTAGCCATTTTGATTTTTCCTGCAGTTGCCAGAAGTTGAAAATTTAAGAATAGATCTTGACTCATGGAAGTAAAAATATACAAATTTGTTTAAATTATGGAGCATGTGTAGGATAGCTTTTGTTTTGTTTCATGGTCTTCCTGAAGCCACTAATCAGTGGCAAGCAAGAATCTCAAGAGTAACTCTTTGCAAAAAAATCTGAGTCAAGAAAGTCCTCCACACTATGTAGTTTTTCTAGTTTATTAGGCCACTATTTCTGTTCCTGTTGAGATACTTTATTTTAATCTGTTGGCCCTGCTTAACATAAGTAACTTGAATAACCTTTCTGAGTAGTTGTATTACACACTCTGTTTTGAATAGGGAAAAAGTCTACTAGGAATAATTCCTGTTGTTTCCATTCCTTTTCTTTACAGCAGCTTGTTTTATCATAGTTTTGGTGGTAGTTATATGCAATAAGGGATGAACATCTTACATATTAATTTTAGCTCTGAACAAACAGTACAATTATAGTTGCAGGAAATATAGGAAGTGTGTTGCCTTCCCCAATTACTAAAAGGGCAAGGCTCCAGTAACTCAAAACCTGGATGCTTTTCAAATCAAAACAAACTTCTACAAGAATTTTACACATCAGCAGTGCAACTACTAACAGAGTTTTATTGCTCCAGTGAGCTTCTGGAAGAAGCGTGTCTGCTTCATAATGCAAATTTACTTGTCGCTCTTTGTATGATGGGTTATATATTACAGTAGGTTCTGAACTATATAACTTTCCATTCCTGTAAACATAAAGGGTATACTGATATATAAATAATTCTCAGGGATGCCCTGAATATTGGGCAAGACAGTTAAGTTTTAGGCAGAAAGGTAACAATATAAGGAAGAAGTTATTTACTGTGAGGGTGGTCAGACACTGGAACAAGTTGCCCAGAGAGGTTGTGGATGCCCCATCTCTGGAATCGTTCAAGGCCAGGTTGGATGGGGCTTTGAGCAACCTGGTCTAGTGAAAGGTGTCCCTGCCCATGGCGGGGGGGTTGGAACTAGATGACCTTTAAGGACCTATGAATATATCAGGATTCATGGTCAGCCAAGCTGCATGTGAAGAAGATTAGGCTGTGAAAATTGTAACCACTTCAAATAACTCCACAATCTATCTTGACTGCAGTACTGTTTGTTCTCACTTTATTTCCTCTCCAAACCACCATTTCCCCCTTCCTCCTGAAGCCCCAGTGCATGTGACAGTTACAAGTGCGGGTGTTGGAGAACAGGATTTTGATGGTGAAAGACGGTGCCAGATTCTGAAGTGCAGCCTTCATCAGATGGGGTCTCATTTCTGCTGCTTTAATGTTTTAACTTTCCTCTTCTGAACTGTCCTGGAGCAAGTTTTGAAAAGGTAGTAATGCTTTGCCAGCTATCCTTAAGAAAATGGAGCTGCATTAACATTCTGCTTTTTTGCACAACAGCTGGGTCTAGAAGAGTGAAACAATGAAGCCCGGATTCCTGTCCATTTGTTTCCTAATTGCTGTCCATCACAATCAGCTGTCTCCCTCCTCAATGTTCCTTACGTCCTTCCCACTGCTGGAGGTGCAACATGCTGTAGTTGGGTCAGAGCCGTGTTCCTGGCTAGCCATGGATAACTGGCCGTGTTGCTGATGTCTAATAGAAGATGTCTTGGCAGATTTTGCCCTACCTTTTTCTCATGTGGGGACACAAATTCAAGGCTCTTCTTCCTAACCCACCTGCCAAGAAGCACTGGAGACACAATATGATGTGCTGGGCTGGGTGACCTCTCCTGACCAGCCAGAATATGTGTGACAACTAGTGGGGTTGCTGCTGTTTAGCAGAATGAGTCTTGGCTGAGTTTCCCCTGCCTTTTCCTCAGTGTGGACCATCTGCCAGTTTGTACAAAGTTTGGAGGAAGTTGATTATCTATTCAAATTTGGTTGAAATGGTTAGGAGGGATGGTTTGGCAAACAAGTGAACAGGCAACATTATTGAAGATTTTTCCCTTGGGAAGCCAGACTAACATTTTCTACTAGGGACAAAGGCAACTTCTAATTCAGCTTTTGTAAGGAAGGGAAAATGATGACCCAGGAGGAGCAGTAAGTCAGGTTGGAAATTAATGGTAGCACTAGAAAGTTTTGAATACAAGCGGAAGGAATGGTCTGATGATTGAAGGGCATGAGCTGTATTTGCAGCACTTCATGAAATTTCCAGCAGTACCATGGGAAAAACAGCCTCTGCCTGCAGATGGGTCTGCATTTAGGCAATTGGATTGATACTACTAACGTGTTTGTTTTCTAAATATTCGCGCAGCCCTTTGCATGGAAAAAAAAGACAGAAATAGCATTAGAAACAAGGGTCATATCTTCCCGTTCTCATCTTTCTGTCACCCAACGCTGCACCCGCAGGAGCTGTCAAGCTGCCGAGGGCTCCCAGCGCAGCCAAAAATAGCCAAAGTGGGTGAAAGGTTGTGGAGCAGCACACAAACAGGCTGGCGTGCCGAGCCCCGCTGTCTGTCCAGTGAGGGAAAGGTCCTGCAGCTGCGCCAGCACTTGTGCAATCTCCACCCCCCCACCGCCTTGCTCATAGTTTGCAAAAGTCAAGAGTACAGTAGCTGGATCGTTTTACTGCTGGAGCTGCAGCCGGCCCGGCAGCCTGTTTACAGCCGGAGCTGTAAACACCAGGATGCACATGGCAACCCAGCAGCCCTGGACAGGAGACACCCTTTTTCCTCATTCCCTACCTTTGTTATCCATGTCTGAAATTGTGTGTCAACTGCTTTAAAATCAAGGAAAAAGAGAATGGATCGCTGGTTTCAAAATTGCTTTTCCAAAAAATGGCAAGAGGCTTGCACAGGATTAACTGGGGGTGTTTCAAACTTGGAGTGTAGAGATAGCAGAGAAGGAGAAAACTGTTTTGGAGTTTAGCTGTACCCTTCAGGAAAAAAAAACTAGGACTCAAACTGTGATAAAATATCACTAAAAAGTGTTTATCTTGAAAAGCTTGTCACTACAACATGTTGAATTCCGGAGGATGCTTACTATGGAGGAGAATAGCAATCTTCAGCCAAGTGCACCATTGCGGAGGAAATAGAGGTGAACTCTCAGTGTGGGCTGGCACTGATCTAAAGTATATAGCTGGACCAAAAAAAAAAATGTCCTTCTCCAGCCTCAGCTGGCTACCATAGCCATTCTTGTGGAAAAGCATGTGGCATCCTCTATGAGAGCTGCTGATGCAGAGTGAAAAAAAGAGGAAAGGTATCATCAGGACAGCCACCACTCTGGGCCACAGCTGCCTTTGTTAACAGTGAACAGCCCTGCTCTGGAGAAGAGCACCTGGGAAAAGGTGGACAACTTGTGAAAAATCAGAAAAAATTGAGTGTTACCAAAAGAATACAACTTTTA
Source organism: Elanus axillaris (assembly GCA_026212715.1). Lineage (NCBI taxonomy): Eukaryota > Metazoa > Chordata > Aves > Accipitriformes > Accipitridae > Elanus > Elanus axillaris. Next base: position 17,836,641 of record JANZLQ010000078.1, on the reverse strand, counting down.
AATATGTTTCAGCAAAATTAGAAAACAGTTACATTTTTCTGTAGGAATGTGGGAAGGGAGTTAGTGGAACAAGATGAATCAATTTAAAAGTTTCGAATTAGTCATCTTAAGAAACACATCACTCTGAGAAGGAGCTCTAGCTTTACCTGTAACCCTTACACGAGTCATGGGCTTTGAACTGGTGCACATACTGCTTTTCCTTTCCAGTGTGGGCCACTCTGGCTGAGGATGAGATGTTTTTGCTGATACTTTTATATCAGCTGCACTTGATACTGTTGACTGTAGCAGGATACTTGGTAAAATGGATGTGGTGGCTTGAGTTTCTGCTCTGAATGATAGCCTTGAGCTGTTACTGCAGGTTATTTTGTCTGAGGCTGGTCTTAGAAAGCATGCTGTTTCCCCAGTTGTTCCCTCAGCATTTCTTTCATCAGATCTGGAAGAACTTACTGTATTTTAGTGTCTGACATCATAGGAACTTGAATAAGAAATTTAGCCAAGGAAATACTGAGATAAGACAAGAGACATCATCTAGAAGAGGTCTCGCTACAATGCTGTCTGGCCACCCTTTCAAAAGAGATATGGAGTTTATGGTATTGCTGGAATGCCATTTCCCACAGTGTTTGGGATTACCCAAGGGAAGTTTGTTTCCTGTTTGCAACATTGTGACTATTATTACTGAAGTGTGAACTCACAGATATTGGTAAGTTGATCTCATAAACATTGAGTTTCCATAATGTACTTTACAGAAGATAGCCACACAGTAAGCCTGTGGGAGTTTTCTTGTTTGATGAAATCTATAACCACAGGCTAAGCCATAATAGCTGCAGTTAAATATGAAAATGAAGCTTGTGTATTAAAATAGTCCCAATAAAGAACCAGTACAATAAAAAATGTTGCACTGCACAATTAAAATTGGAGCCAAATAAGTACAAGAATATCTTTGTGTCAGATGACTAACAGGTATCTTATGGGTAAATCATCAGTGCAACATTGCTGGAACATTAAGAAGAGCCTAAACAAGGGAAGCTCTCCATTAACTGTGGAACTGTTTTAATCTCATGGTATACTAGAGTCTAGCAAAATACACAGTTTCACTATGCAGTATTAGTAAGTTTTCTTTTTATTGTAATTATTTTAATATTCTTTATTACTCTATCCACATTGGCATTTTCAGATTAATTTTTCAACTTAGGGCTCATCTAATAGTCACTGAACTGAAAAATAAAATCATCAGAGCTATTGTGGTAGTTGGTATCCAAGATTTCAGTCTACCTGAAGTGACATAAAACCCCACACTAGTTTAATATTTCTTTATTTCACTCGTTTAAGTTATACCAATACTTGAAAAGAACTGTGGTGGTTATATTTATATGCAGGCATTCATGAACATACATCTTATTTAGTTTTTACATGGGAAAAGACCCTTAGACATTCAAAAATACTGAATGAAGAAAGCAGAGTTTTAACTGACGTATTTACCTATTTTTAAAAAGCTTAAAATGTGTGCAGATACAAATCTTGATTGCCTACTATCTATCTGGGGCATAATACCTTGGTACAAATAGTCAGCAATATGTTTGCAGGCATTGGTTTCACAAAGCCACCTTTGAAAGAAAATATTTCAACATACTAACAGTAGGATACAGTCTGTGAAAGAGATGAAAAATATCTTTGTCTCATGTCAGATCAATTGAATTATAAATTTAGATAGAAAAAGTTATTAACAAGATAGATTTTCACTGCACAAAAATAGATTCATTTAAATGTGCAAGATCTCCCTTTATACCTGCTAGGAAATGTAATTTATTTTACACACTCACACAACTACTGTTGAAGTGTGAATTGTCAAGTCTTCCATTTCATGGCTAGTCATTATTAATAAATATTTAAGTAGAGTTGAATATTTGGGGATTTCCTCATTCCCATAAAGAAATATAAGCTTACACTCAGTTTCATTCAGTACTGGAGAAATGTTATGAAATTTTAGTATTCAGATCAAGCAATAAATCTACTATAAACCACCAGAAGATACTCCAGCCAAGAGAAAACTTGGTAACCACCACAAGAGACCTTGCTAGCTTTCAGTGAGTGCTGAGGGGGAAGGCAGTGCTTTCCCCCAGGGTAGCTGGTGGAGTACCAGTTTTCCCTCTGCTTTCCACTCCAAATATGCTATGTAGAAGCCTGAAAACCTGTTTCTTATTTGCAACTCCTTATATGCTGAAGCTTAAGAAGCAGTGATAAGGAAGTTATCAAAAAAGCAACCTGGAATTCAGAAATGTATATGTAGTTCCAGCAAGAACAGGATAACAATTTGAGCAAGGTACTTAAACTGATACTGTGTGGGTGTTGCCACGCTGAAGTGAACAAGGATATCTGTATTTATTTCTATGGGTATTTTAGGTTGTCTTAGAGCATGCACATCAAGTGATGTATATGCTAATCTCCTCTCATATATGGAAACATTGTAAGCATTTAAGTTAAAATGTAAAATCCTTGCTGGATTCAAATCAGTGCCAAGAATCCTAGTTGGGATGTGATTTTTACTGAAAGTGTCCTCCTTTAAGGCCTTGAGGAAAAATCAGAGATTTTGTAAAAGTGAACTAATAAAGATGCTTCTATCACTTTTCCCATTAAAACATCTTAGTCAAACCTTCATTACAGTTTTGACCCTTCCTGTGAAATACAGTAAATGGATATGGTATCTGCCCTTTCCATGAAAAAGCCTCAAAGGAGTGATGGACTGCATTTTGAAAAGCAGTCTGTAATTTTGTGTGAGCAGTTTTGGCTGCTTAATAAAGGCTTTGAGACTCTGGAGCTCTGAGAGACTTGAGTCAGAGTTGTGAACCTATATCACCTTGAAAAACTACATGCTATGTCTGACCAACATCCTTAATTTAACAGTACTTTTGAAAATGTGGGATAAATTTCCACCCCAAGTCACTCAAAGCAGAGAAATTACAGCATTTTGACTCTCAGAATTTTCTCTTTCCAATAAAAAGGGTGTGTGCACCCTGTTTAACCATTCCTGAAGAAATCTATCTAAAATTGTACTTTTGAAACATCCATATAATTCCAGCCCTTTACAGTCAGTTCATGTTTCAGACCTTGTGCCAACTGCTTGAATGCCTTGGAGTAGAGAAGACCCAGAGGGAACACATAAAATTATATAGGAAAGGCACCAATTCACTCTTGCTGAGCAGTAATTTGGTTTGGTTTAGTAACCTGTGAAGAGGTTCACTAAAATGATGAACTTTAAGGAAACCGTAAAGAGTGTGATTATTGATATCTGCTGTAGGTGACCTTTATGTGCTGAAAAGATCATGAGGTAGTCAAGACAAAAAAATTACAACCTCCTTTTCTTCTTCTCTCTAATGGTCTTAAATTGAAAAATTGGATCTATTGAACCCCAGTTAAAAGTTAGGACAACCGAATAAAACAAGCCTACAACCTGCAACTTGCATTTTTCCAAGTGTGATATTTATATACCTTAGAGACTAAATGCTCCTGCTTGAGGGAGTCATGATTCACCACCCTCATCTGAACATAAATCACTTCAGGTTATTTCCATCCATTCACTACCTCTTCCATTAACTTCCCCCTCTATGGTAAGAAACGTGTTCCAACATTTCAAAAGGAATAGATAAAGGCATAAATGCAGATCATACAAAGCTTTTTCTCCTGATTCTTTCTTCAGTACTGTTATATGGACTGGGCACCTTGCTACCTTCCCTACTTCTGAGTATCTTTCTGGCTGCTCTTTGTTTGCTGTTTGTATTAACATAATCTAAACTCCTACTAGCGTTGTCAAATTTATACTGATACTAATCAGCTTGCAGGATACGGTTAATGCTTTAGCGTCATAGTTCCTGGCATTACCTCAATATAAAACAGGTAACATTTCAAATGCATTAGCTATGCAGGTGACCTTTTAACTCTCCTTAGGAGCATCTCTCACAGTTGTACAAAGTCAGCGTGCCAATTACCACAGCATTCTGAGGGTGGCATTTTAAGTGTCACTCGTCATCTTGGTAAGGGACCAAAAATGCAGTAGCATGCCATTGGGTATGTCCCATGACCCAGACATTGCCTGGGTGTGCTAGATGCTGGGAAATGCTGAAGGGTACCCAGGCCAGAGCCAGAAAAGCATTGTTTTCCTTGATGTAAATAGCCTCTAACAATCCCACTGTAATCACATCAGTTGAATTATTTTTTTCAGAGCTTCCTTTGGAAAGGGGACCCTGCCTGGTCCCATCCTATCCTACTCTTTTCATTTTAATAAACATGTTTTCCAGAAGTACACCGAGAAATGTGACTAGTGTTTGAAATACGTGGTTGCCTTACTGTTCCAATTTTTTCCATTTAAAAAGTTATTAACTTCAGAATTTTTTAAAAGTTAATTTTATGTCTGGTACACTGTTTACAGCATGGTCAAAAGAATGTGTTTCCCAGTTCTAGTAGAAGTGTATGGACTGTGTCATCCTAGCTGCTGTGTGTATTTGCTACATAGCCTTGGTTTGGCCTAAGAGGAGGTATTTATGCTTGCAGAACAGATTTGTTTTGTGTAATGACCGGGGAACTGAGCTGTCACCAGCAGTGTTCAACCCAAACTTTCAAATGTTTTTTTAAGTATTTGGGGATGTGACAGCTGTGTGTCTGAAGTAGGTTAAGAGAAGTTGTTTACAGAAAAGGACAGGCTTGGTGTGCTCACTATCTGTTGCATTGTGGAAGAGCTTGCTGTGATGTTCTGTACTTGTCAGAGTTCAGATAACAATTGAAAAGTTCACATATGAGTGAAATGGACAATTTTCAGCAGGATGATAGGAAATCTTGGCAGCTGCAAACAGCACTAAGTATGATGCATAGGTGTTGCAATGTGAGATATTAGAGTGGATCACTGGAACTTCCCTGAAATGATGGGGTAACTTCTCAGCAAGAGGGAAGTTCTATATGTGTTATTTCACTGGATAGCATGTGAATGACTGTGAATGAAGTCCTAATCCGGAGTCCACTGCATTCAGTTAAATGTTTCCAGCTATTTCAGCTGTAGTCTTCAGTGGGAACTGGATCAAACCTCTGTAAGGCAAAACACCCAGTGACAGGAAAAAGTCAGTTTTAGGCTTGATATTTTAAAATTTTCAATCATGTTTAACAACATTCAGAAACTTATTTTGGAGTCTGACTTGCCCCTTGTTCAGCTTCCTACATTACACATAGATTAATTCAAAGAGTTGAAAATTGTTTTCTTATGACTGTCTAACTTGAAGACAGTGATCTAGGCCAGCTTTACAGCAAGGGAAAATAAAACAGACATTCATATTCTTGTTTTGAAACTCTTTTCTGTGTGTATTTTGTTCTTTCTGGCTAAAATAATCAATTATTTGGTTTAAAAAATGCTATGAAGATGCTGTGTCCATCATTGGTCATGAACTGTAAGAGGAAAGAAGCACAGGTGTCTGAATTGAGAGACACCAGCAGGGAGATCTGGGACACGGTGCCAGGAACTAGGAGGCAGGAGGGGAGGGTGAACTGAAGAAACCCCCTGCAAGCACCAACATCTGAGTGCACTCAGATCAGGAGGGAAGCGGGGGACACCTAACCCTGGAGCTGCTAAGCAACACAGCAGTGTTACCTGTCTCTTCTCCAGATGCCTTGAACTAAGTAGTAAGAAAATATTAGAAAGGTAGGATGGAGCTCTGCATGGAAATCCTTAACACACTGAGTGTTGCTTTAGGCAAGATCTCAGTGAAGACAGCCTCCTTCTTTTTAGTCAGCTGTTGGGGTCATGGCCACCGCATTCTGTTAGAGAGCTCTTGTGAGTTCCCAGACTAGTCATGCATGACGTTACCTTCACTAAGCCATCCCAGTTGTGTCCATACAGTATAGACTCTTTCCAGGACAGATATCCCATATAGTGGTCCTATAAAGGCCTTTTTAGGGTTCATAGCACTATGATACAAAGGGCTCTGAGTAGCTGTTGCTATTATGATTCAGCACCTCATAGCTGATGACTGGTAAGAGATGGTGTTCCTGGGGTCTTTTGGTATTGCAGAGGGAGAGGAACTGGAAGAGAAGGTGGTCTTAAGACCCATACTCAAAACAAGACTAGTCAGAAGACAAGACATGGATTGTATGTGCTGCACACTTTATTCCTAGCAAGGCACACAAGCCTCCTTCATTGTTGAGGTCAAAAAAAACTTTACTTTCTTTACTCCCTCAGACTTTAGATAGATACTCTTGCTATCGGCATGAACAATGTTTTTTCCCATGCCTCAGTGATGTATAGATGTTTAGAAAACTGCCTAGACTTTTTGCTGGTGTAACTCCATCGTCTGCATTGCCTTAAATTCTGAAACAGTACTCAGCAGGGAATCAGATGCAGGCCACCTCAACTGGGACAGTAAGACTTGGTGAAACATGGCCCTTCAAAGAATTGCATAAATTATGTGTCTTATAGCAACAGTCTTTAGCTCTAAGTACACAAAATTCTCTGAAAGTTTTTCACACCCCACTCTGGCCTTCTGTGTTAGTTTCTAAATCAAGACTGTGAGCTTTCTGCCCAGTTAGTCAACATGTGGAGGGAACAACCCAAAGCTACTACTTGCTACTGCCTGCAGACATCCAGTCCAAAGATCCAAGTCAGTGAAGTAATCTCTCATTGTAGAATGGTATACAAAATGATCAGAAGCTGAAGGGTTTGCAGAATAAAAAAGAGTCTGAGCAGATTGTCACAGAGAATGACTCTGGAAGATGCCTTGACTGCCTCTTTAAGAAGATTAGAGGAGAGGACACAAACATAGCTGACCCCTTTCTTTGTGCTGGCTTAGGGAATGGTGCCTGGGATATTAAGAGAGTTGGTGTCCATAGAGGCCAATGCCCACACCTTGGATTTTGCTTGAGGCTTGGCACCTCTATGCACCTCTGCGTGTGGTAGAGAATAGGGTTAATTCATGGAAGAGGAGAGGATGCCTGGATGGAAGACCTCATGCATTATCCTTTAGGGAAGTCGTTTTTCAGTCAACTGCACACAGATGCTTACCATTTGGCACAGGGGTTGTTGTGGGATGGGAGAGCTCTGCTCAGCAGTGGAGTGAGAACAGTAGGCACGGCTGAAGTAAGGGTTGGGCTTAGAAGGCACTGGAGGCATGTTTTTGTATGAACACCTGTGTCAGCGGCTTTTCAGATTGGATGAGTTTGGGATGAGGGGTGTGCAAAGCTGGTGGGTCATAGGTAGACACTAAATCCTCAGTCCCAGCCCCCACTGCCTGTAGGCAGTGTTCAGCACTGGGTTCAGAGCCAATATCTGATGCTCTATATTGGGGCAGATAGTGGTGTTAGAATTAGGGTACAGTTACAGTTCAGGAAAAGAAGAATGAAAGGAAAATTGAAAGAACCTAGATACTGTCATATCCTATATGATCTGCATGGACACAGACAGATCTGGTGTTAGTGCACTTAGACAAAATTTTTATTTATGTACTCAGGTCATGTATTTTCTTGCAGGCACTAGTCACTCTGGTATTTTTTACTTTAAGGATTATTTCAGATTCATGTTTAGGGAATGAAAGAAACCCAGAGTGGTTTTGTATCACCTATATAATTTATAGTTCAGATGAGAGTTGGTAACCATACAGGACAATGGTTTATGATTGATTTCAGTGAAAACTTTAGCCAGAAACTACGTTGAAGGCAACGGTTTGGATTTCAAATGGGAGTATGAATGCAACCATTATGGAAGCCAAACAGCTTCTCTCTCTAATTTCCACCTTCACAGAACTATCAGTGAGGTGGCATCTTCTTTACAATGGCTTGAGTATGAAGCAACATGAAACACTTCAGCTCCATTTCTCCAACTTTTTTAACTCCTATCAACAACATATTTAATATATTGAGACTTTTGAGGGCAATGCTGCCAAAAAAAAAATCTTGAGGTTGATTTTTGCTGTAGGCCTGTATCAAACTGACTGTCTTAATGGGAATTTACAGTCCTGAAAATCAATCTACAGGGTGGACTGTGTCAAGGAAGGCTCTGATGATAGTTAGCAGAGAGCCTTCTGGGAGGGTAACCTTCCGTGAAAAAACCCTAATCCAAAAGCTGTGGAAGTCATGCCATGGTGGAGTGTGGCAGGATAATTGCAAAGTGCATTGCTTGAGTGCATACTTTCCATATTTTTCCTTTCATAATGATCACCCAGTTCATTATCACAGAGAAACTTCTACAAATATTATTACAAAGAAGCTTCTAACCTGCTTTGAAAATGGTGGCATTGTCTCAGGAAATAACATGTCTATGAAACAAGTTCTCTGTTAACTCCATATTGACAATGTATGAATTGCATATTAACTTTTGCCTTAATTTCTGAGAACAAACAGGGACATGACAGGGGTGTACCTGTGGGCTCCATTTCTGTTTAAATGTTGGAGAGAGAGAGAGAAGGGAGAATGCCTGAGAAGAAAAAAAGGAAAAAAAAAAAAGGAAGTGATGGTAAAAAGGGTATAATTGAGTGGGAAAAAAAATGGAAGGAAGAAGTAGAATTAGAAGTACAACTAAAAATAGATTCCTTGATGTGTTTTTCCTTACACCTTTTGTTTTGGTTTAACTTCCTTTATACTTTTACCTTATTCCACCTTTTTCTTTTCTCTGTTGTCCTTCACTATCAGTGACCTTAATGCTCTTTTGATACGATCATTTTTGTGAATCGAGGAATTCATGTCCAAGACTGAGGTCTTTTTGAATACTATGAATCCTAAATTAAAAAATTTCTAGAGCATAAAAAATATTTCATTTGTTTTATTTTTGTTTCTATTGCTAGAAAAAATGCAGTTTAAAAGAAAAGAGTGATTTTTACTTGTCTTCATTTTCCTCTCTACTTACAAAAATATCTCTAGAACATCAGTGAACCTTATTTTAAAATGCTTTTTTACAATGTTTGTTTCACTTCATTCCATAAATACTTGGTGGTCTCATGGTGAAGTGTATTTTATGGTATCCCTGCCTGTAGTTTCGGAAGAAAAATTATCAATGTGAAAGGTTGCCTGCAAATATGCCGGTTGGGGGTGAGCAATAGTGTAACCTCCAGGGTGAGGCAGTGCTGCCACCTGTGTTCATTTACTCTCCAACATTTCCAGACCTTTTCTGAACTTGACTCACAGAGAAAATTTCCCATCACCTAGTAGAGTAGTGTTACAGTCAGTGAAATGGCAAAAAAGTCTGCTTTGGAAGTAAAAGAAAAGTCTCCGTATGCAACCTGTTTGTCCGGCTAGCAGGACAAATAGAGGGACTGGTTTACCAGCCTGATGTTTCCAAGAAGTACTAGCATTTCATACCCATTGACTACCAGCCTGCTTGATCATGACTTTCACAGAAAGGTTTATATTCCTCTCTGAATGTTAATGTTTTAGTCCTTTTTTTTTTCAAACATTACCTATTTTATTGAGTATTCAGTAATATTTCACTATACTCCACTTCTACAAAAACCCTAAACTAGTCAACCCCAAAGCAGCAAATCCAGCAAATCAACCCAAAAAGCTCTGCATCATTTATGTACTGCTTGTGATTTGTTTTTCTGGTGTGTCATATTCTTCTGATGGACAGGGAAACAAACTCTGTCCTTCTGATCTGGAAAGCTTTATGATTATATTTTTTTTGTGGAGGGAAAGGAAGATGACTAGCTAGAAGTGACTTATCTTCATAAATGATGTCAGATTTTAACTACCTGGGTAAAGATTAGATTTCTGATAATTTTACAAAACAAATTGATAGGATCCATTATATGAATATCATATCATGTAATGTAACAGGCAGCACCTAGAAGAATAATGTCAAAACCAAATCTATAAAGTTTGAGCTACTATGGGTTATGAGCAACCTTTGATGTAACAGTATGGTTTCTCCAGTTCGGATTCTGTTCTGCTAGTAGGTAAAGATGAACCTTTGCCCGTTCTGTGAACAGTGAGATTCTTGAGGATACCAATTTTATTTAAGTATAAACTCACATAGCTTCTCTTCCTTGACAGAATACTGGTGAGAACTAACTCCAGTTCTGCAAACAACTTCAGTGCAGTTCTGCACTGAAGATACAATGTGGGTAGGACAATGAGCAAGGTAGTATATTAATATCTAGTTCTCAAGCAAACATGCTGTGAGCATTTGAACTAAGTCTAGACAGAATTAGAGCCTGGATTACATCTGCTGCATGACATAAAATCAAAGCTACTAGCTCACAGAAATGGAAATTATTTAGTTTAAGAAAGGTACAAAAGAGGTATAAACATAGCTCAGACAAATTAGCTTTCTGTCAGAAGCGTGGCAGTTGTAGGTGTTGATTCTTTAGAAATAGCCTATTTATGAAAACTAGGCAGCAATACAACAGCATAGCATTCCTGTTTTACTCTGGGAGGCAGTACTTAAATATCACCTTGCAACTGAACACAATAAAATGAGAACTATTATTTACTATTCCATGGGCTTCTTCCTCTCCTTACGTCTGAATTTGTTAAAGACATGTTGGTTTTATCATTCACAAAGAGTCAACGTTTCAATGACACATAAATCTTTTCCCACCTTGGAAAGAAGCAGTTCCTGATTCATCTACGTTTGTCCGAGAGCTTGCCATGCCTACATGTGACCAAGTATCCACATGCAGCATGATTTGTGTTTTGGCTCTGAGCAGAGATGGTAAAGGAAAACATGATATAGGTGTACAGAAATAGATTAGGTATTCAGGACTCCAAACAAGTCGTTGTCAGATCTTATCTAGGCCTCTGGTCAAGCTATACCTGTTTTGTCTTTTAACACAGACAAGTTCTGTAATATTTGGGGGTGAAGTGCTACAGAGTTGAAAATGAAAACTCCCATAGGAATTCAAGTTCATTCTTCTGAAATTATTCTATACATTCAAGTTTTTGATCTAAAATTTTCAAAGCTGTGCAAGTCTGCACTAACTGGAAGCCTGTTCCTTTGTTTAAATCAATACCAGCTAACAAGTAAATAAGGGATGGTATTGCCACTAAATCTCTGTGTACGCTCCTTGTGCAAAAATGGAAGGAAATGTTTTTAGAACTGACAAATTCCTTTTATATGCCCAAGTTTCTGGGAGTGCAACTCAAAACATTTTAAATGGACAACTAATCCTTCTTTCAGCAAGTTGACTTCCAGACTTAACACTGAGCAACCAGACACTACTGTTTTCCCAGTCTTTGGCATAGTGAAAATACCTGCTAGGGAAGCTGCTGCAAAACATAAAGGCTCGTTTTTCCTGGCCCAGAAAAACTATGGTTTTGCTAAGTGCTTTTAACTAGACTTTACTCCTGAAATGTGGAAAATCTTGGCATGCACTGTGCAGACATGATTTATGTAGCTTTAGAAGAAGTGTATATTGTAGTAATTCTTGGTAAATAATCAGAGAGAAAACTTGGAAGTTAGCAAACTCCTTAAGTTAATTGTATTCTAATAAATGAAGAAGCAAAATTTTGTAAAAACAGTGTTGTTTTTGTATAGAAAGCAAAAGGTTTTGAAATGGACAGTAGACATTATTACAATAGATGAATTCTGGCTATGTCCTTCACGACATCTCACCCCAGCAGATTTCTGTGGTAGTGCAGGATGTCATGAGAGTTAACCCAGCCTACGTTAGATATGCCTGTGTGGCTCAGGGCTGTTGCCTGCTGAGATCCTGAAATGTTTTCTTCTTAGAATGCAAATGCTTTATTTTGTCTTGTTGCTTTCAGTCATACTTAAGACTCCTATTTACAGTTTTGATTTTTGTTTTCAAAGTTTACAGTTGGTCATTTGAGTGTCTTTTGGTGTTCACTTAAGAATCTTTTTTTTTTAAGTTTCTTTGAATCATAATTGCAGATTTCTGAGCAGAAATAACAAATTCTCAAGAAAGGTCTTCAGGTTGCTTTAACAGTCCGTTACTTTTGCTTTTTACATCCTGCACTGTCTCATCAGATACACAAAACCCAACCTATCATGGCATTATTATATATGACCAACAGGCAGCCCTACAAGGTGTGGAAAGCCTAATTACTTTGGAGGTGACTTTATTGAAAATTCTAGAAGAAGTATCTTTCTTTTTCCTGAACTTTTTGTCCACTGTTTTCCTTATTATTTGTAGGCCAGTTTATGCTTCTGATGGTGGCAGTGATGGCTTAAAACAAAATAGGAATCTTAGCTACAGCATACATAGTATTAAAAATATAGTAGAAAGGGTCCAGTCCCAAGTCCCAGGTCCAGTCCCAAGTCCCAAGTCCAGTCCCCACGCACAAAGAGATGACCCTTGGGTGACTTGGCAAAAGGAATCTGAGGTAGTTCTGTGGATCCTGCAAAAAGGACTGCCAAAAATGGAAGTCAGTCAATGTCAACAGAATAAAACACATTGCAGGTTCAATATACAGCACAAATTTAGATAGTATTATCTGCAGAATAATAATGGTAACAACATAGTAGGACATCAGCAAGCGAGGAGGTTCCTGGAGTGCATTGATGACAACTCTACTCCAGGTGATAGAGGAGCCAACGAGGAGAGGTGCTCTGCTGGACCTCATACTCATCAACAAGGAGGGGCTTATTGGGGATGTAAAGATCAAAGGTAGCCTGGGCTGCAGTGTCCATGAGATGATGGAGTTCAGGATCCTGAGGGCAGGAGGCAAAAGCAAGCTCACAACCCTGGCCTTCAGGAGAGCAGTCTTCGGCCTTTGTTGTGGTTTAACCCCAGCCAGGAACTAAGCACCATGTAGCTGCCTACTCACTTCACCCCCACTCAGTGGGATGGGGGAGAGAATCGGGGGGCGGAAGTAGAACTCATGCGTTGAGATAAGAACAGTTTAATACCACAGAAAGGAAGAAAATAGTAATTATAATAATAATAAAATTACAATAGTAGAAGAATTGGAATATACAGAACAAGTGCAATTGCTCACCACTCACCAACTGACACCCAGTTAGTTCCTGAGATGTAGTCTGCCCCCACGCCAACTCCCCCCCCAGTTTATATACTAGATGTGATGTCCCATGGTATGGAATACCCCTTTGGCCAATTTGGGTCAGCTGCCCTGGCTGTGTCCCCTCCCAACTTCTTGTGCCCCTCCAGCCTTCTTGCTGGCTGGGCATGAGAGGCTGAAAAATCTGACTTAGTATAAACATTACTTAGCAACAACTGCAAACATCAGTGTGTTATCAGCATTATTCTCATACTAAATCCAAAACGTAACACTATACCAGCTGCTAGAAAAAAAAGTAACTCTATCCCAGCCAAAACCAGGGCACCCTTTTCAAAGATATGCTTGGAAGAGTCCTGTGGGATAAGGCTCTGGAGGAAATGGGGGTACAAGAAAGCTGGTTAATGTTCAAGGATTACCTCCTGCAAGCTCATGAGATCCATCCCAATGAGTAAGTCAGGCAAAAATGCCAGGAGCACCACGTGGATAAACAAGGAGCTCCTGGCCAAACTCAGACACAAAAAGGAAGCCTACAGAGGGTGGAAGCAAGGATAAGTAACCTGGGAGGAATACGGAAACATTGTCCGAGCATCTAGGGTTGAAGCTGGGAAAGCTAAAGCCCAAATGGAATTGAATCTGGCCAGGGATGCCAAGACAAAAAGAAGGGCTTCTATAATTACCTAGGTGACAAAAGGAAGACTAGTGAAAATGTGGGCCCATTGCTCAATGAGGTGGAGGACCTGGTTACACAGGACATGGAAAAGGCTGAGGTACTGAATGCCTTCTTTGCTTCCATCTTTACTAGCAAGACCAGCCTTCAGGAATCTCAGGTCTCAGAGACCAGGAGGAAGGGCTGGAGCAAGGAAGATGTACCCTTGGTGGAAGAGGATCAGGTCAGGGAATACTTAAGCAAACTGGACATCCATATGTCCACAGGCCCTGAGAGATGGCACCTATGAGTGCTCAGGGAGCTGGCAGATGTCACAGCAAGGCCACACTCAATAATCTTTGATTGCCTGTGGGAGAAGTGCCTGAAGACTAGAGGAAAGCAAATGCCACTCTTACCTTCCAGAAGGGCAAGAAGGAGGACCCAGGGAGTTACAGGCCAGTCAGCCTCACCTCAGTCCCTGGGCAGGTGATGGAGCAGCTAATCCTGGAAACCATTTCCAGGCACATGATCAACAAGAAAATCACTAGGAGTAGTCTGCATGGCTTCACTAAGGAGAAGTCATGCTTGACCAGCTTGATAAACTTCTATGATGAAATGACTGGCCTGGTAGGTGAGGGGAGAGTAGTGGATATTGTTTACCTGGACTTCAGTAAGGCCTTTGGCACTGTCTCCCATAAGATCCTTATACACAAGCTGTTGATATATGTGCTGGATAAGTGGACAGGGAGGTAGGTTGAAAACTGGCTGAATGGCCAGGCCTAGAGGGTGGTGGTAAGTGACATGAAGTCTTTGCTAGACTCTTTCCAGTATGTCCATGTTTCTCTTCTATTGGGGAGCCCAGAACTGGACACTCCAGGTGTGGCCTCACCAGTGCTGAATAGAGAGGGAGGGTCACCTCCTTAAACCTGCTGGCAACACTCCTCCTCCTAATGCAGCCCAGGATACCACTAGCCTTCCTTGCTACAAGGGCACATTGCTAGCTCATGTTCAGCTTTGCATTCACCAGGACCCCAGATATTCTTCTGCAAAGCTGCTTTCTAGCTGGGTGGCCCCCAGGATATACTGACCCACGGGACTGTTCCTCGCCAGGTTCAGGCCTTTGCACTTTCCTTACTGAACTTCATAAGGTTCCTGTCCACCCATTTCTGTCAAGGTCCCTCTGGATGGCAGCATGACCCTCTGGTGTATCAGCCACCCCTCCCAGCTCCAAGATTTGTGTCATCTGCAAACTTGCTAAGGTTACACTCTGCCCCATCATCCAGATCATTAATGAAGATGCTGAACAGGATTAGACCCAGCATTGACCCCTGAGGTACACTGCTAGTTCCTGGTCTCCGGCTAGACTTCATGCTACAGATCACTGCTCTCTGGGCCCAGATGTTCAGCCAGTTTTAAGTATACCTCACTGCTAACCCAGGCCATACTTCACCAGGTTCTTTATGAGGATATTATGAAAGACACTGCTGAAGGCCTTACTGAAGTCCAGGTGGATGATATCTACTGCTCTCCCCTTGTCTTTATACTTTCTTTACACTTTGCCTCTAATTTCTCTCTGTAACTCCCTCACTATGGTTATCAGAGTGGCAGAGCTAAGTGCAGCAGTATACAGAGTTTTAAAAAAAGTGACCCTGTCAGAGAGACAATCAATCCCACTACAGTTTTAAAGCCTTTAACTGAGAAGTGTAAGAGGGTAGACAATATTATCACTAAATCCTTGGAGAACGTGAGTAGGAATTAATTCTGCTAATGTGTTGCCCTGACGGAATGCATTGTTGCCCTGCCACCTAGTGGCAATATGTCACTGTATAGCTGTAATTAAGTCTTATTTATTATATTAGCTTTATTATGATTGTCACACTTTTTTGAGGTTTTTTATTTTTCTTTTCTATGTAACTTTGTACTAATGGAGGACAAAGCATCAATCAATGTCAAGAGTCTTAATGCAAGTTCTTATATGTAATGAGAAGCCTGAATAAATAAGAGTATCAAGAATACTGAATAACTGTATTTTACTAGCAGTGATTCAAACACATCAAAACACCAATATTTGAACAAACTCAAAATACAGAGTGAGTACAGTAAGGGAGCAAAGTAGTGGTTTTGTAGTAAGTCATTTAGGACTGTTATTCTAATCTTCTAAATTAGACACAAAACTTAGTCCTTAATCAAGAATTTAAAAGGAAAAAATGAAAAAAAAAACCAAATGCTGGCTGTTCCAATCACTCTGTTATATCACATATATGCTCTACCCTTGAATATACCCACACCCTTTCATCCACCCGTCATATCTTCCTGAAAAGTGTGATGGTTAATGATACAATGTGTAGTGAAATGATTTCTCCTGTAAGAATTAAAAGGATAGGTTCATGGTCTAAAGAAGCACTCAGAATGTAAGTACACAGGGATCAAATCCATCTTTGGATGATGGAGAGTAGGATCATCAGCTAGATGAGATGCTGGCTTTTCAGGGACTGGTGTTGTGGAGCAGCTCACTCTTGTGAAAGATCCCAGCCACTTCAACTGGAGACTGGACATCCAAGCACTTCCCATTGACTGACTTGATTAATCCTGACTTACCTGAAGAAGATTATGATTATGGCAAAAGCACTTACAGTGGAAGGCTTACATTGGTCATCTCTATGGAGAGCGATCACAAAACATGACAGAGGCTGCAGCTTTGGGTAGCAGAACCTGGGACTGATATCAATGGCATGAGCCTAATTATCTGTTTATGAGGTTCCCAAATGCAAGCCTCCATCCTTCTGTGTGTATGGCCATGCCAGACTGAACTCAGCTTGAGAGTCACTTCGTACATAACTCAGCTTATCTTGAAGGAGGGTGGTGGTCTGAAATAAATGCTGAGGCATGGCAGTCGTACGTAATGCAAAAGCTTCTCCTTCAACGTAACACATAGATGGTGATGCTATATATCTGTTTGGTGAGAAGTTTTTCACAATGCACATTATATGGACTCTGAGCAAGGGGGATTTTGGCACTGACTTCAGTGGAAACAGCCTTGGCTTCTATACACAGACATAGGCCCTGGGCTTGTCAATGCAGTGTTGCATGCTCACATGTCCCATTGAGCCCACTGAACTTTTTGCACAGTCTGTTTCACAGCCTAACTGTATGTAAGAGGTTTTGGGACAAGGATAGAATACTTCCCAAATATGAAGGAAACCCATAAAAATTAAAATATATACTATAACAGAATAGAACTATCTCAGCATGCATTGGAAGTCATTGAAATGAAGTTTCCTGTTTATACTTAGAGAAATGTTCTTTGGGTAAACAGGGAAGATATTATAATAAAGTCTTTATTAAAAAGCAGAAAGTCAGCTGTCTTTCTTAAGGATAGTCATAAAAAAGCCTACATATATAAGATGAACCAATGGAAAGCAGCATATCTGGTCATGCCCCCAAAAGATATTTATGTTTACTGAAGAGAGTTGTATATATATGGGCTAGAAACATACACAGAACTATTTCTATTTTCATCGCAGTCATGTGAGAAATCCATGCTGAGGTGGGGATAGATTAATCTTCCTAGTGTGGAGTGTGACACATAGGTAATGGTTCCTCTTGCACAGTTTGACATTTTTCACAGATATTTACTTTTCTATTAACTCTATGCCTCCTTTATAGCAATACCACAAGGGGTTTTTTTTTAGGGGATGGGAGGAAAGCAGTATGCCTTTATAAATCTATCTACTCTAATTAGTGGTTGCAAACACAAAACTCCTTCATCATAATGATATAGTATAAAATCAGCAGTGCCCTTCTACATCTTTATATGGTGGGTGTTTTTCCTGTGTAACCCTGGAACAGGATTTCTTGGATGTGAATAGCTTGGGGGACAATTACACCACCTTTGTAAACTTTTTACTCCTAAGCTGCTTACAATGCTTTCAACATAATTCCACGTTATCACCATTTTGCCTTGGTATGGTTGTATTAATAGGACATTAATAAAAGCTGCTGCTTGTGAGTAGGGCTTTACATCCATACTGTACTGCAAAGCCTGACAGTTAATTTTCAAAACCTAACTCCTGCTAATAAGTTACTACTCCTGGATGCTTTTGGAGAGGCATTAACAATATGTGCCAGACCTGCCAGCTGTGCTGCTGGGAAGTCCTGAGATCCAGGAAGCACATACAGACAGCAGGCAGCTGACAGGCAATTATGTAAAAGAAGGTATTCTAGAAAACACTGCACAGCAGGTGCAGCCCAAGGAAGAAGAGGCAACACTAGCCTCTGACATAGGAATGGGAAGGTTTGCTGAGATATGAACTGGTGGCACATCATGGCTGCCCTATGAAATACACAGTCCACACGCTGCAGTAAAACCTCTACCTTGCCATTAGCTACAACTAGCAGGCTGTGAGAACTGAAGTGGCCAAAACTGAATCTCTCACAGTGTGCATTTACATGATATTTTACAATGGATGGGTATAGTTGATGTGTAGCTCATCTGACTAAAAGATGTCATCTGCATTTAGGCTACACGCATCTCCCAAAGCTTAGGCCTCCGTTCAGTCATGCAGCAGGTATCTTGCTCCCCTGTTCATTCAGAGGGAAACCTAGAGGCACTGAAGTCTGCAAGTGGAGCTGTGCAGTGCTCCCACATCCCTGAGCTGTTTGCCAAGGTGGCTGCAAGGCAGCTGCAGAGAGACCCCTCACCCTCTCCCCCATGTACCATACATAGCTTTCCCCCTGCAAAAAGGCCTTGGAAGCCTATGATCTTCCCCGACAGATGAGACCTCCATGTAACACAAAGTCCTAGAAATGCCAGTGTCACTGTGGGGATGGAGCGCAGCAGCACTGTTAGGCACAGCAGATCCCCAGCCTCACGTGCATTCCCACACCTCAGCCCCATCACTGCCTTCTGCCGATTACATGAATGGCAAGAAGAAACACCTTATCTTGGGAATGGCTGGGGTAGGGTGAGCTTGCAGTGAGGCACAACAGCACCTTGGGCAAATACTGCAGCAGAATCAAGACAGCAGTGACAGATTTCTCTGCTGACACACAAAATTTCATGGGCAAAAATTTGATCCTCGGTTGAGATTAAGAGTTCCCCCCTTCCCTGCTCTCCCCAGACTCTTGGCACCATACAGCCAGTTACGCCCATGGCAGCTCTGCATCAGCCCTGGTGGATGATGCCAAATAGCCCTGCTATAAGCAGGTCAAAGGGTGTACATGCGTGAAATCAGTGCTTGTCAGCCACTCCAAAGCATGGCTTCTGCCTCCTCCACAAGGAAACAACCCTTTCCAGGAGGATAAGTGTTGTGTGGGGCCTCTGAGATGACATAACTCTGGCAAGAACTCTCTTTCCTCTTCCACATGGGGCATCATGAACAGCCAGACTGGGGATTGTCACATTCCCTACACTGTGCTCACATGGTCCTACAAGGAACGTGGGTCCATGGGTTTCCTACCGTGGCACCTAACTGGTGCTCCACTTGGCAGCTGCCTGCACACTGACAGGGGTCCAGGATGTGATTACATTGCAGCAGTTAGGGACTAGGTTCATAGGGCAAGAAACAAGTAATTTAATATAACTGGTTGCTTCCAGCATGACCAGCAGTAAGGTATCAATGCAGACACAAGGTGTCTTCTAATGACACTTTACTACTGATCTTTCGTCACTCAGACACCACCAAGCTAATGCACAGTACTTCCTTTTCTGACCAGACTGTGCATTTTCCCTTTCTCTGTACAGACCACTGTCAGATATCTTACAAGCTACGTGGGAATATGGTCTGTGGATGGGTACTTACATGATTTGGCCATCACAGGGTCTGGCCACTTTTAACAGTCCAAGAGGTAAGAGAAATGTATGTACACAGACCTTGACCTCCCTAATACTCCCCTCCTCTCCCTAGTCTCCACTGTAGCCCATCACCCCCAGTACACAGCCTTCCAGCAGAAAGAACTCTTCTTCAAAGACAACCTTGGTCTTATCTTCTCAATCATCATCTCAGATTTTGGGCTGTCTTCTGAAGATGCCTGACGTGCTCCAGAAAACAGAGGCCAGCAACTATTGCACATTAAGACGCACGGAGGTACTTTGGCACTGCAGAGCACTATTGCAACAGTGTGATCCCTCATGGATATATTTTCCACTGTCAATTACTATCCCAGCACTTTCTCAATAATGAACTGTCAAGCTGGTGTGCAGAAGGAAAGCCATCACTCAAGTGAGTGTACTTGATGATCACAGTCCCAGAGGTAAGACAAGTTGCCACTGCTTGCGGCCATGAATTGCAGGCAGATACCTTCTTTTTCTTGGGTGGAGACACAGACATAGCATCTTTTCTCCTTCCATCATGGTTTCAACATCATCTGGGCTGTGCTAGAGGGATGCCTAAACTTGATGTCAGAGCAGCAACATCTTGGACTATCACCACCTCTCCCTTCACCACTCAGGGAATTATTGTGCTGTGACTGCTGTCATTTATTCACCCCTGGAGATACCTCTGCCGCCACCTCTGCAGCTCCTGCCAGACCCTCCCTCTTCAAAAGGCTTAGGGGTGAGTTCCTCCACCATGATCCTAGGAGACAAGGGAGGTGCAGTGATCCCTTTCAGACCCTCCTCACTCCTTAGTACTATTGGTCTTAGACCCTCACCTATATCTTGCAGAGCTGCTTATTCTGACCCTGTCCAGACCTAAAGTTCATCACAGGCCTTAACTCTTCCCTAATACCTATTTATTCTAATTGACACTGGCTTTATGCCCATCTAGTGTACAGTTTCCTAAACAAGCCTCCTGCCTCCATCTGTTCCATGGCCCCCACTAACCTCTAGGCTAAGCAGAGTGGGGTGGGAGGTTTTATTACCAATGGACAAGATTTATTCTTGCCCCCGGCATCTCATTCTTGGTGCAGACATAGTTCTGTCATGCCTGGAGAGAGCGGGCGGACAAACCTTGAGAATGGCACTGGGCATGAAATGCCTACATCACAGGGGATGGATTAGAGGAGGCATGTCAGTTGTATATACTTGAATGACATAGTCATCCCTCAAAGCAAAAATGTTGGAATTGAGCTGCCTACAAAGATAGACATCTCAATGCAGGAGATAGGTGTGTTAAAAAATTATGGGGAAGTAGTCAAAATGAATCATTGTCATGCACCACAGTGTCTAAAATGGCACTAGATGCCTGCCTACTTTCAGTCCCAAGTCATAATCTCAGTGTCCTGTGAGTTGAGGGATCCCAAATCACCTTACTTTCTTTATGCTGCAGACACACATCTCTCTTTTTAGGCATGAAGTGAGGACAGATAGCCCTGTTAAAGTCGTGCTAAGCAGTCCTATTAATTTTGGCTACAGGAAGGCAGCCTCCTAACTCTGGACTGAAATGCATAAATGATATGATTTTCCAAAAGCCTGGGTCTGAAGGACACTTTTCTGCTGAATTTTAATTTGCATTGTCTTGGTGGAACACTCTGTGCTGCCATATCTCTTCCCTTAGGCTTCTTTACTAAGATGGTTGCTGTGTCTAAAAGCTCATCGCATTCAGGAGTAATTTTCCCCAACTCCTCCACCATTTATTTTTAGATTTTGATGAGAAAAAACCAATCTACAACCTTAGGCGCTGACAGCTATTTGGGATCAGAAACAATGCCGAAATAATCATGATCGCACACTGCAGCATAAAACTCCCTTAACCAAGCAGCAATTCAAAGCAGTGGAACAAGACCCACCCCAGAACTGTTTTATCAGTTATCCCCTTTTAAGAAGATTAAACTGTTATATTTCTCTGCTGCTGCTTTCATCTTCCTTCTGTGAGTGTCATCCAGGCCGCCAGGCAAGCATAGCTGCTTATCCTCATCTGGAGACTTCGAGTCAGGAAAAATGAGGGAGAGAGCAAAACATACAGGCAAATTTGTCAACAAGCAATGGGTATGTATGAGAAGAGCATGGTTAAAGAATGGAAGCCATGACCTGGGCCATGTCTCAGGATGTCTCAGTGTATTGGGTTTCTGTGGCAAAGTTTTGGTAGCGGGGGGGCTTACAGGGGTGCTTCTGTGAGAAGCTGCTGGAAGCTTCCCCATGGCCAACAGAGCCAATGCCAGCCGGCTCTAAGATGGACCTGCTGCCAGCCAAGGCCGAGCCAATCAGTGATAGTGGTAATGCCTCTGTGATAAC
>JANZLQ010000078.1:17749279-17807220 GCA_026212715.1 Elanus axillaris | reverse complement strand
GGGCCGGGGGGGGGGGGGGGGGGGGGAAGGCGGTCCTGCCCCGGCCGCCCCCTCCCGCGTGGGGTGCAGGTACCGCAGCCCGGGCCCGATCGCTGCCTCCCTGCTTCTCTCCGTTCGGTAACGAAAAGGCAGCGGGCCGGCAGCCGGGCGGGGGGGGGGACGCTCCTCGGGATGCGGCGTCGGCCGCGGAGCCTCGGCGCGGCCGCCGGAGGCCCTGGCCAGGCACCCGGGCCGGGCCGGGTTAGCGGGCATCCCCCGGCTGCCCCGCAGGAAGCGGCCGGCCCTCGCCGGGAGTGGGTTTTCCCCCCGGCGGGGGCTCGTCTCCGAGGAGGGAGCGGGCGGGGGGGGCCTGCGGTGAGCCTCGGCGGCACCTGCGCCAGCCCGTGGGGCTCTTCCGGCACCGGCGCCCACACCGGCCGCTTCCACGTCCCGCTCCGCCGCGAGAGGCTGCCGCAGGCTCCCCGGCTTGTGTCGCGGTGCGGAGTAGCTTAAAGCAAAGGGGGTGGGGTGGGAAAAAGTTTGCCATCTTTAATTCTTTGCACAGCGTGGGCGACAGCGGGTTTACTCAAGTCCACGACGACAGCAGACGGAGAATTAGATCTTTTCCCGTTCCTAAGGTAAATCCCTAAAAGGGTGAGAGGAGGAGGGGATTAATGAGAGGCCCTTTTCACTAGTAGTTCATTGAAATACACTGTCAAAAACAAAAAACACGTTATTACAGTTACACCGCCCCGGGAATCCCCCTGGGTCAGCAGCGAGCCTTAAGGCCCCTGGATGTTTCCTAGGCAAAAACTCTGTTTTACTGACTGGAACAAAGTATGTTTTTCTGTCAATATTGGCATTGACAGAAAGTACAAATTTCAAGTATAAATACGTATAAAATAAGGATTCTCACCAGATCAAGCAATCTAACTTGCTATTATAGGGGCAATGAGATGGAAAGACCTGACATGAAGTTGGCACGTGGCTTTGGCACTTGCACCTGGTAATTTATCCTGACATACAGAGTTTTGTCAGCGCTTCGCTTCTGCACGAGGACTTTAAACTACCTCTGAAATGGCTCTAAATATCATGAAGCACAGTGCTGCAAAATCTGTTTCGGAATGGAAATCCGAATTCCACCACCATCTATCTCCTGACAGATGGTATTATCAGAGCCACCGAGGAATTTCATTTCTGTTACTACCAATGCGCTTTGTTGAAGTGCCTCATTTGTTCTTGCTAAGTTAATGAGAAGTTAGATGTTTTCTGATTCTTTCAAGTTCCTTTTTTTACTTTCTTTCCATTTGAGAGAACGTGTCTAGTAACAGTCTCCACACTTAGTGAAGGTGGATAAAACTCTTTCTGTAATCTCTGCATAACATTTCTCAGCAAGAATGGGCTTCCTCAATGCAAACCTTGGGGCTGCACCCAGATCTTTGCCCCTGGGAGTGCTCACTCTGATAACTGTCCTCTGCTTCGTTTTGTTTTCCCCAAACCATCCATTTATAGTCTGTGAAAAGACAAACTGTGTTGCCCCTTCTGCACCTTCTTCTCTGTGCACAGACTGTTTTGAGGATTGGGACTTGTTATCCTCTTCCTTGATATGTGAAAGACTTCCGAGGGCCAGGTATGTGGAGGTCCAAGAGATTGTTTAGAGTTGGATAAGCTAGATTTCTCTTAGCTCTAAACATCTCTGCATCAAATTAGTCTACCCTAAAAATGCATAAACTGCAGTGCTGCCTTATCCACAGTTTAAGAGTGGAATCTTTAGAAAAGCAGCAATAAACCACACCCTACGCATGCAGTGATTATTGGGAATTTAGAAATCAGACTATCAGAGAATAGTCAGGCAAATACTCTTTCCTACCCTGCAGATCTCAGATTAAGAAGCTGGCCTTCCAGCTCTTTCTATGGGAGGAAAGGCAGTGAGCTGCCCTCCTTTGTGATGCCTTTCAGTGGCTGGTTTTTTCATTACTGAAATCCATTTGTTTGTTTTCCAGTTTGTGTTTTTCCAGCTTCAGGTTCCTGGTTCCTGTTTTGTCTCTCATAGATTAAGCCTTGCTTTAGCAGCTGTCTTCAGTGTACCTACCCTAAATTATGCGGCAAGAACTTACCTGCTTTATTTTCAAATAAATTAATAGATCAAGTCTCTTGGTCTCCTTTTCTTTTGTAAGGAAGACAGATTTCAAGAATCATTCCTTGCTGCCATCAGTTTTCCAATCTACAAGAGGAGAGAGGGGAATACTAGACAGAGCTGGACACAATGGGTTGTGGTAGAGGTCTCACCATTCCAGGGTACTGGACGATGAAGTGAAATGGGCTGGGAAGGAAAAAGATAAGGGAGTGAAATAGAAAAATGGAAGGGTATAGAAAAGCATTGCTGTTTTTCAAAGCTTCACCGACTCCTGCTAATGATTCAGGTAATCGTGGTATCTTCCAGCTCCTCAAACTTGATTCTTCTCACAGAGGTTTAAAATATGTTCATGATCTCTCTCCAGGACTACTCAGGCTTATTAACCAGTGCTATGCCTCGAGTGCCCTGCTGACCTCCTTTGGCTTGGTTTGACTAACAACAGAAGTAGTAATTAGGAATCCTTCAGAGTCACTGATGCCTAGTGCCAAAAAAAGCTGCTGCCTGGAGGTGGTGGTGGGACGTTAACAGAAAGATCCCCCCGTCCTACCCATGGGCTTTTATTTTCAGGGAAGTTAGAGGGAGATAACACTGAAATCCTCACTGAGATGCATGGGGAAGTTGGTATCTGCAGAGGTATGGTCTCAGGCTTTGTGCAGCCATAGCCAGACATCATGACTTCAGTGCAATACTCATCTGATATTTTCGTATTTTTATTTTAAAAACCTTAAATGGAACAAAACATAATGACTGTAGATGTAGTCTGCTTGTAAAAGGGACATTTTCTGGCAGGAATACTGATGGACTATGCTGGCAAAGTGCCCTTAGTACAGATGCATCTTGTATTAGTAAAACTGTGCTTTTGCCAGTGCAGCTTCTTTTAGTTCATCTGAGCAACACAAGTTATACAGGTGAGTATGCATTTATGTGTTCATAAGGGGGCTTGCTTTCCAGATGAGGGATCATATGATCTTCCGCTCAGCTGACCTATATAAGCAGGAATAAATGGTAATGCAGGAACAATAACGCTTAAAACCCAGAAAATTTGAAAAATCTGAAAAAAGTATCTGAAAAGCTGTAGTGGCAGCCTATGACGCTGGCTCAGTCTGAAACTCAGATAAAGGCAGTGTGTCCTTTTTTGCTACTTGGTAATTATCCATCTAAAACCATGGTAGCTCATTTTAGTCAGATGTGACATTGGAAGCTGTTGTTCACTTGGCCATCTGCAAGCACTCAAAAGAAGGCAGTATACAGTGTACATGAGCTTGCTCCCCCAATACTGTTCATTTTAGGTGGCATCATCTTGACAACTTTTCTGGGAAATGGCTACTTCCAGGCAGATGGCAGAAGCTGCAGGAAGCTGTGAAACAGACTGATGTCGGAGCCGCTAGATCTCATGGACACGAGACATCTCTGATCATCTGTGAGAGCTATGATGTCCCGACTCCTCATGAGCTTAAAACTATACCCCCTCTTTTTTTTACACTGTGCTTCTTCAGCACTTTTTGTTTTCCCTTCTGAGGGAAATGTGTTCCTGGTGGGTGTCTGGGAGTGTACGGCAGCAGCAGAAGGCACAGAGCAGGAATGACCATTCTGGGAGTGTTTTGTGGGCAGCACACCGTAACTCCATGCTGAAGTTTTTAAGGGCAAAGGACTTAGCCCTACCGCTGCTGACAGGAATAGGAGTTTCTCTGTGACTTCCCTGGTGGTGAATCTAGCCTCTAGACTAATGGCAGGAGTCAGCTATGTACACTGTTTGAAAGCCGTGAGCATTTCCAAACCCTATTGAAGCCAGTGAGAGTCTTGGCATTGACTTAACAGACTTTGGATTAAGTCCTGTGTAACTGCTGCTTTGACTTGTGTGCAGATACCTGTGTTACCTGATGAATAGTTGCTGCTCAGGTGACTGTTGTGATTCGTGGCTGTTAATCTCAGAGTAAAAGTACATGTTATCCTATTTTCATATTGAACACTGCTCCCATGCACGTGGATGAGCTTGCCTGACCTGGAGAGACAGGTTACATCAACCTGAGGAACAAACCTCCCTGGAGCCCTCCTGGACCAGGGCACTTCTACCCTGTGTATTCTACAGGTGCTGTCCCTGCTTGGGCCTAGAATAATTAATGAGTACTTTGGCAGAGGAAGAGGGCTCATTTACTGCTGCTCAGCAGAAAACAATTACAGCGGAAATCTTTTAAGGACATAGCTTTTCGTTTCCAGTGATATCTTCTCCTCTTCACATTTCTTTTCCTTCTTGCCATTGTTCACTGAGGCTTATCCTTTTCTGTCTTCCTCAATATTAATGCCATGTTCCCTCCTGACTGGTCTTCCCTTCCCTTTTGTCATCTCTCCCTGGGATAGAACTGGGTTTAGTTCCCTGTTCTTTTCTCCCTCCCTCTGCAGAGTGGTATAAGTAATTCCAAATCCTTCTCCTCAGTTACTCATTTTACACTTCAGACTAGCTGAAAGACGCAGTGTGTTTTGTGTTCAAACAATGGGGAGTTTTAATAAGGCAAAGATACTAAACTGCCTAGTATGATTAAATATGAATAAGTTTAATGGAGGATATATTGTTTATCCATTTATGTCAATATCCCCAAGCCTTTTCTGATGCTTGATTCTAATCTTTTCAGGCTGAATTTGACAGAAAAAACTATCCCCCAAACTATGCTATGTTAGTATTGAAAGTTAATCACTGTAGGCCCTAGACCACATGCAGGGAAAATATGGATCTCTCTTGCTTTAAACTGTTCGGCCCTTCCGTTCTGTATCCATTAACACAGATCTTAGCTTTTAAAGTGCATAGACAGTGGTATTAAATCCATACTACTCAAGGCATGCCCTTGTTCTGTGGTTTTGCACATTAGGCCACTACTGTTAGGACCGGAGTGGTTACCAGGTCACTTGGTAATTGGGGCAAAGACATTTCAAATGATTGCTATTGTATATTTTCAGAAATTAAAATATTTCACAAAACAGGGTCACAAAAAAAACCCCTCAGACTGCTGTCTAGTATGGTTCCTTGTATTCGAACCTGTTTGTCATGGTTTAAGGACAGTTCCACTGACTGAGCATTTAAAAGAATTTCTTCTCTGATTCTTGCAACACAAAGTTGAGGGACTATCTGAACTCATGTGACTTGCTTCATAATACATGTTTGTCTTCTCTTTAAGTAGTACAAAAGAATCACCGTTTTCATTAATCTCACTATTCAGTCGTATGACATCGGTTTTTTTCATCAGTTTGTTTCTAGTTACATTTTGAGCAGTTGCTGAACCAGAAGGTGGTTTGTATCATAATCCTGAAGGATTTCAGATCTCAGTTTGCCCCTAAATGAATTCTTATTTCTTTTGTTCTTTTTTAGCTCTGGCTGCTCATAGAGCTTTGTTACACACTCATAGCAGTCTGTTACAGACTATCAACTTCTGCCAGTCTTCATTGCCTAGGCGCACAAATGACTTCTGCAAAACCAGAGAAAAGATAGTTCACATTATATATCTGTATGGGTGTAAGCTGTGTGGTGCATTAAAAAACAAATGGCTTAAAAATCTATAACCTTTTGGAATGAAACAAGAAATTTGACCTAAATTATACCCCCTACTGTGCAGTTAGCTATTCATGTACGTAATCTGCTGCACTTGGCAAAGCCTGTGAATGTTGCATTCCTGCCTTTCACTATCGCCATAGTAGTAATAATAATACAAAAAAAATTGTGCTGATGGGATAGGAGGGTATTGTACTGGACACCAAAAAACCCCAGTGATGCCATTCTCTGTTTGTACTGAAAGAGCCCGTGGGAAAACTGTCCCATTATTTCCCACAATATTTTCTTTTTCACAGAAAGTTGATTAATAGCAAGAAAACACAGACTGGTTTCTCAGCCTTTATGGGCCTATTCAAATACATTAAAAACACCCTGTGCAAATTCAGTAGTATTTTTATCTGATAATTATAAATTATAGAACTTTAGTTTTTTTCTCATATGTTTAAAGCATAGAACTCAAAAGATGATACTAAATTATATTCTCTGGAAGGGGCTAAGATGGAAAAAAAGATGTTGCAACCCTGCTACCAATGTTCTCCACACCTTTTACAGCAGCCCTTCCTTTATGTGCATAACACTTACTGGGTTTTATTGTTTACTCATCTATGAATCAGAGGACAGGGAAGTAAAAAACTATAGACAGCCACACTGACATACAAACATATGAGTCATTTTGAACAAAATTATAATATAATGCAATATTAGTATTAGTCAATACTAATATTGATTTTGAAGTCTTTAAATGAAGATCATGCCTCCTCAGTTTTGGTTTAGTAAACTTTTAAAGTCCTCTCAAGTTTAATTACAAGTTCTTCCCAAGAAAGTTTCTGATCTCACTAAAACAAGTGATGAATTAGGTGTACGTATAATTCAAGTCAGTGGCCTCCTGTTTTTTGTATTATTTTTCTTAAAATACTGCATATATCTATAAAGCAGTAAGACTGCTGTGCTTTCTCATATCACATAATGTCTGGTTTTGTTAAAAGGCTTACTGCATTACCTGCTTACTCCTGGGTTCTCCTTGGTTCTCTCATGATATTGCAATGATTTATAGAGTTTTTAAACCACGTTCCCCTCTTAATCCTCAAGACTTTGTGTTGGAACCAATAAGCCCATACATTTTACAGTTTAATGTGGCTGGAAACCAGACGTGGACGATTTCTAATTGCCTTGTGGACCACCAGTGGTCCCATATTTTGAGAACCACTAGTAAAAATTGATTTATTTTCCAAAGATACTTACAGCATTGGGGTCTTCATCTGAAGAGAACTGGTGGCATCTAACTGGTGTCCTGTCTCAAATTCTGGAGCAGAAGTTCTGGCACAGTGAGTCATACACTGAGGCTTACTTCTGGAGGAGTCCTGCAGTGCACTTCAGAGGTGCGACTGCACCATCAATTACACTGGGAACTTGTTTGCTTCTGCTCTCAGTCAGCCTATTTGCCAAGTCTCTTCTCTGTGAAAGCCAGGGCACTTGAGAGGTACGTGTATGCGTGGGAGAAAAGAGTTCATGTGCAGTCAGCCTTGCCTTGGTAGGAGGCCGTGCTTGAGGTGCAAAGTGTGCCCAGGTCTTGAACCTGGGATGCGTACCTGAATTCCCCAAAGTTGGAAGTTCTTACAGTCCCTGCAAAGTTCAAATAAATCTAGACTGACAGAATGGTGTTGAAACAGAAACCCAAATTGCAGTCCTCAAAAATCTCTGGTTGGCTGTCACCTAGCTCTCGAAGCACATGCAGTCTCTGAAAACTCCGTTTTTCACCATAGAGTACTTCTTTGGGATCTATTCTTACCCTTGAAGCCCCATACTCAACAGCCTGGGTGTCCGCTGTCTGTTTCTCCTAGGCTGCTTTATCTGGTTTGCATTTCTTGAGCCCATCTGTCAGACTGGGTGCTCCACACCAAGCTGCAGCTGATAGCATGTCCTCCCTCTTTTAGTGCACCCTGGTTTTAACAGGACTTACCTAAGGTAGAGTCTCAGGTAATTTTTGCCTTTGCTTAAGGAGATATTTGCCTTCATCTATGCTCAAATTAGCAAACTATGTGTCTTCTGCAGTAGGCACCCTCCCAGTCTTTCTCACTAAAGCTGCTCCATGTAAGTCTAAAGTATTGAAGATTCTTTGGGCGTGACAGAGCATGTGGGAAAAAGAGAAAGGACTCATCAGCACATTGCTTCAAGAAAGAAGAGTCTTGGGTTCTGGGTACTAAATACAGCATTTTATTTTAAACTAAACAGTCATTGCATATAATATAAATGAACCCTGAAACAATGACTAGAACCCAGGGGCCTCAATTAGGGGCTAATGTTTGCTGTCTTGCATCTGCTTCTTCTGGTCCAATGAGTCTTTGCAGAAAAGAAATTAATAGAAAATAGCTTCAATGGTTAAGAATGCAACCTCCATTCCTCTAGTCTTTCTCACTCGTTAGCCAATAGTCACCTTAGGTGTTTCAGTCCTCTCAAGACAAAAGAAAACACCAAGACCCCCCAAAACCAACACAAAACACAAACAACCAACCCCCTGCCCAAAACATATTTCTCTCATTTGGGTGGAATACTTTAACCACAGAGAAGATAAACGGAAGACATTGATTTCTTGGTTCTCAGTCCTCTCTCATACTCAAATTCTTTGCAGATGTTTGTATGTCCTTTAAATTAAGCTGTTAGACATCTGCATTTATCATCTTGCTGTTTTATCTTGGCATGTCTTTTTCCACTTACGTGGATCAACAAGGATGATTGGCTAAGGCTATATCTGATCATTCATGTTGCTTTGTTAGTACAGCCAAAGAAGCCCTGGGAAGTACAAAGGGAAGAGTAGTGTTGTTCGTTCCACTTTGCTTCCTCAAAAACTGTGAGAACTCATACAAGATACTCTGCATATTTCTTACAGCCAGGACTCTTCCCTGCTTTCTAAGTCTTTAGGTGTATCGACTTCAGAGATGAAATCAATGTGCAATATTTTTAGCCTGATTGCATCCTCACAGACATCAGCTGCAAAGCAAAGCACATTTTTCTTTTAAGAAAGAAATGATATCTGGGTAAGTCTTCCAGCAAAACCTGTATGTCGGTAGCATAGCTTCTTCTTTGATGTCTGTCTGGCAGTTGTCATAACTGGGTTAAGAGGCAGACACCAGAGCATGCATTTTTCATGTTTGGGTAAATGGCTTTAAGTATCAGTTTGCTGGCCATATACCACTAGAGTTATCTCAGGAGGAGGGTAGGAAAGCTGGAGGGATCAGTTTTAGCCCCCATAAGGAGTGGAGGTACATGTTCTAATGTCTGAAAGGTTTGCAGGAGGGAGAAAATGAGACTTTGTTCCACTTCAGGCGAGACTAGCAGACATCTTGAAGGGAAATTCTACGTTAGGACTTAAATAGTCATTAAATATATTCCTGGGAGGCACTTTGGTACTGTTACGATGAACCAGATATTTTATATAGGTGTTGAAGCAGTGGTCACATCAATGATAGCAGCAGATATCACTGAAATCTGAACATTATATAAGAAGCACATATAAAAGAAATTGAAATCAGAAACATGAAATACAGGGCTTTTTTTTTTTTTTTTTCAGATAAGTGACCTGTAGCTTGAGGATTAAATTGTCATCTCTCACATTATCCATCTCTAAAATCTTATCAATTTGTAGCTTGCATTTGGTTCTCTTTGAATGTCAGAAAACATTTTTTAAACTGTCTTGCTAGGTCCTGCAGTTTCTCTCTGAAGCAAGCTGGGAAATTCACAGAAGATAATGTAGTGCAACTAGTAAGACCAGTTAATGTGTGGGGAATGTAGTCACAAAGATTCAGAACTGTGTTAAGTCCATTCCCAGCCACATGCAGTGCCACATACGGAGGCCTGCATTTTACTGAACCAAACAGTAAAAGATAACAGAAACAGAAGCTGACAGAGAGGGAACTGACCAAGAATACCTAGAGATCTTGTATTCTACAAGACCAGAATGTTGTCAGATGTGCAACTGATTGTTTTGTTAAAAACATCCACTTGTCATAACTGGGGCACGATTGCCAAGTCAGATCCTGAGGAGATACAAATCAGTATTGGCTGCATTATTAAGGATCATCTCCCAGCACCACATCTGAGATCATTATGCAGTTATAACTGTGCTCATTAATGCTTATTGAGGGAAAATCCAAGACACTTGAAAAGACTTACTTAAAATCTAGTTTTCTTTGAGGTGATACATGCAGTCAGTTCTGTGGAACTCCATATGAAGGGAGCATAGGGACTTCTGTGGAACTCCATATAAAGGGAGTTGTGCAGCAGCTTTGCTGTTAGTTGGTAGTTCTTCAATTCATTCTAATCCTAGCTGGAATGTTGTGTGTTTCTTACTTATTTCCAGTCAGTTGTTGCCAGCAGCTTGTTCCCTTCAACCTTGATGGCTCTCCCATGGAACTATGCTTGTTGGAACTGAAAAGGTCATGGTAAATTTAAGAGGCTAAGGGGGCATGAGAGAATGGGATGATGAGAAGGTGATGCTTCATTGACATGACACCTGGTGCTGGACGGATGGGCAGTAGTGGAGCTTTGCTCATATGCTGCTTTGTAGGGACCCTATAATTCTGCTGTAACTGAGTTCATTTTGTAGAAGGGCTATTATGGAAGAACAAAAGTGAAAAGATTAAATGGTAATAGATCATAAGGGATGTGTAATTGAGCAGTTGTGGGTACATATCTTACACCCTCTCAGCCTCAAAATAAATAGACTAGAGATGCACTGACCTGTTGCATAGCAACCAGGAGGAAGCACAGAACCAAATCTCTGGATGCTGTGATTTGTAAACCTTTACAGAACAAAGTACAAGACCTTTGCCCATCTGCTAGAAATGTTCAGAAGCTGAAGGATAAAAATGGTACGTTCCCTGAAATCTAACACTTAACAACCATTTTTATTTATAGATAAATACACAGATGCAATGTAAAAAGCCCAACTGTTTTGCCTCAAGGTTATGTAGAAAAAAATACTTAGTCTCTCCAATTTTACTCAGTGTTTCCCGGAATTCATCACACAGGAGATTCCTTAAAGTGCCACAAGTGCTAAGTTTTTGCTGCTGCAGATATTTGCCCTTTGTTGTGATCTTGTAAACATTGATATGTCTGTTTAGCAAAAGTATTTATGTTAGTCAACTGAAGTCAAATGCAAATTCTGATGCATGATGCAAAGAGGTATTCATATGTTTACTTAAAAATTGCTGTCAAGAAGATGATTCTAGCCCCTCCTGCCCATTTGAAGTGTTTTTCAAATGTTGTTTTCAAATGGATACCAAGGATTAGAATGCATTTATGCTAGGGTAACAGCTCCCTCTGGTTTCTAGCGGACCAAAGATATTTATCTGCTTTGTAAAATTTCATGCTTTGCATGCACACTTTACACTTGTGAAAGTCATAGGTGGATCCCATGGGATTTTTTTCTGTTGTAAAAGTGTATAATATTCCTAACTGTAGGAAATGTTTTCGTTTGTACAAAATAGAGACAAATATGGTACATAATAGAAATTAATCTTTTTTTCCAGTAGAAAACTCCATATGTAATAGTTTGAATAGTAGTATTACTCCCACTCTATAAACCCATTCTTTAAAACCAAAAATCACTGAATAATGTATTTTATTGTGCAACTTCCTTTGCCTTTCAAAATAAAGACATCTTGCAGTTTCGGACCCAAGAGTAACTGGCTCATTATGAAGGCATATGAATAATACATGTACAGCATCTACAAGTACTAGATGCTGCCTATTTATTTTAGAAAAGTATATTAGTTAATCAGTTATTTATAATTAGTTATATAGGATGACTAATGCCATATGTAACAGTATTTAATGAACCCCTTTGGTAATTGGAGTGGAGATAATAACAAAAAGGACAACATAGGAAGTCACAAACCAGGAAAGACTTTGAGGCTTATGAACTGGCAAATACAGTTCTACTATAGCGCAGCCTATTGAATGAACAGCATGTAAAAATCCCCCAAACACCAAAAAGCAATAAAATCTGTAGGCTTTTTTATCTCCTACCATATTTGGAAACTGAGGTTTCTTTTTAGATAAGCTCAGTGATAGCATACAGAAAAGATGCTATTCTAGGAGATAGAAAGAACAAGCTTTAAGAGGAGGGAGATGTTATATCTTATTTTCTTTTTCTGCTTATAAAAAGTGTGCACTGTCATAATTTTCTTTGGTTTTATTTTATTGATTAGACACTGGGCACTTCGTGCTTATTTTTTCTTATATTTAGTCCAAGGTATGTACCTGTGTTGCCACTCTCTGTACCTCTAACTTTGTGGGTTTATTACTCTGGCAAGTATCAGTTTATTAGTTCTGCACTTGTAGTAAACCTTTTTAGATGTCTGTGACTGTTTCTGCTGTTAAGTGCTCATATAAATAGTTCAAAAAAATACCTGCTCAAATATTGTGATACTGATCATCGATAAAGACCCTGTAGCTTATTATAAAACTGTAATAAGTCTACTGGCTTGTACCTGTAAAAGTACTTGCATGGCTTTTAGTCCAGTCGAGGTTAAAACGCTGTTGTTTGCATCTTCCATGCTCATGTGCTTACTGCTGCCACTAATGAAATGGTTGTGAGATGTTACTACCTGTGTGGTAAGCTTAGTGGAGTAGTTCTGTGTAAGTTCTGTAGAGTAGAGAAGTTTGTACAAACACCATTATTATTTTAAGATTAATGTAAATGGTATTTGAAGATCTTGTTTCATACACTGACAAGCTAAAAGGAACTGCTAGGAGTGTATTAAGGACAGGATTCTTCTCACCCAGTCTGAGACATTTACAGTGGAGATTTCTAGAACTTAAGTGATCACCCAGAACCCTTTATCATCATTGGAGAGGAACTGGTGGCTTTGCGGCACACTTAACTGCTTTTAGACATCTGCATTAGGAAAAGTGGAATCACATCCTAGGATACCCAGACTCTTTTGATTTTACCTCCATTGATGGTAAGGATAGCTCTGCATCTACATTGTGGACATCCAGATTGAGTGGGATAAGCCCAGTAGATGGTGAAGTCCCAGAACGCGGTCCTCAGAAGCCTCGGTGCTGCATTTGCACGTGCCCGGATGGTTGCCATCCTAGTTGGTCTAGTGGCCCTTCAGTGTGTAAGTAGAATTGGCTATATTTCCAAGCCTAAGAGGTGAATCTAAGGCATATTTAATGCATATGGGGAAAACTGACATCTTGAAATAGAAGAGTTCATTTCATTAAGAGTCATGCCAAGAGGAGCAGGTTTCTTTGTCCAGTAGCTTAAAGAAAGGAGAATTTTGTCAAGAGTATTAGAAGTGCAGGTGAGTGCTCTCTGTGCAAGGTGGTTCACATCCATGTATCCTGCTACATCTCAAGAACCTATGTTAGCAAATAAGTGGTAAGCTCTTCTGGAGTGGCAGGACTCTCTCCTTCTAAAACTGTATCACTTGACAGTAAACTTGGCCAAACAAAATAAAAATTGATCTAAAATTATGCACCTCCCTTGAAGAGGGGAGCCCTAGGCTGCTGCCCTGCTATGAGAACTATTTCTACATTTAATGCAGTGTTCAGTGTGTTTGTCCCTATGTGTTCCTTCTCCCAGAGAGGTGATTTAATTGCTTCACTACAAAATGTGCTCCTTATTGTTCCTCTCTGACCAATGCCTTCTCCCAGGCTGGAGAAGATTAGGTTGTACATAAGCCCTGGGCTGTCATTCTGCATCACAGAGAATATTCAAGTAAGTCTTTTTTACTGTTTGCCTTTATCTCTATTGGTGTAGCATGCCTTTTGGCACTCAGAATGGCAATTATTAGAAATTTGTTCCCAGTAATGAATACAGAGTATTAACTCTATGGTTAATGCCATATAGAGTGAAGAGTATGCTTGCCTCCTTGCTCACTGGTTAACTTGCTGACATCTGAGAAATGGTATGGTTACATACCATTGGTGTTCAGTTTGTGCTAAAATTGTAAATAGCCAGTTTGAAGGTTGGTAAGATGTTTGGGGAGCTAACACATGACTATGATATATGCAGGATGAAAGTAATTTGAGATTAATTTCTTTCTATAACTCAGCCCTGGTAACATTCTTTGAAGGAAATTTAATATATCATCTTTGTTGTATGTGAGATCTGTTCTGTTAAAAATAGGGCAAAGTTATAATAGGATTTGATCACCCTGACTAGAGCATTATAAAGAAGGGGCCAGGCACCAAACCATTGATGCTTAAATCAGGGAAAAAGCTAGTTAGCTTCCCTGACATTAAGGGAATGAATTTTTAGAAAGCCATTCATTGATATCTGACAAACAGCTTGAAAGGGATGCCAAACCCTCAGGGTTTCTGTCATGAGCCTTAAAATGCATTTGCACATTTTTTGCATAGAAACAGGAGCTTGGGCTCTGATGCCAAACTGCAGAACTAAAAGGATGCAAAAACTGTATCTAGTCTGAAGGGCTCTGAGGGGGAACTTCATAATCAGGATTCAAATGTGTGCAACAGATTAGGAAAATGACTTCAAATGGGATTTCAGCCATATCTCAGAGAGAACCACAAATCCTGAGCCCATTGGTAGGAAAAATACTACCTGCACTGCCATTAAAAAGCTTTTTTTCTCCTCTGGGCATTTCTCACGTAAAAAAATAGCTTGCTGACGTCAACTGATCACACAGATTAATGTTGTTTAAGGTGCTACTGCTTAGTTTTCCTGATATGAAATGCAATTTTTCTGACAGTTTTGATTTCTCTTTTTCAAATTGAAAACAGTATCGTCATGAATAGGACCAGAGTGATGGAGGAGGAATAAAGAAATGATGGTCCTCCACATACAGCCAGTGCACCCAGTGGTCCAGTTTTTTAGCAGTTTAATGTCCTTCCTAGCTATACTATTTACTGTGAGTTGTGGATTGAACCAGGAGTCCTTGGACCTAAGAAGGACTGCAGGGTACCTTTCCAGGATGGGCAGCTCTGCTGAAGTGCAGAATCTGTGGCAGTGTGAGCTGGACTGGTTTAACTCCTGCTGGTGGGCTTCAACTGGGAGTTTGACTGGGAAATATTAGCATCTGTGGTGTGCTCCACACACAGATACAGCTATGCTGGCCCCTCTGGCATCCCTCATGCTGCTGTTATGCCTGCCATTTTCATTGAATGCTTTCCTCTTCCAATTCCAAATATTATTCTTTTCTTTCATGAAAGGAAAATGCTTCCAAAGACAACAAAGCATTTGGGGCCAAGATTGCATTTGGTATGCAGGTGATATTTTGTTGGCAATATCCTCCATATCATGGGCTAACTATGCTTTTATCATTTTGAGGAGGAAGCTCATGACTGCAGAGGAATTCATGATGCGTGAAAACACCATATAATTTTTAGCATATAAATTTAGTCTCTGGTCATCCACCCACCCAGGCAGTAATGTGGGTGGAGTTCTGATTATATTAACAGAGAGCTGCCATTTAAATTTCCTATGCATCAGCAAACAGTAGACTTTCATTGCGTATACATGGCATTGCCATTGATCTGATTGATTTGGGGTTGCAGTGGTGGATATGGTCAGTGATGTGTGAATTAATAGGAAAGGCACAGTTAACTCTTCATGAATGTCTATTAGTCAGGACTGTCTTTGAAATAAAGTGCTAATAAGAAAATCAGTATTGATACAGTCAGATGACAGCCCATAATGATTCTGTTGTTAGAAATCAAATAAATTATCTGTGACTTAAGTACGGAATTGTGCAACACTGGTGGGGTTTTAAAACTGTAGAAAAAGATTTGTATCATATGCTCTTCAGAGATATGGTCCTATTTCTCTATGATGTGACTTTATATCTCTTTACCCTTCATTTTCAAGGCTCACAGAACAGCAGCACAGGTTGACAGAGATTTAAAACACAAAGAAGGTACATGGCTTCACATCATTGTCCTACAGAGAATTGTGGTTAAGACTAAATGGTGGGGGAGGTCTTTCAGTAGCTCAGAAGAAATGCTTTTGCCAAGTTTGTGTGACTGGAGTCAAATCAGGAATAATAGACGTGTCTCTGGCCTCTTGGAAAGATGATCTGAGCACAAGACTGTTGGCAGAGCAACGTGCTGCTTCCTTAAAGAGAAGCTCGGGTTTGCTGGGTTGCCTGGTTTTGTGCCTTGCCTGCAGTTTTTTGGGGGGATGGTCCAGCTTTCCCTGGAAAGGTTGGTGGAGATTCATGTGCAGAATAGCCCATAGCTTGGTGAGGATGCTCCCCGGAGGGGTGAATATGTGAAGGGTGCTGAGACTGAGCTGGTGGTCGGTGTGGGGCTGTACCAGTGGAACAGCGTGGGTTCCTGGGATAGCAGCCATTCAAGGAGCCTGCAGAAGTGAAAGTTATCAAGTTTCCAATTTTTGCAAGTAAAATTATCACTTGTCTAAGATGTATGGGGCTGTTTGGGTCAAATCTCATTCTTGTACTTAAAATTGAAATCCATTTGTGGATCTGGGTCCTGCAGTCTGGCAGAGCTGCGGAAGCTGATGAAAATCAAGAGGCTTTAGCTTCAGTGTGTAACAGCATTAAAGCATTATTTTGAACAGCAGCAAAAAAAGGGTTTGCTTCACAAAGGTAGTTTTCTAATAATGGTCATTTGAAAATATACTCCATGTTCAGTGATACACTGGTTTAATTTCTTGAAATAAAAATTGTGAAACAAATATCCTTTCTGTATAGTCCAAGGGCCAGTGTTTATATAGAAATATATTTGTGGCAATTTTAGAAGCACTATTTTTTTATATAATTAAGTACCTTTTTTCAGTAAATAGGGAAAAATTTAATTCTGCTTTCACATTGGTTTCCATAATTTTGTTTCCAGCAGAGTCAAAATGTCAGACAAAAGTGATTTAAAAGCAGAACTTGAGCGCAAAAAGCAGCGTTTGGCTCAGATAAGAGAAGAAAAGAAACGGAAGGAGGAAGAAAGGAAGAAGAAAGAGGTAAATATGCAAAAGCACCTTTTAGATAACTTGTGCTTGCAGAAGGTGCTTGCTGAGGTTTTGACATCTCAGTATTGTATACCCCAAGGTATCTGTCATGTGGAATGAGATCCTCAAACCCACATCAGTCTAACCTTAAAATCAAAATGCTTATTTTTAGTCAAGAATGTTGGGGTGAGGGAATTGCTTTTAAAACCAACGCACTGTCAGATGACAACAGTTTAGACAACATGATGTTTATGTGTGTGTAGAAAGAAAAATTGATTTGCCACAATGCTTTTTCCTGGGCTCTCCTTCGATGGAATGGGAGTGGAGAGTGGGGAAAGACAGAAAGAGGGCCCACATTTTTTTCAAGCCATTACAATCTAAATATATATTTTTGTACTCTGAAGGCTAGTTTGATTACTAGCTAAAGTAACAGATTTACAATTATTATTCTCCAGTAAAGTAAAACATAATTGCAATTGCATTTTCATCTTCTGGCATGGGTGCATCTTTCAGTTCTGTTAAAGTTTGATTGACATATTAGTTTATTTGTCCTTGACAATATGCATTAGGTTTTTCATTAAGGGATTTGTACTTCTTTTTATTCAGTCACTTAGTGGAATAGAGGTGAGAATTGACAGGAAGTGGATATTCATTTTCATGCAAAGTCAGAGAAGCATTAAGTGATTATGTTTCCTTTCTTTCAAATGTCAACACTTACTATAGTTTAAAGCACCTGTTATCCTTTACTAATAACTGGTTTCCTTTTAAACTGACACTTTAATATTGTACATGATTTTCATGGAATTACTGTGGAAATGTGATGTGATCCAAGAAAGCAGCATTCCAGTTTTGGCTGTGTTTTTAATCTTTTTTTTCATTTGAGCCATTTTTGTGCAATTACCAGCACACCCCCCAGTGAGGCTTCTGGAGTCACTAGGGGAGTCCTCTGTAAGCAGAACTTTAAACGTTAACATTTTCAGTGTTCATTACTAGCCTGCTAATGAATTAGAGGGAAGGGAGCCAAGCTAATGGCTCAAGGAAGCTATTAAGTCCTTTCCTTTGTCTTCTGCCTCTGATTTTATGCCTTGTGGAGATATTGTGGTGGTTGGAACTTTCCATTGGCCCCAATAGCCAGATCTAGCTTGGGACACCCAGCTCTACATATTATGCTGCAGTGCCCAACTGTGGTGCCATAAATGGAGTGCACTGTGATGCCCGATGGCCTCCAGGAGTGAAGTCTAACATTCACTTAGGTGCTTAGCCATGTACACTGGTGCAGAAGAGTTGTCTACAACCCTACATACTGTGAGATACTTCAGGCTAGCTCCTGGGAAGAGGTGAGCACAGGGATGTGCCTGAACTTCGTTTTTGTCTGTAAAAGCAATGTTCTTCTGCATCCTGGCCATGTCCAAACCGGAGAACATAGGGATGCTTCTGAACTTCAAGGTTTTCTATTGTGCCTGCACCAACATCAACACCAGGCTGAGGCACTGTGCAAGTGCCCTGTGCCCCACACTCTGGTTTCAGCAGAAACAAAAACCTCTCTGTGTGGAGGCTAGATAGGATCAGCTGATTTAGAAGCAACCTTAAGATCCAAGGTATAGAGGCAGATGCCTCCAGACATTCTCTATAAGAACTGTGCTGGGATTGCTGTATTTAGGACATGATAAAATGATAGACCCAACCACTTGCATTTTGTTTTACTTGCATTACTGGTTGCTGCACTAGACTACAAAGTGGAACATGGGTTCAGTTCCCTCATCTGCTTGGGGGAAAGGCTGCAAGCCTGTTTCTTTCAATGGAGTGCTCTAGCCGCTAGGCTGGGGTATTGATGTTTTCCTTCCACCCTACTAAATTGGGGAATGATGAGCCAAATATAAGAGATTCTGGCTGATGCAGATGTTGCTCCTCCTGTTTCTAGGTCCTGGTAGACCAGAGTGGGAGGAGGCTAATGTGTGGAAGCTCCAAGGAGGTATAGGTATCTAAGCAAAGGGTGTGTGTGGGGATCTTATGGACCATTAGTTTTGGCTGTTGGTGCCCAGAGCTGCCAAAATTCTTTTTTAGACACATTAGTAATTTCCTTGGCTCCTGTTAGATGTTGAAGTTTATGAGAAAGTATTTTTATTGCAAACAAGTGCTTGGGACCAAATGTAGGCCCTTAAGCTACATCACTAATGTCCAATGGAATTTTATTTCTTGATCCTGGAAGAAGTAGGAAGGGGCCATTTTTATTCAGGGTAATGATATCTGTTGTTCTGTGGTCAGCTTTTATATTAGCTGAAGAAGTTGCATAAGTTGCATTTGATGACTGAGAGGCAGAAGATTTCCATCAGTGAGCTGTAAAAATCCTTGCAAATATCCTTGCAAAGACCAGTTTTCCCATGCATTCAGGGAAAAATATTGTTACTGATATATACAGTATAAATTGTCTAAGTTATAAATTATCTAAATTTATCTAAGTGAATTTCAAAGTGTACCTAAACAGTGGTGCATATAAATATTTTCCATACAATTGCTAGAGCTGATCATATGTGGATGGAACTTTTCTGTTTTGTTTTGGTTTAACTCAGGCTGATCTACAGCAAAAGAAGGAGCCGGCTCAGGAAGATTCTGACCTAGACCGCAAAAGAAGAGAGACAGAGGCTTTGTTACAGAGCATTGGTATATCCCCAGAACCACCTCTAGGTATTTAAGTGAAGCACACTGTAAAGCATTCAGCTCTACTATAATGAATGCATTCTTTCTATTAAAGCATGCTTTGCTTTTTTGATTTTTGGCTGTATTAGTGAAGTGAACTCTTCTGTTTGAATGCCTGCCATACCATTCGCATATACCAGCTCATGGCATTTTGAGTACTTGTCATTGCCAAAAACATGTTTAATCTCTTCAAGAATTTTTTTGTGAACGTAATGCAGGTTGGTTTTGCATATCAGCAGTGATTTCTTTTCTGATGGACTGTTTTATCTCCTGTCACATCTCTCTGATGACCCACAAAGTATTATTATAAATGCTGTACTTCATTAGCCCCAAGTTTTGTTTCAAAAATTCACATTAAGCATTTGCTAAGGAAGGAGGAGCGTAGTCATGCAGGAACTCCCATTTATTTTCTTTTAAAATCAAGCAAAACTGTAGAGGGGCAATAAAAAGACAAATCCCAAATAGCAAAAAGCTTATCATCAGATCATTAGTGTAGATTTTACCTCTGGTTTCATGTTCTTGACCTCTTTTTGGTTTTGATGTTTCACTTCTAGAATCTGAAGTCCTCAGTTTAAAAAAACAGGTGGCAAAGTTTATAGTACCTGAATATTGGTTAACTTGATTAAGTTCTGTCTCACTTATTGGGTGGCCCTAAAGTGAGAAATTTCCTTCCTTCTTTCCTTCCTTCCTTCCTGTGCTTTCTTCTCCCTTGAATCCAGAATCACTCTCGCTCTTTTAGCTGAAATATTGGCTCTTCTGGAGGTATCAAGCCTTGTCATTAAATTAATTGGGGCTGAATCTAGTATTTTCCCCCTAGATATTCTTGCCTGTAATGTTTAGGAAGAACTCCAAATTTGACAAAATACTGAAGCCTTGATTTAGGAAAGGACCTTATACTGATGCTTGCGTGCATATGCAAGTAGATTGTGACATTCTGAATTGGGATTTCAAGTCATAACTTGCATCAACCAACATTTATTGAGAAAAGTTACTATTTTTATGTCATGATATAGTGACTGAAGCTTTTAAATACCAATTCTAAGAAGAACTGTGTGACAAGTAACATTAAGGTTATTTTTATGTATCATAAAATATGTTTTGTAAATTATATTGTGATATAGTAAAATCACATACCTTTTTATTGTACTAGCATTTAATATACTCATTTTTATCTAAAAAAGAGGATCTATTTCCTTCTCATATTATTAACTAAACACATATATTCATGTTGTAAATTATCAATTCTTACCTTAGTTAATTATTTTGTGTGTGATACTGTCAAAAGACCATGAAAATTCACACATAAGATGATTCATTTTAGTTAAACAACAGTATTTTGTCCTCTTGCATTCCCTGTATATACAGTCACAATTAATATACAAAGGAGGCTTTAATTCTGCCTTCACATATGGATATGATACCCCTGTGAATATGGAATACATAAACAGCCACGACATACCTGTAACCTGCCAAAGGGCTGTCATGAAGATGAATTCACATTTCATGCTGCAGTCATTTCTGTGACAATCTCTAGCAAGAATCTGCATGAAATGTTTGACCACATGGAAAATCCAAATCTCTCGACAGGTCTGTCATTATACATTATAGAGCATAACAAAACAGTTTAAAGTTTTACTCTGTTAAATCTATAAAAGGAAATGCACATGATTTAAACCAAATGCAAAACTTCGCTCTTGCATTGAAACCTCTTTTTGTGTTTTATTCAATGTGGCTGCTTTGAAGAATATTTGCATTAAGTCTTGACTGGAGCCATCTCTGCATTTTAAATATTTTTGCGAAACCATTTTAAAAGAAATCAGGATATTCCTACCTTTTTATTTATTATTTCCTTGCTGAAGAGCTTTAACTTGGGCTGACCTCGAGCTATGAACTTCCTTTCCTGTTTTAGGAAACAAAACTGCCTTTGCATGAAATATGCTTCAAAAGCCCTGGCAAGCCAAAGGGAAAATCATTTCTAGAGCTTGGGCAAATAGTATGTAAACCAAGGGAAACTTTTCCTTGAGTGTTGAAATCATGTCCCACCCAAAATGGAAATTTTGTATGACCTAAATTACTTAAGAAAACACAATTGCTAAGCAAACTAACGTGTATTCTCACCATCTTTGGGAAATGATTTTAACTTAGCTGGATTTCCTTATTTAGCTTTTATTTTTGATGTCATTTCCACACTGCAGCCTTAGACCATATCTAATGGACACTGGCTTTTGATTTAAATTAAAAATTTGGACAGTATGCTTGTTCTATTGCCTACTTGACTTTTCCAGAAGAGTTCACTTAGATTTTTGACAAGACAAGCCCCTGATATTTCTTCATACCTTTAAAACCTTTTGCAAGTCAACTTTAAACTATATCCACGAAACAAGTGCTGTTTTATTTCCACAGATATCTCCTCCACTGATTAGCTGTAGATTCCCATTGGGCTTTCAGTCCTGTCTAAATTCATGTCA
Organism: Elanus axillaris; assembly: GCA_026212715.1. NCBI lineage: Eukaryota > Metazoa > Chordata > Aves > Accipitriformes > Accipitridae > Elanus > Elanus axillaris. Next base: position 17,785,471 of record JANZLQ010000078.1, on the reverse strand, counting down.
GTTTTAACACTTCCAAAAGACTTAAAATTCACTTGACTCTCTTCCTGTTCTTTTTCTTTCCTTCCTTATTTGCTTTCACCATTTCAAACTCTCCTACTCATTCATCCACTATCATTTTGGTCCATTGGTTTTGATTTGTCTGACACTGCTCTTCATCAGTGCAGTCGCTGCATGTGTTAACATGGGATACCTGTTATTTTCATTATTTAGTCCCAACCCCTATGTCTCCCTCTTCGAAATCAGTGAGCACACCCAGTGATGCAGGCAGCCAGGACTCGGGAGATCTGGGACCCATAGGAAGGTAAGACACAGAGTTAATAGCGTTGAATAAATGTGGGGTTTATTTACTTTGCTCTTACTTCCCCATTTTTACCTTTGTGTCTGTAAATGCGAACATGCCATATCAAATGTGTACTTTTGTTTCTGAGTTTTCCACTGTGTGTTACCATCCAGTAAGACTGGCCTCAGATGTGAGGTAAATAAATAAATGCATGCAGCAAGTGGATCTTAAGCTGTGAGCACCAAACCTCATACTGGAAGCAAAAGCTTAATTTGCAGTCCTAAAATGGCCCACAGAAAGCTGTCATTCTGTGTGCATGTACACTAAAAACAGGGGGAAGTGCTCAGTGGTAGAACCTGTTACTCATGTGAGTTATCTTTGTTCACATAACCAGTCCCCTTTGACGTCCTCCCAGGTGTAATGCCAGGCTGCCTCAGGTTCTTATGCGGCTGCTCATGGCAGTGTGTGGCATTGCAGTGGCAGGGAAGAGCTTGTACAGAAACATGCTGAAACACTCCAGGGCCAGCTGGCAATTCTGCCTTGGAAGCTGCAGATATCAGAGAGTTTCATGCAGAATTGGAGGGAAGAAGCTCTCTTCTTGTTGGAAAGGGGTGGTGGGGTGTGTGTAAGGGATGGGCACAAGAGCAACCTCTTTATCTTTGCTCGTATGGCTGAAATAGGAAATGAAGTGGCAGTCACTGAATAATTCCTTCTCTGGAGTAGAAAAGAAAGGAGGATGCTGCTAGTAAAGGAGCATATGTTCAAGTAAGAAGTGGTCCAAGCAACTATACTGTATATTTTGAGAAATGTAAAACATGGGTCCTGACAGCTCTTTTTGTATCAAACTAATTCAACATAAAGCTGAGCTTCCAGCTCATCCAAATCTGTGAGCCAACTCTCTGCTAATGGCTTGAAAACACAGTGATTGCTCTCCACAGTTGGCAGTTGTCAGGAGTAGACACCATGCCTTTACAGACATCAGCACTAATGTCACAGAGCTTCATGTCACCAGTTTTCATACCACACCAGCGTTCTGCTTAGAAAAATCACAGTTCTGTAAGCTGAAAGTCTATCAGATCCCCCTTCGGCCAGATGCAGACACCGTACATTGTTATGTGCAGGTTGCACAGATGCTGCTGAAATCTGCTCAGCCCTTCTCCCAGGTCTACCCTCTACAAGAAATGGAAGTTGTTAAGTAGGAAAGCCCTGGTCTGTAAGATACGGCAGTTCAAAACACAGAAGATAGTGTAATGCTACATTCATAAATAAATGCAGTAGACTTCAGGAAATCTAAGTACTTCAAGCAGAACAAAAGTTGTTTTTAAGCAAAGTGTAGCCTGCTGTTCAGGATAAAGATATTTCCCACAGCCCTACATGCAGCTACAACAATGCTGGAATGGAGTTTGTCCTTTTCAAAGCTCATCACATACTGTGTTGTGGGCTTTCATTTTGGATCCATTTTCTGGCTTGTGGCCATACTAGGAGTTCACTGGGAATCCCAAGACCTGTTTGTAGTCCACCAGTTTGCTTGCCATCCTCTCTGTATTGAAAGGGCTGTGTTGTGTGTCAGGAAGGCCATTTGCAGGTGTTTGCCTGGAGCAACTGGTTTGTGATAATGGAAAATCAATAATGTCTGCTCAAGGCCCTGTGGAATCTCTGTAACCTGTGGATAGTATTAGGTGGCAATTATTTAAATTAGTTTGTCACTGGGTGCAGGTAGATGTGCTCAGTGTGTATTTGTGTGAATGAGTGCACTCAAGCATGCATGTGTGATAGAGCAATCAAACTTGGAGAGGAAGGTGTCGGTAGACCTGTCATCAGCAAGTAAACAGGATGATGCCACCTCTGCTGTTTTCTCTCTGAGAGACGCCTAGACCATATTTCTGACTTCTTTTGAGTACTGCATATATTAATGCCTGTTTATCTGTATAAGCAAGGATATTCTGCTTCACTTTAATGTATCCTTCCATTTCACTGCCTATGATAGAGGGCACTTTCGCTGGATCCCCTGTCATGCCATCATGCTTGTAAGATCTTCCCCTTTTCCTCATTCTGCTATGAATTTGCTGTACAACAGTAGACTGAGCACAGGCATTAGGGAAGAGCAGATTAGTTCCTAAACCACTAATGCCCCCATCTCAGAGATCACATCTCATCTGTTGTTGTTGCTGCCAACGCTGCTGCAGTGAAATAACGAGCTTGCACAGGCTGGCAGAAATCCTGCATGCAGTCCAATTATTCATTGCTGAAGTGTTCTCCAGAGGAAGATATGGATATTGAAAAAAAAAGCTGTTAAGTCATAGGTTTTGGTTCAGTATAGGAGGGAAGCCCTGTTGAAAGCTTTGAAGAAAGCAAGAGATACATTCCCATTTGAGGCAGCAGTTTCTGGTGCAGAACTAGATTGGGTTCACACTTCTGTGAGTTGTTGGCACTTCTGGTCGTTGTCAGACTTAATCTGTTGGTCCCAATATCACCAATTTATCTGAGGTATGTTTTGATTGGCAAGCACCTGTGAGTTCTTACAGAACAGTGAACAGTGAACTTACACTGTTCTTACAGAACAGTGAACACAATTTAGCCAGAAATTCAGGTTTCTGACATCCGCTTTTCGGGAAGGACAACTAATAAATTGGAGAGTTTGGACAGCGTTAATTAGTTGTTACCCTGGAACCACAGACCTCATTCAGTCATACTTCGCAAGATGAAAACTAACTGGTAACTTGGTCACCAAGTATAATAGTTACATGGGGAGCAAAAGGGCTCCAGCAGGCAATGTGTAAGAGCAGCAAAGTGTTTGGCATTGAAGCTGAACAAATATAAAACCAGAAAAACTTTGTAAAATTTTAATGGTTAGACAAATCAATCCCTAAAGCAATTTACTTAAAGACTCTGTTGGATCTTACATCACTGGACATTGCTCCAGTGATAATGCAGATTCAGGATAATGTGCCTGCCCAACAGGCAGATAGATAATAGGTCAGACAATAATTCATTCAGAAAAGTCGTACAGCTTTTTTGTTGCACAGGAAGAAAAGCTGCATGGTCACAATGGTCCCTTCTGCCACACAATCTATAGAGTAGTAGTGCTGCTATCCTGCAGGACCATTGTCTGTTATCTCTAGCACAATAGCTAGAGCAATGTTGTCTTTTCCCTGATGCCATTAAGCTTATTAGGAGAAGGTGTGGGATGGACTGTGTAATAGCACTAAATTATGGAACCATCTCTGTCCTGTGCAGCCCAGTTTTCTATGGGTTTTTTTGCTGCTTGATCTTTAGTACCATGGGGCTATTTGTCACAGCCTTTTCACTAGGGATAACACTAGGTTTCAGGAGCATTCCAGCTTCCCCCTGAGCCATGACAGCAACTGTAAGAATGAGCAGATGTTAGATGAATAACAGTGGTAGAAACTACTGTCAGTTTTCTTTGAATGCTTTCAGTTGGGCAGGAGAGCCAATTGTTTTTTTAGGTGGTCTTGGGGATCAGTTCTGGGTAGGCAGAGGTGTGTTATACTTTTTACCATAACTGCAGGTGTAAGAAATTATTTGGTGTGTGATGCTCTTAGTTATCATGCTGCTCTGAACAATTTAATTCATCAGAGCCCGGCTGCCTGTCTCTGCATTGCTTTGCACACTCTGCTTCACTTTTCTGGTGGCTGTGTTGCTTGTGCTACACAGGTTGGACAGCAAAATTACATCACAGCCTGAACAAATACCTGTCTCTGGATAGATGGGTTATTGTTTCACAGGGCTTTCTGTTATGATGTATTCAGACATGACTCATTTTCCACAAGACAATATTGCAGGATCCCATGAAGATTCTCCTTGGAATAGAGTATGCTCGGCTCTTTCAGGATAAATATTTTGTTTTATTTACTATTTTGTAAGCATCTTGCTGATTCCCAGTGTCCTATTGCTGATGGTTAGCTTATGCAGACCGTGCAACTGAAATGCAGATTTCAGCTAACTAGAACTGAGTTGTGAAGAAAGCGTCTGAGGTAAAGGCATATGCTGAGAGCTCCTGTGCTGAGGCATGGTATGAAACATAAATTTGCCTCTTCCAGGCTCCATATTAATATATGGAGCTTCTTCGTGATAACTGTATGCATCTCAGCCCTCCCTAGCAGATACTCTGAACTTTTGCTACCTTAGTGTGCCAGAGAGGATGCTAGCTAGGATGTCATGAAATGGTGCCCATGGAGAAGCATATTTTACTACTCAACAACCAGACATGCATAAATCTCATCTTCTGAGCACTCACAGCCATGAACTGCATGTTTGTGTCATCTGAGGGAGCACACAAGGACGAACCTTGTACAGTGCTTCAGCCAGGCAGTGCAATACCTGGTCTTAGGGGCTGAGCAGCTCTCTGGAAAAGCCCTGGTACCCTGTCACAGGTCTAACCAGAGCACTAGGGTCAGTCTGTGCTTTGCATGCCAGCTCAGCTTAAGATAGCAGAAATACATCTGTGCTGGAAGGCCGCGCTCCTGTGGCTGGGTAGCTTTCATGTGCTAATACTAGCCTGCATTGGTATGTATGCTTGTATTACCTGCACAGTGTCCATGTGTTCACCCTGGCATATTGCACACTTGGAGAAGTTCCATTTGTGGACCAAGGTGTGATTTATCTGTGTTGCCCATTTTTACCCTGTATCCTTCACTGCTCCCATATGTTCCCACCTAGCTTCATTACCCTACAATGGTAGGTTTGTGCAGTAGCATCCCATTTATTGTTGAGCTGGTTGTGTGTGCGTGCGTGCAGTTAAGTCCCATGCATGCAGCACTCCCCTCTCTGCATTTTGTACTGGAACATGAGAATCCCATTAGGCTGCATATAAGGTTTCCTGCCTTCCATTTGCTCAGTAAACTGCACCAGGCTCAGCTGTCTTGGATGTGTAAAGGTTAATGGTTGCCTTTCTTTCTGCAACAGCTTCATCTGTGCTCTTTCACTTTCTAACTTGCATATTTTGCTGCCCATACATTTAGATACCTGATTATTTTGTGGGCTCCCATAAAGACAGAGGTGATAGGAAGCATTCTTCATCTTCTAGTACCTTCTTTCAGAAGATGGTTACTTCAGTGTGGTGTTTTAGCTGCTGTAAAATAATGTAAGGTGGATTATTTTGTACTATTTCTCCACAGTCCATTGGTCTTGGTGGGTTTGTCTGGCTACAGCTACTGATTCTGTAATTATTGTTCTCTCTTGAATTAGGGCACTACATAATACTTAGTTTAAAAGTTTCTTACCTGAATTATGTTATCATTTCATTGATACCACAGTTTTGAGATGTGTTTGATGCAGTGAAATCGTGTAGCTTCCGTCAGTGTGTGAAGTTTACTTGCAGTAAAGCAGGGTTAGTCTTTATTTAGATGAAAGCTGTAAATATTTAATGAAAGTTCCAGTGAGAATGAGTTTGAACATAGCATTAGATAGCGAAGAAAAGAAAAACTAAACAGAAATCGGATTTCTCAAAGAAGTTTTGTAGCAGTAATATGCCATTTTTGCAGTATTAATATGCCATAGAATTTAGACCACTCTGGAATCCTGATTGCCTCATCATCACTACAGTTTTTTTATTTCTAGATAAAACACTGTGCATGAGCAATCCTAGAAATAGAACAGCTCTCTGTAATGCTGGAGGACTTTTCTCTGAGGAGCAATATCACCTTTGGCTTTGACTGTTGACATAATTTTTTGTCCACTATATCTGTTCATCTTACAGTTACTGTGGCCTCTGAATGTGTTCCCAGTTGTATTCCAGAGAACATAGTAGCAGCTGTCACATTAGGTTGGATGTCCTTACTGATAGTCAAGAGCATGTCGTCTTCTTTTTCATTCTATGTTGAAGTTTGCTGACAATATTAGTCTGCATTCATGTATGTTTTCATCAGACGTGATTCTGAGTTGCTTCCATCTACCGTGGCCACTCTGAACAATTTGGGTATAAAAAGAAATACATTAGGATATGTCAGAGCATATCATTATTGTATTTACACTTTTACAATTTTGTATTTAATCTTGTTCACTATCAGTCAAGTTAAAAAAAAGGCATCTCTGGTTAAGAAGTGTATTTCTACCACATAATATTTAAAATCACAAAGATTTTGTTTGCTGATCTCTCATGAGTGTATCTAAATTTCATGCAAATCTTTAGGTTCTGTGCTTTTTAGACTTTTTGCCTGAAATGTCAGACTTGGTAACTCAGTTTTTATTTTCACTGTTTTGTTTTTAAACAGCTCCTTACCTAGTACAGTAATATAACATATTGACAAGCTGAAGGAAGAGTAACAGAATACCATTATCCCTTTTAAATGTCTGCTTTGCTGTTTAATTAGACAGATAAAGAAGGCAGAAGAAGGTGGATCCTGATCTCTATTTCATTTATATGCGAAGGCTGGATTATTGTAGTAGATCATCTTTTACAGTCCATGCAGCTTGTTTCCTATCTTCTGTTTAGCTACAGAAAACATCTCTTGTAGATACTAACAAAACAATGTTTCTGTAAGATCTGCTGAAAGCACTGCCTAGGGCTTAGCTACTTTATCATTAAGTAAATGCATTTGACAGGTTCTGTGCAATGATGCTATTCCATCAGTGCCACTCAGCTTTGCATTACCAGCATTTCATTGTGTTACTATGTTCACAAATTATAGGCATCTTTATTCAAATGCGACCAGTACAAGTGGGCCTGTGTTGTATTGCCTCAGGAGCAGCAGCCGTAACTGTTTAGTAGCAGTTTGGGGGTTTTTTATGGTTTTTTTTTAAGATCAGTTTATATGTACAAAATGGCTTTTAAATGGCTGGTTTAGTGGCATATGTATTTCATAAATGGGCTGAGCCAAAGGGGAGCACAGAACAATGTAAAGACTCTGAGGGAGCTACAGGAAAGACTGAGGGAAAATAATTACTTTATGGCAAACTTCACTTGAATAGTGTTTTATTTAGAAAAAGAAGGATTGTAACCCTACGGACCATTGTGTAGTGCAGGCATGAGTCTTTCACAGTGGAGAGTCAAGAGAAACATTTGCTTGGTGGCTAGAGGCAAATGGGAAAACCCATGGGATGCTGGCATTGCCACTCTGTTTTGGTGGCTTTGGGCTTAGTCTGGGATGTTTGCCATTACATGGTAAGGCAGAAATACACACCCCAGCTGTTTAAATTTTTTCCTGTATAATTTACTGTGACACCATTGTCGGGATCTCTTGGCACACATGTTTTATCTTACAGTTTCCAACAGTGTTAGAGGCCAAATTGTGCCTTAAGCCTTCTTGACCTGAATTGTGCTGGCATCTGTGAAGGAGTGACAGTGTCAGCCTCCCCCCCTTGCCCGGAGGACCCTGGCTGTCTCAGCTATCTTTGCCCTAGGAACTCTGCTGCTTTTTAAAGTGATGCTGCAAATCTCTCATGCTTCCCACCCCCAGCCCATTTACACGTAACATGGCTGGTCAGTCCTTCTTCCATGAGCGTGGGCTGCTCGGTATGGGTGGCTGTGTTGAGCTGCTGGCACAGATAATAGCTTGCCCTGCATAGGTTAGTATATGAGGCTGGAGGAATGCAGGTTTCTTGCAGTCTTTTCCCTCCTTTTGTCCCTGTACAAGACCACAATCCTTCTCCTTTATATTCAATGTATATTTAGCCCTAGACATCTGAAGTCTCTCCCTGCCAATATTTTTTTTTAGCCTATAAACATAAGCAGACACCTTAGGGACTGATATTTGGCAGTTGCTTTCAAGTGTCTGTGTATCTGACCTAGAAAGCAGGGAGTGTTTTTCAGTGCGTGCCAGTTACAAAGTCAGAATGGTCTGTATTAATTAGAATCATCTGCAATCCTTTTAGCATGTGAGCCTGTGGCATCATTAAGGTTTTTCATGCTTTCATTCCTGAAGGATGGATAGAGTTCAGTCCTCCAGATCTTTGATTATTTTTCTCATTAGCACACATCTCCATGCTATAAATTAAAGGAGAAGGAAAGATTGCCATTCCCAGGGTGCTTCATAAAATGCCTTGGAAACCTGAGCCCCAGCTGCATCCAGAAGAAATTAATATGAATGTATAAAGCCCCACTTAACCATTTAGGTTATCAGCCCAGCTGTAGTTACTTCTCTGTAGTTATTTCCAGGCATATCATGCATGTATTTAGTCAGATGATCAGATGATTTTAGGGACTAAAACACTAATCCTCTTAAAACAAAACAACTTACTTGCTAAGGCCAGCTTGGCTTAAACAGTTCTCTTGCACAGAATTTCATCTTGATTTAATTAAATTGTGTGAGATCACCTCCTATGTTAAACTGTTTAACATAGCTAAACTAGTACAGTTCATGCATGTAGATGTTTTCTTCTTCACTAGCCTATTAAAAAGCTCCTTAGAAAATACCCATTCACAATTTTATGTTTAATCTGGAAAACCAAAAATAGACCCTGTGTAGCTATTTCAGTAACTAATTTTTTAGGAATTTTCTTCAAATCTGTAAAGTGGGAATTGCTGCCACTGGAAAGATATTGGTAAATCTCCAGATCTTTTTTTTCTTTTTTTTCAGGAATTTTGAAACAGTCTAAGCATCCCATATTAAGTTTTTTGTAAGCAGAACATTTTGGGTTTCCATTTAAAATCGATTTTTAATATAATATAATATATTCAATATATATAATATAATTTAGAATATAATTTCTGAGCTGGTCTATTGAAAGTCAGATAATTGGTTCATGAAAACTTTTGTCATTTTGACTGTTGATGTGAAAAAATTTTGATAACTCTCATACAGTGAGCTCTTGTTTCAACCTAGTTGTAGCAAAAATCTTATCCCCTTCTGGAACAATTTTGCTGTTTCTAGCACAAAATAAATTGTATAAAGGAAGGGAAACATCAATTCTTCTTCCAGCTAGTAGTTATTAGATTTTAGCACTGAACCAAAAAATAAAATTTGTTGAAATCTTTCACTTTCTTCTTCAGCTGAATAACACCAGACCTAAAAATTGTAGGTTCCAGCCTTCATGTTACCTCTTTGACTCCTCTGAAATGCTATGGGTTGTCTTTCCTAGGTTTGACTAATAAATGTGATGCTGTCTTTTATATGATTGTATCCATAGCCCCTTGAAGTTTATGTGAAGATTTCCCTTATATGCATATCCATGGCCTCTGGATCAAAGTGTCCTGACATGAGTACTCTGGTTCCTTTAAAGCATCTGCAGGAGCTGATAATGTAAAACTTCTCCTGCCAAGTTCTTTCTTTACATTTGTGATCATTTGAGTTCTGTTTTGTTGTGTAGAATTACTCTTGGTATAAAAACAAAGATAAAAATATTGTTTTAAAAAAGAATTTCCAGCGTTTGCTACAAGAACAAAACAACTTGTGCCTTCTCCCTCCTGAACATGTTTTTTATTACTGCACTTTCAAAATGACCGTTCATGCTATCATGCACTTACAGTAAATCTGTGTCAGTTCATAGGCTCAGCAGAAGCTTCTAACTATTTGACCTTCTGTCCTTGCAGATCCAGCTTGCTGCTCACAGTGACCCTCCTGGTAAACCAGCATAAATTGCAGACTAAGATTTCTGTAACTATAGCATATAAATTGTGAGAATGACAAGGTTCGTTACATTGCCAGGAGACTATATTCTGTAATGTAGACCTGAATCAAAGGACAGACTTTAAATATATCAAAAAAGTTCAGCAGATTGGATGAATTTAACTGCTGATTTAATTAGTGCAATTCTGTGAAATGGGAATCAACAAGGTGCTGGTCCTGTGATATGTCCTTAAAAGTAAAGGCATGCCAGAATTGTTCATTCTGATTTAAAAGTCAAGTGGATTTTGAAAATTATTAAATACATTCAGCAGCATAGCCTTGATTTAAAAAGAATATTGAAATATATATGTGTTTTAACTATTACTTGTCCATGATTTTTTATAAACATACCTTGGGGGGTGGAAAAAAAAGATTATTTTAAACTCATGCCCTTCTGAGAAGGTCTGTTATGATTGCCAGGCAGCTGAAAGATAGCGCTCTGCTCTCTGTAAGGTCGTAGTTGCTCTTTTTATTGGTGAAGACTGGGAGTCAGAGGTGTCGGCCTGCTTGGAAGTGTAAATGCAAACCCAAGTATCTGGCTGTGCTCCAAGAGTGGTGCCAAACTCCTTGTTTGCTGAATGTATTATGGCATTTTATTTTATGATTAGCAGCCCAGCTCTGAACACAAGAACACATGGTGAAGTCAGACCATACTACTCTACAAGCATTAAGTGAGTGTCTTGTTGTGAGGCACAAATCCTCCCTAGCTGCTGATAGCCATCTTGCTTATAATGTGCTTCAGAAAACAAGTAGCACAAGGAAGGTATTTTCTTTTTGCCAACCCTTTCAAAGTGGAACAAATCTGCAAAACAGAGCACAGATGGCAGCAGAATAGTGGCTTAAATGCAAAGCATCAATTGAGGCAAGTGGTACTTTTCCATCTCTGAGTAGTAGCTTTGAATCCTGTTTTCTTGTTATATTTTGTTTTGGAGACACACTTTAAATGTATGACAAATATCAGAAAGCAAAAGCTATAGTGGAGAAAATTAAGATTATAAAAATGTATATTGAAGGGAATACAACGAAACAGCTTATCTATACACATATATATTTTTAAATTTCTTAAGTAATTTCTCACTAAGTTTCTTAGTTCAGATTGTCTAATTAATCAACAGCAAAGTAGGAGCTTTGGAGAAGCTGACACAACAAAATAGGCAAAACTCTTTAAAATTTTATAGCTAAATAATTAGGCAGCCCTAAATTCATTCTGGCAATATTTAGACATTAAAAAAAGAAAGTCTAGATATGTGATAGTTTACATATGGAAATTGCAAATAATACCGGCTCATAATTTGGTGACAATATTTGGTATTGTATTAAAAGAAATGTATGCTGCAAACACATCTTAAGAGTTGTATTCTACTGATTTTAAAATAGGTCTCATATCTCACAGTTGTTGCATCCAGGACTTTTAAGAATATATGAGTTGGCTGGAACCTATTTTTCAGTATATCATGATCCATGTGCAGGTGCACAGTTCTTAATGTAAGCAGTTCTGAATCTTTTGGAAGTTGTAGTCCAGGCCAGTATTTTAAGAATGGGGCTCCTCTTTGCATCAAAGGAAAAAACAAGAATACTGTTATTGTTTGCAATTTTGGGCTTTTTGGTTTGCTCTTTTTTCCTAATTCACTTCTTTTCCTACTTGCATTTGAAGTTAGAAAAAGAAAAAACAAGAAGCAGACTAAAGCTTGCAGGCTCTCAGGGAGCTCTCCTGCCAATGCAGACAGCCCCTTGCCTCCTCATTGGGTGCTAGCAGGGAGATGAAAGGGAGAGCACAGAATCACACAACCAGGAGTGGCAGAGGTGGGAAGGCGTCTTTCGTGATCATCTAGTCAATGTCCCCTGCTTAGAGCAGGGTCACATAGAGCAGGTTGCTCAGTCTGTGTCCAGTTGGATTTTGAGTCTCTGAAAGGATGGAGACTCCACAAACTCCTTGGCCAACATGTTCCAGTGTTTGACCACCCTTACAGTAAAGACATTTTTCTTTATGTTTAAGTGGAATTTCCTTTTCTCGGTTCCTGTCAATTCCCTCTTGCCCTGTCACTGCGCACCACCAAGAAAAGTCTGGCTCCATCTTCTTTACTCAGCCTCCCAAGTCACCTGCCCAAGTTAGTTGGGCTGTCCCCCCCACATTCGCTGTGGACAACCACCTCTAAAACCTACTCACAGTTGGGAGTTGGGTGCTCAGAACTGCTGGGTGGAGCAATCTCCTGTCTTTTCTGTTCCTGTGCAGAGACCATGGCAACATGTTTCATTGCTGGAGCACTTCCTTTAGGTGCCTGAAGATAGTATAAATATCCATTGTAACGTCCAGATCCCCTGCTTCCCCAAATGGGGAAGATGAGACTAGTCATTTCTTCCTAACATTCATATAATTTTAGAAGCTTTACTCTGGTAAGCTTTACTCTGCTGTAAGACTTCATATGCTGTGGATGACTCCATATGTTGTGAGTGAGTCTCTCCTTCCATTCCTGTCTCTCAGTTTAGTAACAATCTATGCTTTACTTAATGGGATTGGCCTTTGATCTTGGAAAACTTTATTGCAGCTTATCTGTGGAGTCATGGCATGCTCCACTGTATTTTAGGGTTAGAAGGGCATAGTTATTTCCCATACAAAGGGTCATTTTAGGACGTTGCTCTTGCTGCAGGGAAGATGCTGGATTTGGGACCTGTCAGGTATAATGGTGCTTCATTAAGGACACATGGATATCTCAGTTCAGCAGATACTTTGGGACTTGGTACACTGTCAGTGCAGTTTTCTCCTGGTCTGGAAAGCACAACAGCTCTTGCTGACAGGAGATGCCACAATATGGTGTTTGCTTTCCTCTAGTTCTGCCTGAAGGTGTGAATTGCAAGGCAGCAAAGAGATTTCTGACTTGCAAGAGGCCCCTTGGGAAAGCAGGGTTTGCTGTTATTTCTGTGAGTAGCCTTTTTCAAAAGCATGGATTTTCAGGAGTGGTTGCTCTTGACCTGGGAAGGGAGAATGGGGGGAGAAAAGAAGTCATGCAGAACACATGTTCTGCAGCATCAGCAACAGATGAGGGAGGATTTGATTTTAGCTTCAGGGAAGTGGAGTCTGAACAAAGCTGCCAGCATGTTGCATACTGGGTGACTGAAAAGTGTTGGATTGGGGCACTTACCAGAGCTAAGTTGTACTGCAGTCTGACCGTGATTCTGGATATTTAATATCATTTTATGATGGTGATTTAATAAGTAAATGTATGGCACTGATGCCTTAGGTGTTTCATATACTATCACTGAGGTCAGACCCCAAGCTTAAATCAGCTGAGAAATTCTCATGTATTGCAGACAGGTTTAGATGACAGACTCCATGCTTAATTAATGCATTCAGAGGTTGGGAACTTTCTAAAACAGTTCAAATATTTATTTTATTTTGAGTTTATTTACTTTGGTTTTTTCCACATTTTTAATCTACATAACTGACATTATGCAATCAGAATAAAATCTTCTGGAAGTAAGGTTCCACAGGGCATCGTAACAGGTGGCAGTGTGCTTGGTTTTCCATGGTAATAATAATACAGAAAAGGTAATGCTTCTGTTCAAATTGCTTTCACCTCCCACCTTAAATTTTCCAGTGGTCTCTCTCCTCTTAAAACTGTGCTCTGAATATCTCCCTAATGCTTTGGACATGTATTCAGAATAGAAAAATGTAACAAGTTGCTTTACCATCCAATCCTTTAATGAATGTATGACACCTGGGACTCCTCCTCCTGTTGGTTTCTTTCTGCAGGTTATTCCCTCACTGACTGGGGAGAAAGAAGATGCATTGTATCAAAATCATCTGGTCCTTTTTCAGTACTAATAGCTGAAACAGCACCAGCACTGATACTGTCCTAAATTTGAGGAAAAACAAGATTATTGAGATAATAATACAGAGCAAATAGAGAATACTAAAATATGCCTATCTAAAGGAAGAGAGTGAAAGCAGATCCGTTTAAAGAGAAGTAATAACACTCATACCTTGTCTAGTTGGTGCAATATCCAAAAGCCCTCATTCCCTTCATGCTGCTTTAGAACAATCTGTTATTTGATAGTAGTTACAACTTTTTATCCTGCAATCAGCCACGGGCAGCCATTGTGCACTGAACATGTAAAAGGAAGATTGATAGCAGGGCTATTGTTTGTCACTATGTGGGAGACTGATAGAGCAACCAGCTTTGAAACAATGTTGGGTAGTTCTGATTAAAATAGTGTCTGCGCTGTCTGGGTGGTGGGAACTGGCTGATCTGGCTTAGCCTTGGCAGTGCTGCTCACTGAGTTTCCAGGGTCCCTTCCCATGCTGCGTGCACTCGCTTCATCCACTGGAGGAGGCTCAGCTCAGCTGGTCTGCGGATCTGTGGAAGGACTGGAAAGTGCAAGGGAACACTACTTTTCCCTGCTTTGTCTAATGCTCGTCTCTTTTCCCCATAAAAATGTGAAGGTAAAATGTTTTGTATCTCTTCTGCACAGACCTGTGCCAAAATCCATTGAATCCATTTAGGGGGACTTTTACCAGCTTGTGCTTTCTGAAAGGGTCCAGAGTGGGAGCACCTCTGCCTGACTGCTGACGGACCAGTCAAGCAGTTCTGCTAGGCCATGCACTTGTCTTCAGGGTCTGTAATGTTACTCCCTCTGGCCCTGTCTTTGGGTGACTAGAAGTGCCAAAGCTAATTTCAGTTTTCTTTTATGAAGAAGAAAGAAAAAAGAGGAACAGCACCCAATCATTCTCTTCATGAAGAAATCTCTGGAGAAAGAACTCATGTACTAGATTTGAGAAAGATTGGCACTGCTTTTTCACTGAGATCCAATGGCATTTCGCAATCCCCACTGAGAACTGTCCACAGGAGAACAAGCATAATTGTGATGCTCATCCAAATGATCAAGGAATGTCATACGTTATGTCTGCTCATCACAAAGAGATTACCTTTATTTCCTAGCCTGGATGACAGCACAGGCTACTCAACATTGCCTTTGGGTTGCTAGTCCTCAAAGAATCCATTTATTTCTTTTTCGATGTTATTGCCATGGAAACTGGCTAAATTGCAGGTCCAGATTACATCTTTACTGTTCGCTCACTTTCGTTTTGATCTGCAGACATTCTTCAGGTGCCAGGAAGAGGCAAAGGACAAATCAATATTGTTCCTTGAAACATATAGTCACTCCCTGTGTTCTCCAGCCTCCACTATGCAAGTGTAGCCACTTGTATTCTGTGTCTCCCTCAGCAAGAGACTTGAAACCTGAAGACCTCCTACCTGCAGCCTCGTTTTCTACGGTAACCTTGCTCTGCCAAGCTTGAGAGGACAACACAGCAGATTGCTTCCTTATGTATTTTTCAAGCCCTTGCAAACGGTAACATGATGATGCAGAGAGAACAATTACCATTTGGAGCACAAATCTAGGAAATGTTTTGCAGATGCAGTAAAACTGTTGAAAACAAGTGTAATCAGGAGTCAAGGAGAATTGCTATTAAAAGTACATATCAATGTCAAGAATGGTGAAGTCTCTATGCCAGAATCCAGATAATTAAGTACTTAAGGGAAGAATCATGACTCCACTACATGTATGGTCTGCATGTAACAAATGATGGCCTGAACCATAGGTGTTGCTATTCTCATATTTTGGGGATTTGAGTGCTGTCTTGAGTGTGTGAGATCTCTAAATTTATTCTGTTTAGGCATTCAGCTGGGTACCAGGTAAATGTAACCTGGTCTGGATTCTTAGAGGTGAAATATAGGGGCCATGCCTCTTTAGAGACCTGTTGCAAGCTCTTGTTTTAATCAGATGATAACGGAGTTCTTTCTGATGGAATAGTCTTTATCCCTTGGGAAATTTTGTAGGTTTGAAAGTGGATGGAGGGAGGGGAAAAACTGAAATGAGATATGTGTGTTTTAAGTGTTAGGAAAACCTGGATGCGCATGTTTAAGCAGCCCCTAGGCAGCTGTAAGATTAGAAACTGGCATTTACATAGCAAGTCCTAATATATGCTACTGACCTTAGTGACGTTACCAGGGTAATTTTCACACAGATAGCATTTTAAACTATAATGCATTAATCACTGATGCCTTTGCCTTGCATCAGGCGTTCAGATCCTTAAGTCTACTTTCCACTGTACTTGAGATACAGTCAAGTTATAAGGAAAAAATCTGTTCTTTATTACTGTATGGTTTTGTAATACAGTTTCATTTTGGAGAAGTCTTTCTGTATCACTGTGAAGTCTTTCATGCCAATACACAGCACTATGGATCATAAGAAGTTGAGGGGAATAAGTGCCCTTACATTGCATGCAAAAGCACCTTCACATTACAATTCTTCCCTCTTTTTCTATGTACAGGGTGTTGAGATTGATTCTCTTTCACTCTGACATGACAGAGTGTGGCACATGCCCTTGTCTGTCTCTGCAGAGAGTGAGTTAACATAGGTAATAGAATGGATGAGTTTAGTAAGTACAGGAGGTAGCATAATTATATGGCTTTAAGAGATCTATTTCTAACCTAATTCAGTAACTTGTTAGTTTATATGTGTGATTCATTGGCAGAAGTTGCTATTGTTGCAGAAAGGCTTGTGTAAATTGAGCATGGCTGGTTATATGGCTGGTTTTGGCTGAATGTGGTAATACTATGTTACCTGTATCCTCAAAATTTGTATTCAGAAGAAATGAGGAGAGTTTTTAATTTTGAAGACTATCATTATCCTGCATGTCTGCTTGACTTGCTTGCTTCAGTGAAGGAGCACTTTCCTCTGCTTCAGCCACTGCTTGTGAGAGCAATGCATAATCTAGCATTCATACTACAGGAAAAGGTGCTCAGGAGCCAAACTTGTATTCCTGATTCTGTCATAGATTCTGACAGTTCTCTTGCATATGAGATGTGGCTTCCCGAGGGAGGAAAAATAAAGTAAAATCAAAGGCCAGGGAATGAGTGGGCACTTGTGAAAATGTTGGCCTTAGTATGTCAATTTTTGTATTTCTAAATTGGGGGATTATAATTTCACAGGACTCCAGAAAGGCTCTGTGAGTGTTTGCAAAGCATTTTAGATGCGGTAACGTGGCAAGTTGCACTGCAATGCAAGGAAAAATGTCTTCGCTACAGACCACACCTCTGGAGCATTCATACATTTGGTGACAGTCCCATATGACAGCAGTCCATTAAGAGACTGTCATAGATTTGATTTCCCCAGATGTATCATTCCCCTCTTCCCCAGAAATTTTATATGGAGGAAAAGAATAATTTTTTTTATTTGTGCCAGACCCCCACCCAGAATATGTCAGAGCTGGTGTCAGTTTGGCATTTGTTGGCATATGCGCTAGGCAGTATTTGCACCCAGAGCACTCTTTTACAGAATGACTTACTGTCAGTCTCAGGAGTGTGAAGAGCTAGACTATTGAGTGGAGTTCATGGCAAGTGCTCAGTCCACTTTATCATAAAAACATGATTACAATAAATTGTGCCTGCAGATTTTACAGATTATTGTGAATGTATCCAACCATAGTTAAAGAGTTAGAAATCTTACAGAAAAAGAAAAAAATTGTGTTTCATTAACCAATATCTGAAAGGAAGCCCAGCTTCTTCCCTTTGTTTACCAATGATTTGTGGTTTTAATAAGTTGCCTGCTTTGTCACAGTTTGACATACAAACCTTATTTGACATAGTGTGGCTGTCCCTTGCACTTGGAGGTTCAATGTACTACATAGAGCATGTAACTAATGAGATGGGTTTTGTTCATCCTTTCAGTTAATTCTGTGTGTTCTTTTTTCCCGCCCTCCCTTTGTGCTGTACGGCTGATTACCACCCTAGGACCTTGCAATGGGACACAGACCCCTCAGTGCTGCAGCTCCAGTCTGACTCTGAACTTGGGTATATGTCAGCTCTTTTTGTTATTTATTTATCATTTCTTTGCAAGAATTATGTTGAAAATGCTTCCCAGCTGAGCTGGTTTTATGTGATTTTCATTTGCTTTGTTGACTCAAAAAGACCATAATTTAAGTTTTCTTTTTTTGGTTTCATCAATAAGAAGCTTCAGCAAAGCATCTTTGTGGAAAAAAGGCTTCTATTTAAAGAAGCTCATGAAAAGATAAGCTGCTATTTCTGTTGCCTGAAACATAATACAAATAACTATTTCATTACAGATGAAATGTTATTATTGTGGCACTTAAATGTGCATGTACAGCTACATTGGCCTTGTTTGTACCTGTTGATTCAGACCTTTCTCTCTGAATCGTTTGCAAGGTACTTTTCCCGTCCTTCCTGTCTGCCATAGTTATGCTCTTTCCACATGCAGTAACAGTTTCCCCTTTTTCCTTAGGAGCTTTATATATGCTTATAATTGTGCATTTAAATATGGTCATAGTCCAAGAGTAATTGCCATCTTAGTTGAGGTCAGGCCAACCAAGTATTTTTTAAATGGTACTAAAGCTAAAATTAATATTTCTAGTGTGGAGTGGAATTTCTCTACCCCAAGCAACTGAAAAAATTAGTTAATTTAAATAATTTAGAAATGCCTACCTGCAGACATATTTAGGATAAACTGTTCCTCTAAAAAGGATAGCTAGCAGTCCCTCAAGTTGTTCAGAACTTGAGTCATAGTCAAAACCAAATCTCTATGTTGAAGAAATTGCTCTACATATGAACTTAAGGGCTTGCCTGTCTGAATCTCCAGGCAAGTGTCTTATGCTTTTACTAGTTCATGTGAAATGTATTCATCATTCTATAAGAAAAACAACAATTTTCCTTTAAGTACTGATTGACAGTGATCCCAGCTGCAGTTAGGAATGTTAGGAAATTCACCAGGAAAGATCAGAAGGACTGGAAAGTATCCAGAGAACTTTCTAAACAGGGTTTCTCCACATCCAGAACTACTATGAATGTTGTAATTTCCACCTGAGTGTGGCTTCAAATAGATCCAGCTTCTACAACTTTACCTGGACCATACCAAAAAGATAGATGGTTTGGGGACTACAGAAACCTTTTAGAAATCTAAGCTGCCCTTTCCTGGAAGTTTGGATTAAAAGATGAGCACTCCTAGGAGCAAGGTTCCTCAAACAGCTGTGCAAAGCAAATTCCTTTATTTGACTCGCAAAAAGATAACCCTGTGTACAGCCACAAGACTTCACACTTTTTCTGTCTTTGCACTGACCACTCATAAAAGAAGCATGCAAAAGAGTAAATCCACAGGTATAGTCTGGATGGGAAGTCCTGCCCCTTTTGAAAGAAAACTGTCTTCAAAACCAAGGCAGAGTTAGAGAGAGGACCAGACTTTCCTCTGGTATCATGAGACTAGATTAAAAAAATACCAATGTAAAAGAAATCCTGCAGTCAGCAATTAAATGATGTGTGTAGCAAAACACTTCTAGCAGATACGTCTTTCTTCTGCAACCTACAGAGAGAGGAATCAATTTTAATGCATGGACTTTAGTTACTGTCCTCCTACTGACATTCCATAGACAGTTTTGAAAGAAATCCTTCAAAGCTTATGTGCTCTCTAAGATGAATATTCAGCAAACTGTAAATGATAAGATTTATGAGCACCTCAGATGAAAAATGGGGATGGGAAAGCAATAGACAGTTCATTGCTGCCCTAAAAAGAACTAGAGACTAGAACATTACAGTCTGTATTTGGTAGAGTCCAGATACTGAAAGGATGCTCCAGTTATCCCTATGTGCTTGGGACCAAGGGGCTAGGCCAACTTTTAGTTACACAAGAACCATTACAGGTTGCTTAACAGGGGCAAAAAAGAACTGAGAGACTACATTCCTTCAGATAAGAAAGACCACCCTATCTTCAGTAATTACCAGGATATGGGTGATGCTAGACAGTTGTACAGGCACCAGCAATTCCCAAATTAGAAATATTTTAGGTGAAAAAGTCCACACATTCTCTCAGCACAGTGGTCTGGGATGTAGCCCACTTCTTGGATTAGCAGTCTACAAAGAAGCTAACCCAACTAGCAGTTAAATCCAACTCTCCATTAGGATCAATCCTCAGACTGTTGAGGAGACACAGACTGACCTCATGTGAAACTGTTGTTACAATTAGGTGAGGTTCTAATTAGGCCCAGATTAGTCACATGATTAATTAGAGATTATGCTTAACCAAGGCTACTGTCAAGAAGCTCTTTCAATGCAGAAGGTTTAAGAATCTTGGTAAGTGGAACCAGTAGCCTGGGGCATCAGGGGAATGGTGACATAGGAAAGTGTAACTGACCAAGTAGGCAACAGAGATTCCACATCTGATGCTGAAGAAGGGAAAAGCACATGAGATTTTGCTGGGGTTGATATTTATTAGAGCTTGACTTCACACAAACCCTCAGTTAAAGCAGCTACAAAAATGTAATGCTACTGAAACTTTCATTAGCTGAAATATATCACAAGCTGTAGAAGTTTTTCTGCCTCCAATAATAGGTTAGAAGTTTTTCTGTAGGATTTTCAGACAATTGTAGCTTTTGTTCATATTGGCAAAGTCACAGATTGTTGTAAGGAGGGACACTTGTTAGTTTTTCCTCTTTGAAAAGAAAAAAGGCTTGGAGCTGCAACAACTATTTCTGCTTTAGTGGTTTGTTAAGTGATATGGCTGACCCATACTGATTACCTGCTGAATCTAATTGCATTCAGCTTAATAACAACTCAGCCCATAAAACAGATTTGAAAAATGTATAGCTGATGTAGCATTAACTAGCTGAAGAGTTCAGTAGGTGTCATCCAATGATGACAGTTTCCTTTTGAGACTCTCATTTCCTTTCAGACAATGATCTTAATTGAATACCTATAAACCATTGTAAATTAATTAGATCAAAACCTCTTTGACCTCTCTTCTTCTGACAGTCTGGAAAATGGAGAGGACATGGATAACACAAATGAATTTTCTGCTTTTCCAAATTGCAGTCTCTAATGACGTGGCAGTTCAGAAACATCATGTCCATGAATTTATTTTCTATAAGTGTATAAGCATGCTTGCACTTGTTGATCTAGGCAACTGTATTTATTCAGTTGATTTGTTTATTATGTACATACTCTTTTCCCTGCTGAAAGCAGGCGTTTTTTCCAGTAAAACACTTGCAAGTAACCATTTGTTTTTTCTTCCCTCCCTACAGACAGTCAAATAATATTCAGGAAAGAAATTGATTATTTTTTTCCCCCCACGGTTAAGTGAACTGTGTATTACTAAAAGTGTTCATGACCACATTCAGCTGTCTCTCTTCTTTTTCCCTCATCCACTTACAGTTAGTTGTCTTCACTGATTTTTTTTTCATATGGCTTATTTAAAGTAAGGGAAGTAGTAGAAAAAGAAGGCTGTACTTGCCCTGTTTTGGCTGTATCTTGGAGCTCCCCTCCAACCCTTGCATTAGGACTCTATTAATCATAAACCTACATAAATTCCACTACTAATGACTCCTGTGGAAGGGTGAATCTCCTTCTTTATGGAAATTAACCACCTTGCCAATTAAAGGCTCTATTATCACTCTTAGGTGAACATCTGACAGCCCTAATCCAGCCTGGGTTACACCCACTGTGCTCTTTCCATTATTGTGTATCTCAGGCTGAGGATTAACTCTTGAGCAGGCAGAACTTTGTAGTAATAATGGTACGAAAGAGAATTTTGTTGCATGTTACAAGGGTCACAAGCAGGTCATTTCTGTCTCCCCTTTACAGTCCCTCTCAGCAGCATGATCTAAAGGTTCAGTAACTGTACTTTATTATGGCAAATGCTTCCCAGGTTAATTTTCTTCACTGCAGTTAGGTACTTCTTATGCATAGTGTATTGTGTTTCATCTTAGCAAACACTGAAGTATTTTTTTGATTCTGTTCATAAAAGCAAACGCTCTTGCTCCTGCTGATGATTTACATTTAACATGACTAACCTTTCGATGTCATGTATTCTATCTTAGACGCAGACTGCACAAACTAGGGGTGTCAAAGATTACCCAGGTTGATTTCTTACCTCGGGAGGTGGTATCATACTCCAAGGAGACACAGACACCTCTTGCCACGCATCAATCTGAAGGTAAGATATTTTTTTTCTAAAAAATTTTCATAGAAAATAAGTATTTGAGTAAGAGTTAAAGCATGTAAGAAAAATAATAGTAAATCATAATATAGCTACTTATCACATATTTTCTGCAAGCCAGGTATTGTTTATGTGATTAATGGCTGTTCTGGTGAGAATAATTATAATAATGACTTTAAATTCAGGTGGAACCAAACTACTTCTGCCTTACAATGGGTTGTGGTTACATAGGAGTTTAATGAGAACATATTTTCAGATGAATCATTATGAATATAGTTAAGACAGTGCTTTATTCCATTTTTCTTTCTTTCTCAAGGAAGTTATTCATTGCGTGCTTTGTAAAGAGGCAGTGATGGAAAGTTGCCCTCAGATACATGGTCAGTGTAACTGTGTCCCCCTCCAGCAGGTGAATCTTAGAAGTTACAGTTTAGCTCCATATGCTGAAAAGGAGGCTTACATACTTTACTGTGGACAGTCCTGCTTTCTCTCTGCTGACAGATATATTATCTGTACTCATGGAGCTGTTTGTTAGTTGCTTGGCTCTCCTGTTGGTAAGTAAATACGTGGAGTAGTTAGTAGGGGAGTGCTGATGTATCTCTTCCTTAGACTAGACACTTGCCAGGGTTGTACTGCAGAACACTTGACTGCAGGTCAGTTGAAACCATTTAAACAACGCAAAACTGTACATTAGCCTGATGTAATTTACACACTATTACAAAACAGGTCAAAGAAGAAAAACTTAAGACAGTCTTGACTGTCATTTTTGCTGTTAACAGTGAAGGATCAAGAAAAGTTCGGCAATTGGGTGCTTTCCTGCAGCAGAAAGTGTAGAACTTCTCTAGGCTCCATACAGAAAAAGAAGATTCAAGTAGGTTGCAAAAGATGTGCAAGTAAATCTGTTTAAGTTGTCATCAGGGAAGATACAGTGATTAACATAACCAGCTTTTTTTCTGCAACGGGGTTACCAGGTCTGCCTTTAAGAAACCAGAAATGAAAACTGCTGAGCTGGATACTCAGATTCTGCTTTCCCAGACCATAAGTTTACCCTAGTCATCTGTTGTCTGAAATAGTGCCTTTAAGCATAGACAAACCTGTTGCTTGGATGCTGCTGCCTGAGCAGCACGTCCTGACAGCTTTGCCTTCTCAGAGGGAGAGGTTGCCTCAGAAGCCTCTCTAGGTCAATCTAGCTCCTCTCTGCTGGTCTCTGAGGGCTGCTGAAGCCTCAAGAAGATGGGGTTTGCCCCTGAAGCCTTGCCTTCCTGGCTTGAGACCAGTAGGTGCTCAACCCTGGGGCATTATCATGGAGTCATTGTTAGATCAGATGGAGAGGATGGCCTTCCTCCCTGACACAAGGCCTTTACCCAGTGCAAGAGCCTACGGATATGGGGAGTTGAAGACACAGCTTTGATGTGTTTACCTCTCTCAGGCCTGCAACTCCAGCACTCATTAGCTGACAAGACTTTCTGAACAGGCCAGCCTGTCTTGAGGAAACAACTTCCAGTAAGTCCTGCTTTTTTCCAAGGAGCTCTTCAAAAGTTACAAAATCCTTTTCCTGGGTAGGCAAGAGGACAATCTCCTACTCTTCAAGAAAAAAAAAAACAAACAAACCCCAAAACACCAGTGTGCTGCTGTGGAGCCTGGCAGTCAAGACAGCAAGCACAGAGGGCAATGTGGCTTGTCTTGGTTCTCCCAACACAGAGGAAGCTCTCATTGCTCACTTGTGTGAAAGAAGATAAGTGCAAACGTAAAAAGTCATGGAAATTAAACTGCCTAGGCCAAAGCTGTGATGGGAAAGGTCAAATAGTGAAAAGTGGTTTGGGTGGCTGGATTTATTATCTTTCATATCTCTGTGTCACCACAGTCAAGGAAAAAACATCAACAAAAGTGAAGTTTTAATATTTAAACACAGAGAAAATATCACCTAATCACTTCCCTCAGAAGTGTGGGAGGGAAAGTTTAGCTTTTATTTCCTTTCCAATTTGCTACTAGGAATTCTCTACAAATAACTTGGACATGAATACAGCCCTGCATCAGTAAAGGAAAGCTGAGAATGTTCGGTAATTCCATTGAAATGGTATTTAATTGGAAACTCTCTTCGGGGGAAATAAGCTCTGCGATTTTGGTCTCCCATGTCTGATGGAAATGACTTCTCAGGTTTTCAATCTCCCAAGCCTCTTTATGAATGCTGAGCCCTTCATACTGTCTCTAAACATGAACAGCAAACAGAGCGGGATTCCTTGGGAGAGCAGTTTTGAGGAGAAGTCTCTACACTGCTCCTATGCATTCATGTGATAAAATATAGCCATTATCTTTTCAAGATAAATTATTTAGCCACTACTATGGTTATGTGCTCAGTTATACAGTATCTGAAGCCTTAGAGTTTGAGAAAAGAAAAAAAGAAACCCCTTATTTACTAAGATGAATCTGAATTCAGTTTTCAGAAGTCACTCTTTTGCTGCCTGCCTTGGACAGTGGAAATGTCAAAATGCAGAACTTCAGGATGAGATTGTCACATGCTTGCTTCTGGTTTGGAACACAACTAATGAAGAGTACAGCTGGTTGGAAAGGTCTTTCCTGTGCAATTAAGCCACTGGAAGAGGACTTTGAGTCCATTCAAAGTTCTGCAGCTTTTTTGAAATGACAGTATCAGGTTTTCTGCACATTGCTTCTCTAGAAAGAAACAAACTCTGAGGTAACTTAGACCTACTGCTGTTCTGGAGCTCAGTGAATGTCGGCCTTTGGTAATGGCTATTCCCCACCAAAGCTTATAAAACTGGTAAAGGAAAGCTTCATTGTGGTAAGTACAGTGTGGTGCCAAGGAGCCAGATGCTATAAGCATTGAAGTCTCAGCTTGTCAGCTGCTAATTTTAGAAGAAATAATGTGGCATTATTCTTCACTGTATAAAAACAGATTAACTCCTCTTTTCAGAACAGGTAATTCAGTTTATTGCAGAGGAATAATGTCATGTCATTTCCCCCACCCACTCTATTATTTAGGGAGATGTGTATATGCATCATTCAACCCTTTGATCACAAGTACCGAATTCTTTTGCTTTATTTAGGTCACAGTAAGCTTCAGACTTTTCTTTTCTTCCTTGTATGATGACTTCAGAAACACCCAGATCTTGGCTCTGGAGCCTGAAAAAAAAAGTGGGTTTTTACTTTCCCTCTCTTTCTATAACTGGACTTGAATTTAGGGATTTGTAGACATTGAGAGACATTTCACTTGTGCTGCTTTTTCCATTCTGGAGTTGATTAAGACCTAGACTATGCCAAATGTTTTCTGACAGGTCTTTGGGACACATTCCTTCATTGTGCAGAGACTCTCACATTGCCCCAGAATGGCAGCCCCATGTAGCCTTTGATGGTTGGACCCTCCAAAGTGCTGCAGAACTGCCCTTTGCTGAAGGTGTACTTCGGAGAATGCAACAACAGAAAAGCCATGGCCTGACCTCTCCCGGGATGAATACCTCACTGCCGTACAACAGTGGAAGGAGGTTGTATGTCTGCCTGCAAGCTACCTTTTCAGATAGGAAAACAGCCTGCCCATTCAAACTCTGCTGGGTACCCACCACAGATCCAGCTTACTGTTCTTCTCTTTAATGGGCCAGGAAGCAAAATCTCAGTGAGGAAAATATCATACTGTCCCTGCACTGAGAAGAGAGATACTCCTCTGATCTGGCTCCCCTCAAAAACAGGGGGGCAGCAAGAATGTGAAGGTCTGTGAGCTCTCTGGCTTTGCTGTCTGATGTCAGGAATGTTGTTATTCCTCTTTCATGAAGTAGAAACTACTTCATTGATAAAATGAGATGTTCTCACTTCTCTGGCTTGCCAGACTGTCACTGCAAACAGGTTAGTCTGAAATGCATCTCTGAAAAAGTGGATTCCATATACAGGGAAACAAGATCTGACTTTCTAGAACAATGGAGGTCCTATGTACTTCACCTGTTTATCATCTTCAACAGATGCTTGTTCGTGTGGGGAAAACAAATGTGTTACCATACGCTCCTCCTGAGCAGGATAACCTCATCCTACATCACAAATGTTTGCCTAGTTCTGGCAAAGAATGCAGTTCAGGCCTGTGCTCCATCTGTTTATCTGCTGTATTCAAACACTGAGGATATTTTGGCTATCAGGGAAAGAGGAAAAATAAGCTCTCTAGTCCATTTGGAAGTAGACTGAAATGAAGTGGTGAAACACAGGTGAAACTCCAGAGGCTGGGTTGGGTTCTGCAACTCTCTAACACTGTAATTCTCTGAACTAATGTTCCTGAAAGTTACCGTTTTTAAAGCATTGAGGCAGGAGAGGGGAATTCTGGGTCTAAGCCTCATGAGACCAAGACACATGAGTTTAGATATCTGTGTGTGATACCAAATGTAAGTGACTACCGTAGAGTGAACCAAAACTCTCTCTAGGTGCCAGTGCTTCACTGACTAGCTTGATAGCGGAGTGCTTCATGTGCAGAATCAGAATCATAGAATGGTTTGCATTGGAAGGGACCTTAAAGATCATCTCATTCCAACACCCCTGCCATGGGCAGGGACACCTTCCACTAGACCAGGTTGCTCAAAGCCCCATCCAACCTGGCCTTGAACATTTCCAGGGATGGAGCATCCACAACCTCTCCTGTGTCTCACCACCCTCACGGTAAAGAATTTCTCCCTAATATCTAATCTAAGTCTATCCTCTTTCAGTTTAAAACTGTTATCCCTTGTCCTATCACTACACTCCCTGTTAAAGAGTCCCTCCCCATCTTTCCTGTAGTCTCTCTTTAGGTACTGGAAGGCTGCTATTAGGTCTCCCCAGAACCTTCTCTTCTTAAGGCTGAATAACCCAAACTCTCTCAGCCTGTCTTCACAGGAGAGGTGCTCCAGCCCTCTGATCATCTTCATGGACCTCCTCTGGACTCACTCCAACAGGTTCATGTCCTTCATATGTTGAGGGCCCCAGAGCTGAATGCAGTACTCCAGGTAGGGTCTCACCAGAGCAGAGTAGAGGGATGGAATCACCTCTCTCAACCTTCTGGTCATGCTACTTTTGATGCAGCCCGGGATACAGTTGGCTTTTTGGCCTGCAAGTGCACATTGCTGGCTCATGTCCGGCTTTTCACCCACCAGTACCCCCAAGTCCTTCTCTGCAGGGCTGCTCTCAATCCACTCATTGCCCAGCCTGTATTTGTGCTTGGGATTGCCCTGACCCATGTACAGGACCTTGCACTTGGCCTTGTTGAACTTCATGAGGCTTGCACGGGCGCATTCCTCAAGCCTGTCAAGGTCCCTGTGGATGGCATCCCTTCCCTCCAGCATGTCAGCTGCACTGCACAGCTTGGTGTTGTTGGCAAACTTGCACTCAATCCCATTGTTGAGGTCACTGACAAAGATGTTAAACTGCGTCGGTCCTAATATCGACCCCTGAGGAATGCCACTCGTCACTGCTCTCCACTTGGACATCAAGCTGTTGACCACAACTCTTTGACTGCGACCATCTAGCCAATTCCTTATCCACCGAGTGGTCCATCCATCAAATCCATGTCTCTCCAATTTAGAGACAAGGATGATATGTGGGACAGTGTCAAATGTTTTGGACAAGTCCAGGTAGATGATGTCTGTTGCTCTTCCCTTGTCCACCAATGCTGTAACCCTGCTGTAGAAGGCCACCGGATTTCTCAGGCATGATTTGCCTTTAGTGAAGCCATGTTGGCAGCCACCAATCACCTCCTTATTTTGATCCCATGGACTTGTGCACCTTCAGGTTCCTTAGATGGTCTTGAACCTGCTCTTCTACAGTGGGCGGTTCTTGGTTCTCTCAGTCCCTGCCTTCACCTTCTGTGACTTGGGCAGTGTGGCTGTAGCACTTGCTGGTGAAGGCTGAGCCAAAAATTTATTAAGTACCTTAGCCTTCTCCATGTCCTGGGTAACCAGGTCTCCCGTTTTCTTCTGGAGAGGGAGTCTCCTAGTCTAGAGTTCTTCATAGTCTTGCTTTTATCACCAACATACCTATAGAAGCTTTTCTTGTTGCCCTTGATGTCCCTGGCCAGATTTAATTCTATCAGGGATTTATTTAGCTTTCCTAACCTAATCCTCGATTGCTTGGACAATATCTCTCTATACCTCCCAGGCTACCAGCCCTTGCTTCCACCCTCTGTAGGCTTCCTTTTTGTGTTTGAGTTTGTCCAGGAGCTCCTTACTCATCCATACAGGCATCCTGGCATTTTTGCCTGACTTCCTCTTTGTTGGGATGCATTCATTGCTCCTGAGCTTGGAGGAGATGATTCTTGAATCTTAACCAGCTTTCTTGGATCCTTCTTCCCTTGAGGGCTTTGTTCCATGGTACTCTACCAGGCAGATCCCTGAAGAGGCCAAAGTCTGCTCTCCTGAAGTCCAGGGTAGTGTCCTTGCTATTCACCTTCCTTGCTGCCCTAAGGATCTTGAACTCCACCATTTCATGGTCACTGCAGCCAAGGCTGCCCTTGAGCTTCACATTCCCCACCAGCCCCTCTTTGTTGGGGAGAACAAGGTCCAGCACAGCACCTCTCCTCATTGACTCCTCTATCACTTGGAGAAGGAAGTTGTCATCAACGCATTCCAGGAACCTCCTGGATTGCTTATGCCCTGCTGTGTTGTCCCTCCAATAGATATCAGGGTGGTTGACATCCCCCATGAGGACCAGGGCTTGTGAACATGAAGCTGCTCCTGTCTATAGAGGGCCTCATCCAATCAGTCTTCATGGTCAGGTGGCCTGTAGCAGACCCCCACTATAATGTCATCTGTCCCTGCCCTTCCTTTAATCCTGACCCACAAGCTCTCAGTCAGCTCCTCATCCATCCCCAGGAGAAGCTCCATGCTCTCTGGCTGGTCATTGACATAGAGGCTGACACCCCCTCCTCGTCTCCCCTGCTTGTTGTTCCTAAAGAGCCTGTATCCTTCCATTCCAACACTCCAGTCATAGGAGCCATCTCACCACTTCTCTGTGATGCCAGTAATACCATATTCCTGAAGGCATGCGCACATCTCTCACTCTTCTTGTTTATTCCTTGTGCTATGTGTGTTTGCATAGAGGCGTTTGAGTTGGGTCCCCGATGAAGCTGATGTACTGGCTGGAGTGGCTAGAATTACTTTGTGCTGCTCTTGAGATGCTCTCCTGCTAATATGTAGG
Organism: Elanus axillaris; assembly: GCA_026212715.1. Lineage (NCBI taxonomy): Eukaryota > Metazoa > Chordata > Aves > Accipitriformes > Accipitridae > Elanus > Elanus axillaris. The sequence goes on along the minus strand of JANZLQ010000078.1, from coordinate 17,756,470 downwards.
CATATTAATGTAGGTTTCTCATTACTGAGTAAACTACCTAAAAGTGTCATACACTGACACTGTGTGAGGTCTGCGTCCTACTTTGTGTTTCAGTAATTGGATGAGGAGTTAACTGTGATGTGACTAGGGCTGACAAGCCCCAATGCTGTGAAAACAAGTCAGGCCTCTGGAAGTTCCATGATAAAATCCATAGATAAAGTTATTTTTACTTTGATTGTTAGGCACTAATATTTCCAGGTTTAATCAGTGTGGAGCTCTGGCTCTGTCTGTCCCCTAAGATAATGTACAGCAGACCTCTAGCACAGCAAATTCTGCACCAGGCCTGTTGTGCCTTCCCATGTCTGACTGTAGTTCAGCTCTAGCTTTGTGAATGCATACTGTACTTAATAAAAGCCAGTCCCAGAACTAAGCAAGATCATACTTGAGCTTTCCCATGCTCAGTCTGGCTAGGGCTCATGGATCAGAAGCTGGGGGTTAAGTTAAATAGCTTACTTTGGCTTTTCTCTCCTAGAGAATCCTAGAGCTCAGCTCCAGTCTGAAGAGGATAAGACAAGTCTGGACCCAAGTATAGCTTTGAATCCCTCATTCAATGGGAAATTCAGATGCACGTTTGTGCATTGCCATGCATGCAACATGTGTCAGGATACATGAAAATATGTGTGATGGAAAGGCATTAGGCATAACTGGGGGGAAGGCAGGCACCCTCTTCTGTAAACAAAAGGTGGTGTTGGAAAGCATAGCAGAACTGGGATAGAAATTACTGCTAAAAAGAGGAGACAATAAAAGATGAATCAGTGATAAAGCAGAAGTTCTGTTTTTAAAGAGACAGAGCCTTAGTATTAGTACTAATGGACAGTAATTTTCTAAGAATCATGGTCTATCCTAGGCAGTGTCATGTATCACTGAGTGTTCTTAGTTAGCTATGAAAATCTAGTTTGCCTTTTCTTCTCAAACCTCAGTCCATCAGAGTCATACTGTGGATCTCAATAGCTGGCATAAACACCCAAATTCAAGACCGCTTTGTTTGGTTAAATCAACAAAGCTTATTTTGTACTGTTGTACCAGACTGTACAAGATTGGATGAGACTAAAACGAAGCGGGGCAAAGGTCTGAGGCATTGCACTGTATAATAGTATTTCAATAATTCCCTTTTATGCCTGTCACAACTGCATCCCCTTTTCTAAATAATAAGATTTCAAAGGTGGAGTTATTTTTTTTTTTAATTTAAATTGGGCATAAAAATCTCTCAAAGGCATTCAGGCAGCTCCCTCTGGTGGCGAAGCCACGAACCAACGCGTCGTGCCTAAGGAATGCTGGAGGTGAGGGTGGGATGGAGGTGTGACCTGCAGAAAACCACTCGCCTGATCTTTTGTCTGAGGCAAGAATTTACTTAATAGAAGATGCTTGAGTTGTGTGACTGAAAATATGTATGAATGTAAGTGCTGATGAAAGGAGTGTGAGAAGACACCAAGCTATTCTATAAAAAGTTGGAAAAAAAAGATATTATCTATAAATGTTAAAAACAAAGCCTTAAAAATTCAGTTATTGGTATCATGACAAAAATCCAGGGGGATAATACAGTAGTGAAATCAGCTGCAATCTCTTGTTCTTGCCAATCCGTTCTTGAAGTACACTTAGTAAAGTACAGCTTGTTAAAATACATATTCTCCAGGACAGCCACATCAAGCAGGTACCAGGTGTAGTGGGTCTGTGTTCCACTCCTAGCAAGGTACAGACATTAGGTGTATACCACTAAAGGCTTTCTTCACCAGCTGGCTCATGTTAATTTTATGTAGTACAGAATTAGGATAAAGGCTTGGCTTTGGAAAATGTGTTTCTGTGGGTTTTGTTGTGCAGAATAATGTATTTGACACTGACGAGGGTTTCTTATACGAGGAAGAATGAAGAGGCCATAGTCTGTGGTCATGCACAGTTTGATGTTTGAGGGCGGGAGGAGACATCAAATGTCTAATCTCCTGAAATATGTCACACACATGGGCTAAAACAGGATTTCTGTAAGACTGCATTTCTAAAAGGTGGCCTGTTACATCCACAGTCTACTAGTATATTTATCAGTGATCATTGCTGCAATATTTGCTCCCATTCCCTGTCTCTCCTCCCAGGTCTTCTCTAAAGATTTCTGCTGAAGGGTTTTTCCTACACTCAAGATGGTTTTCAGATAGTTTTCAGCAGAGACCCCTCTTAATGCTAAATTGTTTTGAATGGGCAGATCTGAGAATTTATTAAGCATCAGTAATTATCTGGGAATTATCTACTAAGAACTGATTTAACAGAGAGCAGATTGGCTCTGGTCACACACCGTAGGAGGTCTGAGGAAGAAAAACTCTTTAGGGATCTTAGACTTTGTCCCTGATCATTTCATTATACAGGGACAGAGTAATTTGACTCTTTGCAGCTCCTCCACAGTCTTAACAAAATCCTGGGAACGTCTCCTGAAAATTAAGCCCACATGCCTGGGAGTTTCCTGCTCCAAAGTGGCCCAGGCCTTCTTGCACAAGGTACCTCTGCATTAGATGTGAGCCCAGGAGACATACCAATAATTCTTTACAAAGCTGGAGGGAGAACAGACTTGTCACAGCTGTGCCTACCTACCTTCTCGAAACTGTTCAGGCTCCAGAAGATGAGGAACAAACCAGAAAGGTTAACTGCCTTCTCAATGAAATGAGGAACCAGTTTTTAGACTGTGTCTGCCTCACAGGGTACTGTTGTGCAACTGTCATTCTGTTCATGGAAGTAATACTGCTTCAAAGCCTCTGCAGACAGCATGGAGAAGGACTGTGCTCTACCTCCCCTCCTTGCAGATCGTGCTTGATCCTAATGGGTGATCCTTGCTCTGTGCTTTCGAGCAAGTGGACCCCATCCTCCACCCAAGAGACGAGAGGCTACTCTATCCTAGCATAAAACAAAAAATACTGTAGCCAGGCCCCTTGTGCAGAACCCAACCTGCACTTTTAGTTGCAGTGGGAAATATGTAATTGAATGAGATCCTGGTACATCTGGTGTCACTTGGTGGAAAACAAGAGCTCTGGCATTAGCAGCCTTGACCTCAAACTCCTTTAACTAGCTGCAAGTCATCTCACAGTGCCTTTGACCCATCTTTGTGTCCTGACATCTGAAACTAGCAGTGATCCATGAATTTGGAGACAAGCCTTGTAACACCTGTATGCAAATTAAATCTTTTGTTGGCTGGAAATTAAAACCTTCCTCTAAGTCTTTCCTCTCTGGAAAAGATCCTAGCCATGTTTTACACATGAACAACTGCCGTATTGAGCTGATTTATGTGTTCTCCTCAAGTAATGAAATAGTTCTAAACTTATTTGCAAATATATGACTATCAGTATGTTACAACTGAGCTTTAACATGAGAACAGAAGGAAACTATCCCACTAATGAACAGCACCATGATTTCCCCAGTCAAGTCAGTGAAAAGACAGTAGCCAGTTTTTCTCTATTTGCCATTTTCACATATTCCTAGCTCTCACTTTACCATACATAACATTTCAGTAGTATTTGAATATACTTTGAATTAACAATGCTCAAGTTAGAAGTTACAGGTATAAAAATGTAAAAAGAGGGAAAATTGGGTTAGCGGTGCTTCCAATGGAACAATGAAGACACAGCTTTTTGTTTTCTTCAGAAACAAAACTTGCTTTTTCCTACCATCCCTGTAATTCCTTCTTTAGCCTAATGGATGATGCCTGTTCAGTATATACAAGAAAACAAATATTCAGCACCTTTAGTAATCTTTGGCAAACTCTGGCTTTGTAGCATGAACCAATCTCTGCTGGAATTAAAGACAAGATTAAGAAGAATGTGCATTGCAGAAGTAGCAGTTATTAATCCTCAGTGCTCTAATTAGTACTTAATCTTTCTAATCCTGTAAGTAGATACAAAATCAGAGCTGTAATAGACATGGGCCATAATGTGGAAAGCCCTTCATTAGTAATGTTAAAAAGATGTACAGAAAAAAACCTGTTACTTCACACTTCTCAATTTGTTTCTTGGCATTTGCAACTCAAAGAAAGGAAAAAGATTCACATGCCAAAATCCTCTCCTCTGTTTTAACTCACATTACTAATGTACTGGGTCAAAAATTATGCAGCTGAAAATTCACCTGTTCATCACCTCTCTATCTTCAGTTCTATAGTTGAGTCACAGCTGAAGAAGCTGGCCAATTGTGCCCCTCTATAGTCTCCTTTAATTGGCTCATTTCCATAGGAGAGGCCACCTGCCTGGGATAGGGAGTGTCAGCTGCTTGCCCTCAGACTAACTGGAGAAGGAGCCAAGTGGCTGGGTTGGGTAGAATGAAGAGGGTTTGCCACACCCCACGTTATTACCTGCTATGAAGATGAATGGGGATGCACCCCAAGCTGGGTCTTTGTTCACCAAGTGTATCTTCGCAGCCTGACCCAAGCACCTGGGCAGAGCCCTCCAATGGCAACCCTGGGCCACCCTCCTCCCTCCCGAGGGCCTTCCCCAAGGTTGTGTGAAGCCATGTTTTATTTATTACAGTGAGAAATTGTAGATCTCCTCTGGAGTACTTGAGAATCACTCCTTCAAAATCAGTAGTAGCTGGATCTTTTCCAAAGAATCCTTTTGCTCACTCACACACACTAAGAGTTACTATGAAAACTGAAGAAAGGATCTGGATGAAGAAACTTAATGAAATGGATATGTCAGCGAAGTAAAAGTCTCAGTGTGAATTCCCACTGGCCACTATTAATAGAAGATGGAATTCTCTTTTGCTGCAATACAATAGACTGTCTCCACAAATAATGTCACTTTTCAACCAGATCCTGGCTGCCACTTACCCATCTATCTTATTTTAAATAAACTTAGCATAAATTCACTCTGAGCCACAGTTAATTCAGATGTATGTCCTAGTCATAAACCTTCAGAACAGTGGTCACTCTTCCTGCAAGTTAATGCTCTACTTAAGGCCTATAGGAAGTAAGAGTATAATAATTATTTTTCTGAAATGTGTTGCACTCGAGCCATGAAGCTTCACATTTATTTTAAGTCTATAATTGCATGTTGTTGCTGTGGATACCCTTTTTTTTTTTTCCTCACCCCACTTGCCTTCTAAAGTTTGCCACATCAGTGCTCAAAATGGGTCCAGCTCCTCTAAGTTGGGCACAAGCAGATCCCTGCACTTATGAATAGCCTCACTGGTCTCAGTAGCAGCTGCTCGGTTTTGAGGACTCTTTCAGACCTCAGTACTCGGTTTGGAGCTGAACTTTTTCTGAAGGTCTGGCCCCAACTGCGGAGCTGGAGAATTTTTGAAATTTCCACCCTTAAATATGGTTGTTTCATATCTTGTTTCTTGTCATCTCTACACAGACATTCAGATCTTACTGTCCCCCTCCAGTTACTCAGCAACAGCATACCCAAAACAACCACTCACCTGCTGTGAAACACAGAAAGCACTGAAGATTTTGCCTGTGACTGCGTGAAGAACTCTATGCGCTGATGCTGCATCACAGATAATGTGCAGGTTGAAAACACAGTGCAAACCCACCTTCCAGAGTGGAGTCTCAAAATTGCCTTGACCTGTTGTCTTCACAAATGGAAGCTGGGGGACATATACATTGTCGTGGATTGACTTTGGTTGCCCAGCCAGCCGCTCTCTCACTCCCCCTTCCTGAACAGGATGGGGGAGAAAATAAGATGATAAAGCTCATGGGTTGAAATAAGGATGTGGGGGGGCGTCACTTACCAGTTACCATCATGGGCAAAACAGACTTAGCTTGGGGAAAATTAGTTTAGTTTACTGCCAGTTAAAACAGATTTCGATCATGAAGAACAAAGACAAAATTGAAATAATACCTTTGGTCCTTTCCTTTTTCCTGGGCTCAACTTCACTCCTTCATTCCCAATTCCTCTACCTCCCCTCCATCCCAGGTGCCTCAGGGGGATGGGTATAGGGTGGTGTGATCAGTCCATAGCAGCTGTTCTCTGCCGCTCCTTCCTCCTCAAACTTTTCCCCTGCTCCAGCATGGGTTTTCCCCATGGGCTGCAGTCATTCAGGACAAACCTGCTCCAGCATGGCCTGTACATGGACCACAGTTCCTTTAGGAAATATCCACATGCTCCAGCATGGGGTCCTCCATGGGCTGCAGTGTGGATATCTCTGGCATGGTTCTGTCCATGGGCTGCAGGGAAATAACTGCTCCGCCATGGTCTCTCCATAGTCTGCAGGGGAATATCTGCTCTGGCCCCTGGAGCACCTCCTTCCCCCCTTTCTTTTCTCAACTTGGTGCTTACAGGGCTGTTTCTCACACTTGTTTTTCCTCATTCCTCTCTCTGCCATGTGGTGTTTTGCCTGTTCTTAAATATGTTTTCCCAGAGGCACCAGCAGCATGGCTGATGGGCTCAGCTGTGTCCTGTGGTGGGTCTGCTATGGAACCATCTGTGTCTGGCACAGGGCAGCCCCCGGTCTCTTCTCATAGAAGCCACCCCTGCAGTGCCTGCAGTACCAAAACCTTGCCACCTACTCCTGATACATACATGTATTTAGAAAATTTGGTAGCTTAGTAGCCAAAATTCAGATGTTTCTTGTATGACGTGCCTGGGATCAAGTCTTTGCTTTGCCCAATAGGCAAATGCTTTAACCAGTAAAGTGTTGGGTGATCTGAGATAAGTTATTTGTTGGACCAGGCACCAGAAGTGTAGCATTCAATACGCTAGCTGAATGTTTATTATCATCATGACATAGGAATGATTTGTTTCTGGATATCTAGAGCAGCCATTACCTTGGCATTCATGGGTCTGAGACAATGTTTTGAAGTTATTGGCTAATTTGGGTCCCTCTTGTGTTTTCTGGTGATAGAAAATCTGGTGATAGATTCCTTACCTTGGAGGAGAGCCATTGCTGATGATGCTGAGAAGTGGTAAATGCTTGCCTAGACCAGAGGTAGGAGCTTGATTCTTGTCAAGTCAACTACACAGGCTATATATTTCTGCTGGTGATCCCAGAGAATGGTCTGTGATGCCTGTGCCAAATGGTATGGATTCATCTCACCTCCTGTGTTAAAATCTCTTAGAGCAATCAGTTGTACCCATATTGCTTCTTCTCAGGCTCACAGTGTATTGTGGTAGTGTATTGGGTCTGGCTGAGATGGAATTAATTCTCCCCATAGCAGCCCTCATAGTGCTGTGTTCTGCATTGGTA
>JANZLQ010000078.1:17709065-17747256 GCA_026212715.1 Elanus axillaris | reverse complement strand
CTTATTAAACTGCCCTTATCTTGACCCACGAGCCTGTTGTTATATTTTCTCCCCCCTGTCCAACTGAGGAGGGGGAGGGATAGAGTGGCTTTGGTGGGCACCTGGCGTCCAGCCAGGGTCAACCCATCACAGGTAGCTATCCCATCGTCTTATACAATGAGACAGCACGAACTCTTGTTGCTTGCATTTCACAGACTTCTTACCTGTGAGTGTGAGATGTGCTGGGATTCACTTGGAGGGTTGATTGAGGCCAAGAAAGCTGAACCCAGCACAGCCCTGTGAGGCAGGATATGGACCCCAGCCTAGACTGTCCTTCAGTCTGTGCCCAAGTTTCCAGGCCAATGGAACTACTTGATTTGATCCAGATGTGAACTGGGTGTGATATAACATGCTTACAGTTCGGACTCATCAGGAATAAGGATCTCTTCCTGTCTGCATTTTATTCTTTGCTATACTGGGTAATGTGGAAAGCTTGGATTCAGGGCTGTGGATTTCCAAACAGGCAGGATTCCTAGGAGTTAGGCACTGAAGTGTTTGCATACATTTTAAGGATGTAAGAGTTACTGTTTAAGCTAAGATGCAATAAATATAAATCTGGGTCTCAGTTGTGCAGTCATGAAAAGGTGTCCAGTGAACAAAGTGAGCTTTTGTTTTCAAGAATGCCTTGGACAGAGTTAAGGTTGAGTGTGCAGGCACGAGTGCACTGCTGATACTGTATGCTTGGGAGGTATCTGTCCTGTGATTCCTAGGTTATAACATTATGGAGGCAGAGTGAACAGGAGATGAACAGGGTCTCCCTTTTCTCTTTTTGTCTCTCTAGTCTATCAACTGAACTGTGCTAAAAACTTGTAGATATATTTATATAGTTACTTAAGTATTTACCTATAGGTATAGCTATAGATACAATGTTTAGGTAATATATTATCTATCTATATTGTATCTATAGATGTATGGATACTTGTAGATGCATATATAAAGCTGATCACTACAAGATCTCAGCGCCTGGCAAGTGATAGCCAGGACAGAGCAATGGAGTGAATGTTAGTAGTCTTACCTTTGTTACAATCTATATGCATAATTCAGAGCAAATCACAAACTGAGTTACAGTCACTGCAGAGACATAGGTATATCTCTTCATTTACCCATAGTGGAGACCACTAACAGTTTAAACATGAACTAAGTGAACTCACAGCAGGCAAATTTACTAGGATTTTTAGCTGTCACAGAGCTACCTGATCTGGCAGCATGACTGATGCTAGTACCCAAGCTAACTAGTTATATCCTTGTTGAGATACTTTGGTTATTTCAGTATAATCACATGCAATAGCTCCACCTTAAGGGGCCTAGCCTATTTGTGTAGACTTTCTATGGTCCAAACAGTGAGACGGACCCTTCCAGAAGGCAATTTACCATACGTATTGCATTTATCATAACACTGAAAGAATTACCTTCTATTGGTGCCCTTCTGCATTGCCTACAGGACTTAGCCAATACATTTAAATTATAAGCTTCATTTTTAGATGATTGAGGTTAGATGAGATAATTCCCACCATTTTGTGATGGGAATATGGGCAAATGCGTTATGCAGTGTTCTTCTGTCAACCCCTGAAACAGTTCTGGGACTATTGTTATTGCTGTTTCTTCAGCAACTTCATCTCTTAGCTATTCTCCTTTGAAGTTGCTTGTTGTGCCTGTGTGAAAGAAAACTGAGAAACTTATTTTCCTCTGAAACCTATGTAATTGAGGACAGCACTTCTACAGCTGATACTTAAAGGCAATAGGACAGAGAAAAAAAACGAAAAATTGCTCTTTTGTTTCTTCAATTAAATAGTGTTTTCATACTAGTCAGAATACTTTATTGTGTAGACTCAATACTACACTTCATATGCTAACGTTGATTTTGATCCACTAAGCTAATTTTTTTATTAGTTGCTAAAATGCATGTTTCTGTCACATTTTGCTCAACGCATATACCAGTAAAGGTAGAACTAAAGCCCATCAAATTCCTTGCCCCAAAGAACACTGAACATCAAATACAGATTTAAATCTAAAATTTATAGCACCATGACTATGAAATGGACAAAACCACAAGTCTGTTTGCTGAGGCGTAGAGTGGGGAGTATATCACATAGGTAGTAGGACTGTTCATTTTACCTGTGATATTTATTGTATCAGAGCATCTTGATGAAGTATGAAAAATGAATACCCAACCCTTATGTATTAGCTATGCAGTGAGTATGTTTTCAGACCTAATTACTGAATTATTTAGTACTAGTTTACAATTATCCTTAATAAGTCTGGATTAGGAATGGTTAGTAAAAGTAACTTCTCTGTTTCACAGTTCATCGGCTTGAGATAATTTAGTAACAAAGGCCCATGTTGCAATCAGGGAAAGGACTCCCACTGACTTCAATGGGACCTGGACTGGGACCAAAATTAAGTGCTTGCAATGAGTCTAAATAGCTGACATTGTCACTGACTCATCATGTGAAGCCCCTCAGTACATTGTAGAATCATTTTATTTGGATTTGATTAAACATAAAAGTATTTTGCAAGGCTTTTCAGCTTTGAAAAACAAAGTCATTTACATAAGAGCTAAGCAACCACATAGCTATCCTCTTTTACCCTGGTTAGTAGGCTTAATCCTGCAAATATTTATGCATGCTCTGTGCTCATGATTAGTCCCCTGGTATATTTGATTGTCTGACATCAGGCATGTATGTGTTTTCAGGAGGAGGTCTGGTGCTGTACCGTTCATTTGTTGTACCCTGCTTTGCTGATAGACTGCAAGTTCTGAAGGGCAGGAAATGTAATAGTATATTGTATCATACTTACCAGTACGGGATATAGAAGACATGCTGTAAAGAAATACTGATAATGAAAAATAGTTTTATATATCATAGAATAGTTTGGGTTGGAAGGGACTTTTAAAGGTCATCTAGTCCATCTCCCCTGCAATAAGCAGGGACGTCTTCAACTAGATCAGGTTGCTCAGAGCCCCGTCCAACCTGACCTTGAATGTTTCCAGGGATGGGGCATCTACCACCTCTCTGGGCAACCTGTGCCAGTGTTTCACCACACTCATCATAAAAATTTCTTCCTCATATCTAGTCTAAATCTACCCTCTTTTAGTTTAAAGCCATTACCCCTTGTCCTATCACAACTGGCCCTACTAAATATACATATTCTAGGTTGATTCACTTTGTCAGCTGCTAAAAATGCACCTTTTATTATTAACACCTTTTATCAATCCGGTGAACAATAGAAACAGCAACTCTGCTCCACGACTGGCCACATCTTGCAATAATTTATAAATGCTCCATATTAAAAATAATACAGTTGCTCATACTTTTTCAAAATGTCCCAGGGTAAGCAAATGCTTTTGTATTATTATTAGTTTTGACAAACCTGATTGTGTGCTGGCCATTGTTAAAGAGTTCTATCTGCCTCCAAACACAGTGAGAGACAAAGAATTTTTAATGAATTTAATTAAAACTTTATGTGGTTTATGGTGTTCACCTCCAGCTGGTGTGCCATTCTTCTCTGGTGAATGAAGTTTCCTCTAATGCATAATGATGTGTTTTATATGAGGGATGTTTGAACCCCCTTCCTAGTAGCCCTGAGGTAGTTTCCATGGTATGACACAGTGGTGAAGTATTTAAAAGCAGGTCTCTTAAACTTAAGTGAATTATGTATATGGTTAAATGCACATGCATGAATGCATAGATATGAATCTTAAAATAAGTTTAAGAATCTTTTTTTCCCCCAGAAACAGTCCTTGTGGGCTAGCTTTTATGACGTGTGCTGCTGAGCACTTCTCTGTACAAATGGCACATCGACATGAAAGGGTCTTGTTATTTGATTGTTTATATTGGGAGTAGGAAGTTGAATAATCTGGTCTCCTTTGGTTAACACACTGAAAACTGACATCTGTACCAGGCACAAGGTCCTAGTATTGATGGGCGCTCCTACTGCTGCTGTAATAAAAATGAACAATAACATGCAGATAGTCCTGTTAGCAAATGTTTCAGTGCATTTTATGAGACATGCTGAGACACTGCAACAAGCTGGGTCATTCCCATGGCTGATTAGAGTTAGTAGAATTCTAGTCCTCTGAATCTCTCATGCTGGTGGGGCTTTCATGCAGAGTCTTTAAAAAGGACAATGACCTGTCTTCCTTTCCTCCAAGCTGTGTTCAGTCAATGTTTCTTCTGCCAAGAAACAAGGTCTTGCTAAAAGATGTGAGCTGTTGATTTATTTTAAGCACTTGCTTTTCAAAATCATGAGTCTGGGTATGGCCAAACTGAAATACAGAGCTGTGTTTTTGTGGTCCTTTGGATGGTGAGATCTCAGTTGTGCAAGAATCTTGAACAAGTTCCTCAGGGAAGGAATGAATGAAGCAAGATGGCTTGGACCAAAGAAACAGGATTTAGGAAGAACTCACATCTCTACAGGGAGTAGCGTGATCCCGGGAGAGTTCTCAGCAATGGAGTCTACAAATTTTCAGTGGTTTTGCAGAGACCGGAAAAACTTAGATGAATGTTGAAAGGCATCTTCATAAATGATTCCTCTTGTTCTAATGGTTGTGAGGAATTGGATAGTAAACTGGTTACAAAATCACCATATGCCAGCATCACCCACCCTTTTATATCATTGACCAACTCACTGAGGTGGGGAGAGCCCTTTATATGGCCTCATTGGAAGGTGACTATGAGAGGAGGCTTTCCAGGAGGTGAACCTTCAGTGTATAAGCATGAAAACCAATAACCAATGTTGTCTGGAGATGACATCTTTTTCTTGGGGGGAGGGATTTCAGTTTTTTATTCCACCTGTGGTCTTTAACACAGTTTTCCAAGGATTAGCCAGTAGTAATTACAACAGTAAATCACCATATGTGTTGTTCCCCAACTGATGAAGAAACAAAATGATACAGGAGAAGACCAGTCATAAGCTAAATCTGAAAAAGTCTTTGAAGAAAATACTGAAAAGGATGACATCTGGCACTTGGTGGGATAACAAAGAGCTGAAGACATGCAGGAACATCATAAGCTAAAGAATAACTCCTAGTGATAGGGATGGTCAAGAAATCAAGATTAATAGAACAAGCAGGCGGATGAATAATAGATCGTAAAGAATGAAGAAATAATTAAGAGGTAGTGGAGGAAGTCCTGCAAACCACAAAGATAAATTTGTATTTTCCTAAGAAATTAAGAGGATGCTCCTGGAGGTGGCAGAGGGAAAGGATGTGAGGAGCTGACATCCTGCAGTGGAAGAAGTCTGACCATGGACTAATGAGTCATCTTGTTGCATTGCTCCTGATTCCAGATGCTCTGACTGCAGTCTCCACTGCAGTTTTGCGCTTCAGAGTAAATGAGAAATAAACTTGGTCTGATCAGCTGCAGTGTACCCTTCAGAGAAGGTAAGGCTTCTATCAGTCAACACAGAGAGCTCTTGGACTAAATGTACAAGCAGCTGAGTGTCTGGTCGTGTTCTGTCTTTGGGGGTCTGTTGTCAGCTGGTGGACTGGATACTGTGCAGTGTAAATGAGAAAAACCCTGATTTCGGCTGGGAGTGAAGGTAGCAGTCTCAGAACTGCCACCCTGTGCATCCCAGCACAGGAAGTCTGTCTCTGGAGATGGACAGAGCCAGATGAAGGGAAGGTCACACAGCTCTAAGGTCATAATTTCATTGTGCAACATGGGGCTGTGCACTTCACTAAGCAGTATCAGTCAGGACATCAAAGGCTCTATATCTCACCTCCTGCAGCTCTTTGCCTTTGGTTAATGTTGTCAAGTCATCAGGCTTTGAGGGTCCTGTCTGTATTTCTCTGGTCTCCAGCTCTAAAACATTATTGCTTCTGGAGTTACTCTGGCAAGCAATGTTGGGAACAAAGTAAAAGAAACCTGAGAAGGACTAAGGCTTGGGACTACAAGGACTGAGTTTCAGCTGCGTATGCCCATGACGCACTGCTAGTATTTCATCAGCCTGTGGACACTGACAGTATTGACAGTGGACCAGTGGGTCCTTTGCAGGCACAAGCAGGAAGGCAGGGCCGTAAGAAAATGTTGGAGTCCCAGTGTTGGTTGTAGTCTTGCTGTTAAAAGCAGAGAGAGAAGAAATCAAGCAGGAAAGAAGTAAACCACTGAAACCAAAGATTTATTTCCATGTTTTGTAGATACTTTGCACAAAGTGGCTAATTAATACAGGAGGAAGATGCATGAGAGTCTGATTTATAGCAGGTTTTATTGGCACATGGAACTGCCACGGCAACACTAAGGATTGAAGAATGAGTTTAGCTTGAAAAAGGGGAGCCTTCTCAGTTCAGCTGAAGGTTAAAGTGCAACCTGGCCTGCGACAGTCCTTTTGCAGAATAAGGGCATTGTATAAAATGGTGCTGCTAAGAACATTGTGGTAGGTAGTCAAGCTACAGCCAAGGTACACATCCAAGGATGTGCCATAGGAGATTCTTGTCCTTCAAGGTACACTTCTAGGTGACTTGAATTGGAAACTTATAGATGATTTGGGCCAATGCTGGATTTCGGAAGCAAATCTGTGCACATGTGTTCATAGTAACCATTGGCAGGACAACACTGGGAAACAGAAAAAGGAAATCTGTGCCACTCACTCTTTCGCCCATTTTAGGAACTTATCGAAGCACAAAGTGTGGTCTAGTGCTAGAATGGTCATTAGGAGGTATTTTAAATACCTGTCTGTATATGCAAATGTCCGTTTCTTTTTCTTTGCTTACTTTAGAAGGGCCTTAGGACTCAGCCCTATGCTTTAAAGATGAGTTTCTCACACTCTTCTAAGCTTATTGTTACTGCCATATGTTTGTTGCAAGGCAGCAGCATGCAATGAGAGTTAAGTGATTTTTGGTGCATTATTTCATAGCTTTGCAGTTGAAATATTGCACAATCATTGGAAAAGATACATATCTGCATGTACATAGACTGGCATGTCATTTTAGGGTGAGCTAGGGTAATTTTGATGAAGAATATGGACAATTAGTAAGATATACTACCGATATCCTTTAAGTGTTCTTGGATTGCAAACACTGATTCTATCAGAATATAAAGAGAATATTACAAAGATAAAAAATAATAGAAACAGACATACAAAAATAATGGACATTTAAGAAGTCTGCCTGTATTTTTCTTTGTCTCTGGCTTCAGGCCAGTTTGTCCATGTGTGGAATGTCCTTAAAAGCATAAGGAAATTACACCATATTTTCTTCAGAAGAAATATGAGATTTGGCTCCTGTATCTTCTTTAAATGCTTGAAAATCTGTGCATCAAAGCCCACAGAATCTCTCCTGAGGAGAGATGTGAATGTGGGTAATTATGCAGGAAACTATGAGCACTTTTATGTTTTAGCTTCATTTACTCTTTAAGTAGAAGTTAAAATGAAATAAAAAGATGTATCATGTCTTATCTTGACAGGTTTTTTTTCTTTGTTTTGGAATCCAATATTCACACTGTCTCCAAAGACATAATGAAAAATTCTATGTGGAATTAGTTTAAATCTTTCCTCCAGTATTCTTTTTATTGAAAAATATTTTCTTTGAAAAGGAAGACTTTATGCAAAGCTTGCCAGTATTGTCAAAATGACACAGTTTTTGGTGACCTTTGCTAAATATGAATAAATATTTCTGACACTTTTGGTTGAGTATTTTTTTCTGCAGTTTAAAAAATACTATCCTATTTGTGTCCATGTGATTAGCGAAACTCATGAGCACCTCATTTTCTGAGGTCAAATTTTTCTCTCCTATTCTTACCCACCCATCTGAAAGACAGTCTTCATCTCTGAGCCCTTTGACACTCTTGGTCATTTCAGTGAAGGGGCAGCAGGATTTAGGCAGGCCAGGAAGCTGTGTAGCAGAAGATGTAATTCAGCAGTGGAGGATATAAACCAGTTATCTGTGTAGGATATGAGTCAATCACTGTTTGGCAGTTCAACACACTTCTTCGGTCACTTTGTGTTGAATGGGACTTGCCATATCTGACTAACCTTCTGTAGGCGTCTGTCATGTATCCAGCAAAAGCCATTCCCTTCTTGGACTCCAGGGCTCACTGAAGCCAATTACAAAATCTCCATTGACAAAAGTGAGATCAAGGTTTTTCTCTAGGGATCTAAATCCCCTGTATAGCTGGGCTGCTTTACAGCATTGTGTCAGACTATAAATCACATTTACCTTAGCTGTAACGCCCTTCTCCAGTCCCAGTGCTGTATAAAACAGCTCCAGTGTACCTGAAAGTGAGGCCAGAACAATTTGCATCCATTTAAATGATTTGCTCTGATGTGATAGCCTTTTGAACCATCATGCCATAGGAAGAAAAATCAGCAACTTGGCCTGAGACTTCCTCCCTCTGCCCACCCCATCCCCACCATTCCATTCCCAGGCCAGCTTAATTAGGTTCTGCCATAAGAAATCTAGCCCAGAATTCATTCATGGTAGATGTGGTACTGTACAGGAAGCATGGAGGAGCACCTAACCCTATATAACTGAGGACCTAACCTATATAACTATAATGGTAGACTCTGAGTCTGCACCATACAGTAAGAACTTAGTATCAAACCCTCTTCAGGCTTCCTCGCAGTGAACCACTGATTCATCTCAGTGGTCACCATTTACAACATGGATTAATGAAAAAAGTCAATGTATGTAAAATGATTAAAGTGCTGATTGTTCTGCAGCCTAAGGCTGACTCAGGAAACGATGGTCTCTGCCTTGCTGCTGGGATCTCTTGCTTTATTGAGGTAGACGTGCATGGGCTTCATATCATTAGTTGGTGGTGTGTTCTGGAGTTGTTATAAATATGCTCGTTTTGGGTCAGGATTTAAAAAAAAAAAAGCGGCCTCTCTGATTTGTTGTAATGACGGTGTGCTGTCTGCACTGTGTCATTTTCTTTACCCGTGTAGTGGGATAACATACAATTAGGGACTGATGTCAGCCTGTAAAATTTTGGTGTAAAATTTTGGTCGCACCAAAATACCATACTTCTTAACAAAGCTGGCAGACGTGTCCTTTGGCAGCAGCTGCTTGCCATGTGATTTAAAACTTCCTGTCACTATAATTGATGTGTTTTTATTCTTTCCACTTCCTGAAGCCTGATCAGAATTAAAATTGCTGTTGGAATTTCCTGTCAAAGCAACTCATTTATTCGCTGAGCACTGCACTGACAGTACTTTGATTGGACATTGCCTTCAGCTATTCTCGGGCAGAGAGATTGCTGTGAATTATGCTCCTTGCCCAGGTTTGACTTCCCTGCATGCCACATCTGCAAATATATACAGATTGTCCATCATGTGGTAACCTTGTCCTAATGAAAACTCCACATGTAAAATGTTAATGATTTGAATATCAAACTTGGCCACCTGCTGAGGCCCTGGCTTTTGTGTTTATTTAGGAAACCCCACAGAGTTTTTCAACTGATTGTCTCACCGTAACTTTCGTGTCGCCTACCAAAAAGAGCTCTGCTATATTTCTACACTAAGGAGACTTTACACCCTTTTTCAGCTTTCCTTTAAAAAAGCTAATATTTGTGTGGGTTTTTTCTTTAATTTTCTGCTTCAGTATGCTATCTGAATTACTTCCCAGAGGTGGCTGTGTTATGCTGCCATGTGGCAGTCCTCAGCTGTTACTGCAGAGAGTTTGTCCAGCTCTTTGCGATCATTCAGGGCAAAAGATGCTGTATAGATGCAAGTCGTTATTATTTGCAGCATGAGTGCAATGTGGTGGTAATTCTGCCTGTTAGGAGAATAAGCCGTTAAATTCACTGTTGGATGAATCATTCAGTTGCCCCATTTGTAGCTTCGTTTTCCTGTTAGAATTGCTTAGAGAATTATGGGTTATTTTGGGAAGCTGAATAATGGATAAGTATTGGATTGTTCTGCAGTTATAACTGACACAAAGTCACTGTCACCTCAGAGTAGAATAGATATAATGATACTTACTTACCTACCTTTGTAAAGTGTTTTGATAACCTAGGTTGAAAGGTACTTAGAACCCTGTGAAGTATTACTATTATTATTAGGGGCAATATATTATTTTTAAAGTTCTAACCTACATTATTTTGAGGATATAGTGGGAGTCTAAATATTCATGTACAGTCTCCTTTCCTTGGCCAAATTGGGTGCCAAGTACTCTTCCAATATTTTAAGGAAATGACCATGAATATTTTGGCTGGTAGTTGTGGTAGAGATCGTAAGTCTCCATATGTGGTTTGCACTCTACCTGCAGTTAGTGGAAACAGCTCCCACTAGGCTCTAGTTGGTGATGTAAGCTACTGTTGGGTATTTATAAAATCTTCCATTTCTCCTACAGTAAAAAAAACCCAAACAACAAGATATTTTTTTTCCCCCAAATAGTTGCCCTAAGAATGTACTTGCCTTATAGTCATTATGTTTTCTTCGTGGTCAGGAACTTGGTCTTTTTACGTAACACAGAGGCAAGTAAACAGCATGCCTCTTTCAAGCCTCTGCAGTGCCTGCAGGAATAGAACCATGTCCCTGGGCTTTCCAGCTGAAGAAGTGGGAATGGGGATGCAGGTGTTGTGTGGAGATAGGAAAGTATGGTTACAAAGTAGGAGCTGTGGAAGGGAGTGGGTGACATGGGACAGAGGTTCAGGGAAGACAGTGGGGGAGCAAAGTGATGGCCTTGCTTTAAAGACCAGCGCCTATCTCCACCCCACAGAAAAAAATGTCAGGTCTCCTTTGTATTCAGGGTCACACTGCATTTAGATAAACTGGCTGTGTAGGAGAAGATACAGTCAGAAAAACTGGAAAATTTGTATTTTAGTGAAGGAAGGCAAAAGTACTTGAAAAAAAAATGGTTCCTACTCTGAGGGTCAGGATAAGGCTAATGACTGCTACTGACTCATTTTAGTGCAGGATTTAAGGAAGACTCAAGGCATTAAAAGATCGGTCTTTTGGGCAGGGCTAGATAGATGGAACCTCTCACTAAAGGGAGGATTACAGAGGTCTACATACATGCATCATGAGACATGGCAGCAGGAGTTCCACTGGCCAGTCCTTAACAGCAGAGATAAAGTCAGGACATCTGATCAAGGCAGAAGGAAACATCACATTTAAAGAGTTTCAATAGGTCACTCACTCACCCTAAGTAGACACTGATTTCTGTTTGGGAAGCTATAGAGATGAGGCTGTTCATTGCAGCGTGTTCAACAAAAGAGGCTCAAAGTGAGTCCCTGGCTCTGGGCTGGACTCTTGCCTGTGATGCAAGGCCAGGCAGGAGAGTGGGCAGACTTCTGAAAAGGAAGGGAAACGATAGTCCAAGTGAGTTCAGTTCTCCTGATGTGGGTTGCATTTTGTTTTTTTTCAGGAGGGGGGCCAGGATAAAGAGTGAAGTATAATAAAAAACACAAACAAATACAGTCAGTATGCTGCTTCTTCAGCTGCCACGTCAGCCCAGCTGTAAATGCCCAGTATAGGAACAGCCAAACCAACAGTGCCGAAAGCTCCAGGAAAGGCATAATGCTGACACAACAGTAACTTGAGTTCCCAACTGATTTCAATCACTAGATAAATATCAGTTTCAACCCTAAATGATATTTTCAAGTAATTGTCCAATGCCCAGTTGGGTTGGATCAGTGTTCCTCTGGAACCAGCTCAGGCCAACTTTAACTGCTTGGGAGTGCATGGCCAAGAGTAGACTTATGTGCTGGAGCCTGAAATGCCATTAAACAGGCTGTAGTCAAGAGGACAGAATGCGTCGTGTGTTTAGTCTAATACACCATGGGACTTGTTTGCTACAGTTACAGTATTAAAGCTGTAATTATAGCCAGTGAACCGCAGATGTACTGTAGCCATAGTGTTTAAACAGGGTGTTATTGCAGTAGAAACCACCCCCAGTAGGTTGTAAGTTCAAAGGGTCATTTTTCTCTCTCTGTTTAATCAGATACTCAAGCCTCCAGACTTCTTAGTAATCATCATGAAGTATTTAACATCTCAACCTGTTTTATGCAGTCCCCTTAGTTTCATTTAAGTTTTTTGTTTCTGTTTCAGGTGAAAGAGTATAGCTTAATGCTTGCATATGACTTTGTAGTCAGTATTTAGCGTGAAGTGCAAATGGAATACCATTTTACAATGTGTTGGTTAGATAGAGGTATGCCACCCTGCTGCAACATTGAGCCACAGTTCTCAGCAAATAATGATGTAGATGCTTTATACTTGAGTGGAGATTGAAAATCACAGCAGAAAACATGGATTTTGGTGCAAGAAAGAAAAAAAATAATCCCTTTGAGACAGTGCAAGTACAGCATATTTGGAGATGGTATTAAAATATGCTTTTTTAATAATGTTGAAACAAAGAGATTTGGGGGTTCTGACACTGTCAGTGCCATTGCATGGTGGCAGTCTGTATGGAAATGATCGGAGCATGAACACACGCCTTTTGCTAGTAGGTATAGGTGTCAAGTCTCGATTTGAAGTGACCAAGGAAAAATGTCAAAATTCATATTCTTTTTGTTCCCTGTGCTTGACAGACAAAATTTCATATTGAACCTAAAAGAGATGATAGCTGAATATTGACTTTCCATTTTAGCACTGAGCACAACCGTATTTTTTTTCTGATTAAGCAGGACTGTAATGGTTACCATGTAGGAAAATATAGGTAATATTAAACTGAAATATGTCTGTCTAGGGATCCATTCATTTCCCCAAAATAGCCAGTTTCTATTTATATATGAATGTCTGTATGTTTATATATATTTAAATGCCCCATTTGCTACACTGGTTTTAGCTTCTTGTTAGCATCACTTCTTGTTAGCATGATGTTCTACAGCACAAGGCAGTTGGAAAAGTGAAACATGTGTTCAAGAATTTATGCAGTGTCTTTCTTTCATTAAGAGAACTAACAATAATAGGTGCATATTATAAGTTAGCAGTGTTAAGCAGTATGTTATAGCCATGTCTGTCAGACATGTTGTTTAAATTCATATTTTATATTGGTGAAACTGTAGCTTTTTTATCAACATGACATTTTTCAAATGCAATATTTATAACTCTTCTTCCATACAGAGGAAACTTAGTCATCTGAAAACATGACATGTTTTAAATCCACTTGTCTCCTTTTCAATAAGAAAGTATTTCCAATTATTTCCCCAGCAAAATACGTAAGTCAGCATGTTCTGTATTCCAGGCCTTCCGTTAATTGACGAGGGGAAAATTTCTCACCTCATACTAACAATAACCCATCATATTTTAACATGGCTGAAACCTTCTCTGTGGGTATGTACATCCCTCTCACTGCCCTTAGCATCTTCTTTTGGGCTGTGTGTACCCTTATTTTGTATGTGCTGTCTCTGCTAGTGCCAGTGGGAGTTGTTCACATCCTACTGTTTTCCCAGAGGAATATCCTTGCCTAAACTGTCTGAACTGTGATCTCTGCGGATCTCAGAGACAGCTAAAAATGCAAAATCTTTTCTTACATACATACACCCCAGGGAGATCATGTGACAACGAGCTCCAAAGTCTAATTACACTTTATGTGAAATGAATATATATGTGGCTTGAAAAGACATCTCTGACACTAAAGTAAAGAAATAAACAAATAGTTCATTAATCCATCTGAATGTCCTGCCCTTAAAGAAAAACACCCCACATACAGTACTATCTTATTGTAGTATACAATCAACAATACAATATACAGGAGATACTCAGTAACATAAATGCCAGTCTGGATCAAGTCTGATATCCATCCAGTGTGGTACTTTTATTTTCAACAACATCCAGAATGAGGTATTTCAGAGAAAGGTTTCAGCAACTCAGAGCAGGCAGAGGTGGATAATTCCTCCCTCTTTTCATCACACTCAGAAAAGATCTCTCTTAGTAAATTGAGATTGCTTTAAATCCTGAAGCATAAGGTTTCATTTTTGTTCCCATACTCTTCCTTTTAGCATTAACTATTACAACCCTGGATATTACTACTGTTTCAGTACATGCCTACACTCTCATAAGACCATAACCCCAGCAACATCCTGTCATAATGAGCTCCAAGGTCCAATTACACCTTATTTGAAAAAAGTATTTCCTCCTTTCAAGTTTGAATTTGCTGCTGTTCAGTTGCACAGACTATTCTCTTGTTCTTGTACAGCACAACAGGAATTTCAAGCTGCAGCTTAGCAGCTCTGTGTTGTAGACACACCAGTACCTGAAACATGCCCTCGAAACATGCCCTCAGCAGCAGGCCCTCCAAATACTACAAGCTTTTCTCATATTCACCAGTGGATCAAATCCATGTAGATAAAAGTAGCAAGAGACAAAACCCACCACTCATAATGAGAGAATAAGAATGATGATGCCCAGCAGGGAGTATTCACCAGGTCAGTGGTTAGTTAGGTGAAGGTACTCTCCTAACATTTTCGTGGGTGCTCCTGGGAAAGTTTTCAATGAATGCTGTGTTCATCAGTCTTTGAGCCAGCCCCTTTGAAGACCCCAGCTGCAGCCTGATCACTGAACACAGCATCTGTCTTACCCAGCTTGCTAGGAAGTGCCTTCTTCATGTTAGTTGCTGGGGTTGCCTGTAGAGTCAGGGACATCTCTAGAGAGCTGCAACATAACAATCTAAGGTGGGGTGAGCTGCCTTCAGGAGATGCCTATTTCAGCCTTTTGACCACATGGGGAGCTCAGATAGCTTGCTTAAACTGGACTAAATTTAGGTAGAAGCAGACCCACCCTGCATTGGCAGGCAGCAACTGTGGAGAACATGGCTGTGGTCGTTGGCCCACCAACACAATCATGTATCATCACACATTGTCTGGCAGGCTCCGCAGCAGGCAAAGTGTTTGAAAGATGCTTTGGGAAAGAGAAGGAACATATCCATGCAGCTGACTACTTGCTTAATAATCATTTTCGAGTGGTCAAAGTTTTCTTCCACATTTAGATGATGCAAGTGATGCTAGACAGCCTCCTGATTACTTCCTATTTCATACAATTGCAGGTTGTAACAACGTTTCTCTTTTGCTTTGCTTATGTTTCATCAAGCTTTCAAAAAATACTAGGTCCTAAGACAGAAATAACTCCACACATTTTGGATAGTTATTAACATGTAATTCTGAATCTATTTTAGAAGATTATGTTTGTGCGTGTTTGATGATAATCTGATGTCATAATTAGATTTTTTTCTCTACATTGGCGTGGTTTTAAAAGTCCTAAAGGGGAATTTTGTGACTGTGTATTCCAGAATTTTGCTCAGTGATTACACAAAAAATTACTTGAAAAAAATTGGTAAAGAAACAGTAGAAGGTACAAACAATGCAGAGCCTACATAACTTCTCATTTTTGTGTGGTTCAGGCAATCTACTAATTAGAATGGAAAAGGTATAAGCACACAGACAGGTTGGTAGACTGTCACATTATCCTAAAGGAGGTAAGTAAATAAAATGGACCTATGCAATATTATTACTGAACTTAGAAGAGAAGAAGGAAATTAGTGAGCAGGAACTAGCTAAAAAAAAAGACAGTGGCTTTGGTGATTGTATAGCTTTATAGATTGATTGTCTGTGTTATACCCTTTTGGTTCTGCTTTGGAGAATGATAATTTTGCACATTGTATTCTCTGCAGTTCTGAACTAAACGTAAAATCTTCCTTTCAACTGCTCTGTTCTTCTTATTTTACCAGAAAGTTACACACTTCTTCTGGGTATGAAAAAGATACTGATAAATTAATGAAGCTAATTTTTCTCTAGATGTACAAACTGAACACATTTGATCCTTTTCATATTATCCCTATTCTTTATCAACCTTCTGTACTATTTTATCCTGTTTTTTCTGTCATTAGATCCTCAGTCATAGCGTTGACTGCATTTTTATGGAGTTCAGCAGTCAGCTCCTTTGTGTTGCTCATTTAGAGCTATGGGATGTACCTTAATTTCAGTAACAGTGAGATGCAATGTGATTTCAGGAAATTATTCTATCGTCAAATGGCTTTGTCACGTGTACTTAACATGGGAGAGCTGTTTCTAGCAAGCGGCTCTGCCAACAGTCTGTACCATCCTACCATTACATTGGGCCTGATAACAATGAAATATAATTCTTTCTGGTAAGAATATGAAGGGAAAAAGGACCCACAGATGTCACTCACACTACTCAATGCTCTATTGAATAATGCATGGCTGCTAGAGTACCATGGAGATGCAGATTATAGAAGAAAAAAGAGAAAGGCAGTACCTCTCCGAGAGGAACCCGGGGTTCTGGATGGCATCCTGCTAGGACTCGGCCAGATTTAGAGACACTTAAAACACATGTAATGGGCACTGAATTCTACCTTTGTAAATTTAGGCTGATTGTAATCGCCATATAAAAGGAGAGTCCTTGTGCATCTGACCCTTACTATTATATTTATAAGTGTCTGTTCTGTTAATTGGTGCCATTGGGATGCGGAGAGCCTTACGCCATGCACACTCCCCTACAGTGAAGGGCTCCCAGAGCCCAGCTCTGAGTATGTCCCCTTTGCTGGGAAGGAATGCACAGCTCGGAGGAAGTTGTTTTCTGAGATGAATTGTAGTTGTTTCCAGCCAGAACCTGGCCTTATTTTCTGCCAGTAAAATAAAAACAGCTGAATTAGTTTCTGGATATTAATTCATTTGGCACACTACAAATCTTAGCTGTCTCAAGCCAACCATTCTTCTGAGCCCATTATGGAGATAGACCAGAGGAAAAGGTACATTAGATTGATGCTGTATCCCCCCCAGTTAGTTCTTTGGGAGATAATATTAGCTAAAGTAATTTAGAGCAGCCCTGAGGCTCCTCTAAGCCATGAAACATGCACACTGGTTCCAAGGTTTGGGAAAGAGGCAAGGCATAAGGGTGAGTGAAAGGTAGAGGAGCATGGTTTAGGATCTGAGCCAAAGTTACTGCAGTCAGGGGGAGTCTTTCTATTCGCTTCAAAAGGTTTTGAAGAAAGCCCTAAGGACAAAGGAACTGAAGTCTGACTGGTTGAATTATACCAGAAGGATTTAGCTTCTCTTACAGGGGTAAATTTCATCCCTCCTTAGCTGTGAGACAGAAAGAAGTGTGTGAAATGTGTCAGCTGCCCCAAAGATGCCATTCTCTGAAAACTATCTCACCAGTTTTCCTGTGACACTGTATATGATCATATATTCTTTTGTACGCAGTGAAGTAGTTTCATGAAGCAAGCTCTTGTCCAGTTTTCCAGATAAAAGAGCTGGGTACTCTATTCATAGGTGCAATTGGTTGAATGTAATCTCTTGTAAACATAGACAAATAAACTTGAAATTCTGTTGAGAACTTGATAAAGAGGAGTTCAGTTTAGTGCCATTATAAAGAGTTAGAGTTTTGTGGAGACAGTATTGATTTGTTTTCAGATAAAGTAAAAATTACAGCTGCACATAAGAGCCAGTTTGACTTTCAGTGACTGCAGGGAATTGTCTCTTTCTCTGTAGAATAAAAGCCTGGAAGTATCTTGCAATCATGTTGTCTCTTTTGTAGACTCTGTAAGAGTTTGATATTTCTTTACCTGCAGGCAAAAAAAGGCAAAATCATGTTAAGTGAATTGATACTAAAGAAATAGGTTATTCATAAAAATGTTTCTGTGTAAACATGAACAAAAGTATTTGTAGGATCTGTTTTTTTCTTACTTTTTTTTTCTTCTCACTTAATTCTATATCTCTAGTTAGGAAGTTTCTTTTAATAGTGATATAAGTAGTCTATACATATGCAAAGTTGTAGTTGGGGAATGAAGATATGTTCTTTTGAATTATAGAGAAATTAGTGTAGAGCTGTGGTAAAGAAACAAAGATGTCAGTAGTAGTGAAATACTACAAGTAGTTGCATAAAATGAAAGTTACAGATTTGTTTCAAACTATTGCAGTACACTGATGACTACTGATAGTTGTGAAACCAATGTTTTTGCTTTAGGGGCTGGCATTCTTTTTCTTTTTTTTAAATAGGTTAATTTATTTTAGCCTGAAAGAAGAGTTCCGTGTATATGACATTCAGGGATGTTTAAGTATGCAAGTTATTTTTTTAACTAACATTTTTGGAATTTACTGAATCGGTATATTTTGAAAGGAAAAAACACGTTAAACCAATCAGTTATGTGAAACTGGATTCTGTGTACCGGGTGCTAACAGCAGAAACCTCACACAACACTGGAGCACCGGTTTAACTTTCTTGTGGTCTGACACACAACTTGGCATGTAGGGCATATGCCTTTAAGATGGACTTTTCATGAGAGTGAATGACATCTCTTTGTAATGTACTCCATGCAAAATCAGCAAAATAGCAGTCTTCAATTTCATCAGTTATATACTTTCCAGGCAAAATCGTGTATTTGCAGAGACACAAAACTAAAGAACAGAAAATGTTTAACCACAAACATCTTGATAAGTATACAGACATGCATTCTCCTGAGACTGTGCTGTGCTAAAATGTGGAAGAATCTTGAACAATTGAGCTGGTATAAAAGACAAAATGTAAACCTCTACAATTGTATTTTCATTGTTAATATAGTAACAACAGTACTAGTAGTCTCTGTCTGTGCCTTTAAACTATGAGCGTCCATGTGCTTTGCAATGGTTGGTGTCATTCTTCTTACTCTTTTCACATGGAAAGTGCAGTGCTGCAAGTCAAGTCACTTGCCTTGAGTAACATGAGCCGGTGGCAGAAGCGGGACTTGCCATCCATGTCCTTCAGTTTTCTTTTTTCCAGCTAGACTACATTGTCTCTGATTGTATCAGTGGAACAGTAGAAGATACTGATTTACAGTAATAATGTGTAGGGGTTTATCTAGAAAACTGCAGAGAAACAGCCAGTAGAGTGTGCTGCTCTCTTCTGATGAAATGAAAAAAAAAAATCTGTAGTTGTTGGTTTGCTTAAAACCTCCTGAATATATTTTCATTTTATTATTCCTTAATGTAAAATTATTCTTTCTGGGTTAGAACTTATATCCCTTTAAGATTGCCTTTTCTGGAGTGGCACTCACAAAATCAGCAGGTGAAATAACTTTGAGTCTTGTAGAAGACATTGAACCCTGAGCCAGAAGTACAGTACAGGATGGCAATGGAGTCAGATTATCTCATTTTTCTTTCCGCCTGAAGTTCCTATTCTGAGAGTCCCATTCATGAAGGTCCAAAAGAGTGTTTACGTTCCCCTTTTTCCAGCTGACCTTATTAGTTATCCTCTGACCCTGTGTTATGATCTCAAAACATCTGTGAAACCCTGGCAACTTCAGTATTGCAGGAGGGATAAGGAGGGGGAATTGAGGTTGTACAGGATCTTTCATCGCCTTTTGCTTTGGTTATACAGACTTTGCAGCATTTTCATGCCAGAGCTTGCATAAGAATATTTAAAATAGTTTAATGAATTGTTTCTGAAAGGCTTTGTGACACTGCTATATTATCTTTTACAATGTTGTCATAAGGGTTTAGTTTTTGTTTGCTTTTTTACATTAGAAACAGCATTTCTCTCTGTGTCCAAACTTCTCTACATGGCACTTTCCCACCACCTGGGAATGGAAGTGATGAGCGTCGTTTGCAGCTGGTGGGTGCCACTCTTGGCTGGCTGATTAGCTGGCACAAAATATATTGTGACAGCATGAAAAATGTCATGCGTTGGCAAATGAACTCATGCCTTCTACCACGCATGCTGCTTTCGGGCTGGGAGTTCAAAAGAAAAAAACATGAGTCATGCCTCAGAGTGGATGGGTTTCGCTGTTCACTATAATTTGAATAAGCCTCTATCTTTAATGCAAAGACTAGGAGAAAATATCTCAATCTTTATTTCTGGTAAAAATCAATAAACAAAAAGATGGTCTCTATCTTCCTAAGTTCCGCAGTATCCACTTTACAGTTTAGCTTGTTTTCAGACTTTTGTGTAATGAGAGAGCATCTCTCCAGAATATTATTTTAGCTTTGTATCAAAAAATATTGTCTGTCATTAAAACAAGCCTGTGCCATTAATACAATCTTAATTATTTAACTAGAAACATGAAACTAGAAACATGAAATTTTTCTGTATTCATTGGCACAAAAACCAAAATCAGTCTATTGAAAGAAATTTTATTTTAATGTTAATGAGTTGAGATTTCTGGAAATGATGGGAAAGGTGGCCATAGTTAAAAAGATGGACTCAATAGGTAAAACTGAGTGTGTGTGAGATCGAAAGAGAACAGTATTCAAATGTAGACAGCTCTTTGTGGCTTGTATAAACAAGCGCTCCTGTTGTTACTACCTCTGTTGGAGCTGCAGGCTTCATAATGATCACAGAAAACACCATGGAAAAGGGCAGATTTAGCAAATGCCTGAGATGACTGAGGGAAGATCACAGCTTTCTTAATGACATTTGTTTAACTTCTGCAACCATATATTTAGCAGGATAGGAGTGGACTGACTTAAGTCATGATGAGCTTTTAAGGACCTAAATGCATCAGTGCCAGGGAATGTAGCAAAATCAACATGAGGGTCTGTACTGCCTAATGTGGGTGCCATTGCCATTAATATATATAGGAAATATTTCTTGTATGATTTCCTAAAAATACTCTAGCCATGGCTACACACTCAGAAATTAGACAAGTCAAGATTTTCCTATATGCTCTATAGCAGGGAAAGCAATGCAAAGGAAGTGTGAGACTTCTCTGAAACAATGCTGGCTACATCTGTGCCATTTGTAGGCACATGGTGCAGAGGCTGAACTATAAAGCAGAGTGCTCTCCTTGACCTGTGCTCCCGCTATCCATATTGTGCACCATGGGACATATCTAGGGCAGCTATGTTACAGGGTTATGGGAGCTCACAAGTTGAGTTGTACACAAGCACACATTGTAGCATGGATTGTGCATGGTCATGTGGCTGCACAGGGAACTTGGGCAGACACAGGAACTCTTGTCCCACACATATCCCCTGCCTACCCTTAGTAATATGTCATACAGGCATACCATGATCAACTCCTTGCCAGAGACAGAGTTTACATGTCTCTCTTCTGACCCCGGTCTTGCTCTGAGTCTTTGCAACAGCACCTCCTAGAAAACTAGTGCAGTTCTTTCTGCACCCCATTAATGCAACATGTTTTCCTTTGTTGTCCATCCTTAAAAAAAAAAACCAAACCAAATCCCCAAAACCCCAGACGCATACATGAACCTGCCATTTTTACTGTAATCTGTGGGAGGTGCATAACTGACATGAAGGTGGGATTTCATGCTGCTTTCATTTGGGGTACTATAAGAATGGACTTGTAAGGCTTTTGCAGTGTTACTGTATATATATGTATGGCAAGAGTTCATTACACTAGAACAAAGTGTATAGTGCTCAGGAGGCATAATCAACTGTGTGTGACTTAAAATATTTAATTTCATTAAAAATATGAAGGTGCAAAATATACTAGATTGCTAAATGAAGGTAGAATTGAGTACTGTAAGAATCAGTCAGAGAGATTGTCTCAAATCCTGGCATTTTCTGCAGGGAGGAAGAAAATGGAAAGAGAGTGTGCTTTGTGTGCTTGTCCTTTGCCTGCGTGCCTTTGTAATATAATTACTAGGTAAAAATGTAAAAGCGTAAGGAAAAAAAATGGCGTATCTGAATTAAGTACAGCTTACTGCATACATGCATAGGAGCAGAAGCTTCTGTTAAATTTCCCATGTCCCTGTGCAGCTTGTGAAGTAGGTGCACAATTTTTATTTAGCAGCAAAGTCCAGTACTTGTGATGCAGTTACATGAAGACTCAGATTCTGCAACAGATAACGGCATGCTATAATCATTGCAGTATTTCTTAAAAAGTTCATGAGAACAAATGTTCCTGTAGTACATGCTTCTAATAACACCCACTGTATTTCATCTTGGCACTTCAGCTTTCCTTTCATATGGCTTGGTCTTGTTTAAAAGAACAACATATATTTAGTTTGTTGCCAGAGGTATGCTTGAGTAACACTGGCTGGGGTGGTAGACTTGAGTTTCCAGGGAATAATCTGAGCATCAGCCTCATTACTCCAGATGTTAACACAACAGTCACCTATCCCAGATAGAGGAAATATGTCAGATGAAAGGCATGGCCCTTACAGCAGCTTTACAGTAAGACTAAATAATCTGGAGCACTCCAGAATTTAGAGAGAGAAGGGCTGTGGCATGCATCTTTTACAAGGAAAAAGTGGTTGAACAGTGATCATACATTGAGGGCTCTGATATTCTAATATCAGAGAGTGGAAACTGCTCTCTCCCCAGCAGGCCATCACGTTAATGTGGTCAAGGTACAACACACAAAAGAACATGTGGTTAATTGCGGGTGGCTTTTGGCATCACTCCAGAAGAGCTCAAAACCTGTGTCTATGCATAGCAAAATACCTCAACCACTAAGCTCTGTGTGCTCTTGTAAACATCTCTATTATTTATACATGTGTATTTGCACACTCCCAGTATACAGGTTTTGTCCATGTGAATCCCAGTGTTTGCATGCCTGAGGGACAGTGTGTAAAAACCGCACCAACAAAATTATGTGTATCTAAACCAGGCTACCTTGGGTCTTTGAAAATGTGACATTTGCTATTACAAGGATGTATTTTATCCTCAGAAATAAGTGCAAAACTTATGTGACTGCAGTGATATCTAGGTTTTCTACTAAGAGAACACCTTTCTTGACCCTTAGGAGACTGTAGAATGAACAGGTTTTGAGCAGTTTGTCAAGCTAGTATAACTAGATCTGTGACAACTATCTGAAAAGATTTACCTCAGTTTCCCAGCACAGACAATTTACATTTTAACTAGCATGTGGTTGCATTTTTTTTCCTCAGGTTTAATCACTAAATGCTGAAAATCTTAATTTCATCAAATGCAATCAAAGAATTTTGTATAGTAGCAATTAAAAGTATAAAACTAGCATTTGAGCTACAGCAAATTAAACAGCTGCATTGGAGTATTTTTAGCAGTCATCCCAATCAAAATGCACAAAAGACTTTTATTTTTTTAAGGAGTATCTGCCGGGTGTAGCTCTGGTTTCCGTAATTCAACAACCTCACTAAATATACACATGTACTTTTAAAAATTCCATTACTGAGAAGCAAGAAACTGTATTTTTTTTTTTACAAGGCAACTTGGGTGAAAAAGTTCAGAGGGCTTGTGCTGACTGAGTTGCTTTTGCAGAAGGGGAGCTTCCAGCTGTAGTTGAAGTGTTTAAATAAGGAAACCAAGTCCTACTTTGTTGTTTCTGTTACTTTTACTGTACTTCATGTGTGGCATTGAGTTTTCCATATTGTAAATGCCACACATGAAGCCAGAGGACCTTGTTTCTCATCATTCCTAGCTCCTGCCACGTTGTGGCAGTAGGTCTTTCTATTTATTTTACTTTTTTTTACTGAATTGCCCAAGCTTTTGTGTGTAAGTCAGCCAACAGAGTCCTACATAATCAACTATATAATTAACCATGTGGTAGTTCTAAGCTTCAAGTACCAACATGTTCCACATCCCTACTCTGTTTAGAGTCTGAATAAAGAAATTTGGAGGAATTTTAGAAGCCCATGCAATTCTGAGCTGCACTGTGGGAATTTGCCTGCATTCCTGTACTCCAGGAGATTTAAGAGTCCTTAGTCTTGTTATGCAATGATACCTAGAAATACAGAGAGGGTCACAAGTTTGGTTTCTTTCCTGACCTCCCCTGGAATCTTTTGACCAAGTGTTTGAGCACAGGATGTAGAGAATATACTCCCAAATGGACAAAGTGGGTCCAAGGCATGAGTAGAGAAAGAAGTTTTGGAGCAGAAAGAAGGGGCTGGGTGGGAAAGGCAGAGATGCAGAAGTAGCTCCGTAAGTGTATGCATTCATGGAGACACCTCTGGCCTGCCTCCAATACAGCCGTGGAGTTTGGTGTCACTGTGAGGTAAATTCACAGCTTCTCTGCAATCCAAGCAGAAACCTGGCCACTGGAGTTATCTTGAAACTGCTGTTGACCAAAAAAAGACCATTTGATTCATGGTACATGAAATACTCATAAACTGATATGGTTTCATATCCAGTTCTCCCTTCAGCTTCTCCATATGTTTTTTTCTGAAAAAGAGTAAAATAAATGAACACCCTGGGTATCCATTGGGACAGAGATCATACTTTGTCTAATAAGCACTTAGGGAGCCTACATCTTGGTTTTTCAGTGTTGCCAGTCCTGTGCTCAGAGACAGTATTCTCTTCCATTCTAGCTTCCTCCATCTTCCTCTGTTTCACCCTTTGCTCCATCTGGCTTTTGGGCATTCCTGATGTTTTACAGATCATCTCCTGTTAATCAAAGATGTTCTCCCTCCCCTAGTGATTCAGTTTGTTGTTTATCATGAAATGCATTAGCTTAAAGCTAATGAACTTTCACCAGAGCTCTTTCCTCTTACTTGCTGCCATGAAGCATCAATCAGTATCACAACAGTAAGTGCTAGTTTAGTGTGGATGACATCTTTATAAGGAGGGATGCAGCTGAGGAGGTGAAGGGAAGTGGCTATTTAGAGCTCAAGTCATCAGTTAAATTACTCAGTGATAAAGTCACTGTCTTGTTCTTTAGTGATGTTCGTGTCATGTTGCTGTGTGGGGAGGTGGTGATGCATCATTGCACTCTGGTGCTTTATGATGTATCAGCACTGGAGATATTTTGGGATAGTGCCAATATTCTGCAAGCTTTGCAGGCATGAGATGCTATAATGAACAAGAGAAATAATTGCTAAATCACCCCTCCCCTTACACTGGGAGCCAGGACTGGAACTCAGCTTTCGTTTAAGTGTGTTTCCTAGAGTGACAGGCAGCCTCCTCACTGCTACCAAAACCTCATTCTCTGGCTGGCTGGAGGACATGTTTATATATGTCTTTATGCCTGTTTCAGGAAGTGACATTGTTTTTCACTGCGCTTTTGAAACCTTTCAACCAATGCTATAAATAAACAAAACTAGTGTTGCTTCTTGTTGTGGGCTACTGCTGTCAAGCTGAAGGCCCTCCAGACCTCAGCATAGCTGTTTTAATCCCTAGCATCTGCCTAAAAATTTATTCTGACTTGAAAGGAAGGGACAGGATGTCATCAACAGTTCCTTTGTGAAGATTCTGCAGAGGAAGCGTTTTCTCAGAAGGTGTTTGGAGGCAATAGTGAGTACAGCAGAACTGGGAAAATATGAACATTCAAAATGGGGAGTAACCATTTGAAGAAGTTAGGGACTCATGACCCCCCCCCCAATTTACTTCATCAAGTGACTTGCTCCATCAACACTGTCTGGCATGGTAAGCCTAGAAATGTTAGTGAGGCTGCCCTTAGACACCTAGCTAGGACAAAATGTCTGTGCACTGTCTGCCAGTCCTGGCCATAGCAATGTACAGTGTGTAGTATTCACCTAAATTCCTATGATTAAACATTTCTTGTGCCCAAGACTGCTGCCTCTGAGTTTTGTACAGTCATGCTTTTGGGAACTGTAGCATGCACTGAAAGCCATTTGCTGTTAAGTATTGGCATGACAATACCATCCTAAGTATATGGAACACATGATTACCATGGCATTAATTAAAAATACTTATCAGTCTACCCTGTTGCCAGTGCCTGGAGAGGTTTCTAAGGGATTTCACCAACAGCACTGTAACTTATTTGTCAATGAATGATGAAAACATTGTGTTGTTTATACTTCAGGGATATCCTCTTAATAACCAATTGCCTGCCTGCCACCCTTAATTCTTTTTGCCCCCTTCAGAAACATGTCTAAGGTGCGGGTCTACTGTGGGAGTTTAGATATCATGTTTATATTTCAAAAGGCAAGCCAAAGCTCTTAGATTTGGTCTCCAGCTGAGAGAAGCACACATTTAGAAATTACAACATTGGTATTGGCTATCTGGAGCTTTAGGAAGTGGCTGAGAGCTGGCAGTCAATTAAAACTGGGCTGGAGTTCAATATCAGAGTTTTGCTGCCTATTTTTGTAGGATGTGTTTGAATTCCGGGCTATGCTGCAATATGGTTTTGATGTAGAAGTATGTAAAACGGAAATGTAACCCTTAAGAAGCTGTCTGCATTTTCTGGTACAGACAGGTTGTTCTACATATCTCTAGTTCAGGACCATATTTGGGCTGGAAAGTTGCACCCCACGTACTGCGGTGCAGATTCTGATCCCGTTTTTTGTGGTGTAAACATGGGGTGAAGCTGTTAACATTGCTCCTTTGAGTGAGGAGCTATGTTACATGAATTTCAGTATGTGACCAAGGTCTGTCTTTTTTTTTCTCTAGCACAATGCTGGCTCTGGCGTGAGTGCTGTGCAGTGGCAGAAATAAAAGATCATCCAACAAGGAAAGATATAATCCTTGTACTCTAGAAAAGAATATGTATGTCTAGTGGTTCAGCCCCAAACTCCCCAGCTGTGCTATGGAAGATCTAACTGATCATAGCAAATCTCGAGGCCCAGCATTTTTAAGCAGCTGGTTTATACAGCTGAATTCACAACTGCTTTTACATAAGGACCCTGACTTTTTCACTTTTTTTTTCTTTTTTTTTTTTTTACTGTGGCACTTTTCAGTGGTCAGCATGTTATGCTTTACTCACACAGATCAGGACCCTAACAGTAATTTTCCCTGTCTGCTTATTGTGAGCGAGGTGCCCAGATCTGTTAGCTCTATTGCATTTGGTGTTCGGTGGAATATTCTTGTTCTTATCAGACAAAGCAGATCAGATTCATATTCCAGAGACCTGATATTTTTTTTTCTTTTTTTCCCAGTATGGTTTGGGGCTTGTAATAAGAGCGCTTGGGAGCATTTGCAGCACTGTTGTGTATGCATGAAAAATACCACCTCCCGGCCCCACGAGTTGGAGAACAAGTTTCAAAAAGGAATATTTGCCCTAAGGGCCTTCCCCAAAGACACTGAAACTAATTAAAAGGCTCCCATTAACTTCAAGAAGTTTTGGATCCAATCCCTGGTGTTTTTGTTTTCAGAGAGCTGACTGTAACCGCAGTTTTCAAGCCGTGGTGCGAGGCAGCTTTGCTCCGATGGCGTTCCCAGCAACCGATGCCCCTTGGAACAGGCCACAAATGTGTAAAACAGATTCGCCTGTCTACAAAACCATTCTCAGATGAAACCATTTAAACTCACTTTAAAAAGAAAGGAAATAATTGTTCCATTTGCTTTAAGGGTTAATTACGCTGGCTAACTAGACTATGCAACAAGGAAAGGATCCAGGGATCTTAGGCCTTAGGAGTGAAGTCATGCCCCTTACCAGTAGAGAAAAGAATGGTAATTGCCTGCTGTGAGTATGAACGTATTTTGCTGGCTAGCAAAGAAATGGCATTGACAACTGGCAAATCCACTCTGCTGAGGAAAAAATGTATTTTTGAGGCAGGCACACAGCCAGCATTTTCATTCGGGAAGTCTCATAAGTGGAATCAAAACTCTTGCGGAGGTAACACGAAACTGTGCGTTAGAAGGTTGGTTTTTTTAATCCCACATTTAATTCTGTCAACATTTCATGCTGGAATAAGAAAAATATTCCTTAGATTGGTTTTAGTCAATTCCCCTCATTTTTTTTTTCTCCTCAAGATTTCTTTCTCCACCCCTCTCCTCAAGATTTCTTTCAGCAACGTATTTGTTTAGAAAGCCGTGATCTTTAGGAAAATGGTGATACGGTCTCTTATCAGATATGCCATGCAAGCAAGCACTGCACATTTTGAACTTGGCCCTGATTTGCGAATGTGCTGAAGACCACGGATTCACGCAGGAATGGTGGTCTGGTGGGCAAGTAGCAGGTCTGGGGAGCAGCAACCCATACAGGGCACCTCTGATGCACCCATGTCTTCTGCAGCCCTTTCTGCCCTCACATAGCAGTGGCAGTTTTGCAATGAAATAAGAATTGTAAAAACACCATATGTTAGTGAAATTCACTGGAGGGGAAGGGGCAGAACTAAGGCATTAGAGATGGGGCAAGTCTTATACAGTGCATCTCATAGTAGTAGGCACAGAAATTAACTGTTTATGGATAGAGTTCTAGGGTCATGTTTGTAAATACATTTAGGCCTTATATAGGTCTAAGATAAGCAGATTTTGTAACTGATTCTGTACAAGCCTCAAGGTGGCCATACTGGGAGTTGTTTGGTATTGAGGTCTTCTGAAAATCTTTTCTACAACGTAAATTTGCACCTCATCTTTTTAAACGTAATTAAGAACTAAGCACTTCTGAAATATTACCCTCTGCCTTTGTGCTTAAGGATTTATAAAGAGCTGGAACTTTGGCTCATAAATCTGTATACAGGCACTTAAACAAATAGCCTGGTTACCCAAAGGGCTGAGCACTCAGCCCTTCTGGTTGATTTTCTAGGGTTTGGCCTAAAAAAGGCTTCTAGAGCTGAGTACCAATTCTTTCCTTTCCTCCCACACTTTTTAGTGGTTTAAACTGTGTTCCTCTCTATAAGGCTTCACTTTGCAGTCATGTCTGTTGCATTTCCTGTATATCACTTGCAAAGTCGATCGCTACAATATGTTGCATGCAGAGTTTGAAATCACAGGTGTCCTGCAATTACCAGAACATGATGCCCTTTTTGTACCAAAAGCTGTATTTCAGCAAAATTCTTTGATAACCCCATTTTTAGCTAAACCTCTGCTACTCTTTGTGCCTATCCTGGTCTCGTCGTGCTTCGGTATATAGCTTGTAATTGGTGTATGCTTTTTGTATTTATTTATTAGGCATTAGACTAAGGTCACCTTCTTACTTTGTATACTCTGGTGAACAGCTTTCAGTTAGCAGTTCCTTCTTGCCATTGGACAGAGTTTGATCCATAGAAGTGTAAGTTCCTCAAGGCCATTTTTTTCTGTCATTCATTTCCCCAGTTGTTACTCTTCTTTATAACTTGAACACTGCAATAAATGCTCTGTTGTTTAAGATTTAGCTTATTAAGTCCATTATATTCAGTCTTCTGATCTTTGTTGATGCTGTTTGGTGTGGCTCTTTATCATAAAGAACCTGAACTTAGGGGAAATAAAATAAGTATCTGATGCCATAAATTTCTAACAGAGCATCTTTTTTTTCCCCTCTTTTTAAAAAACTTAATAGATGAGCAAACTTGTTGCCAGAATATTGGTTTGTTTGGGCTTTTTATTTGTTACAGAACAAGTAGCATAACAAAGTACAAATGTGCAACAAAAAGTTGTATTAGAGTGCAGGAGCCATTGGAACAGGAGCTATAGAAGGCATTAACATGGCCTTATTTATGGATGAACTTTAAAAAAAAACCTATTTGGAGGCAGGAAATAA
Source organism: Elanus axillaris (assembly GCA_026212715.1). Taxonomy (NCBI): domain Eukaryota; kingdom Metazoa; phylum Chordata; class Aves; order Accipitriformes; family Accipitridae; genus Elanus; species Elanus axillaris. The sequence continues at coordinate 17,718,051 of JANZLQ010000078.1, read as the reverse complement.
ATGTTTTGTTTTCTCTAGAAATGATTTGCTGTTGTGTTAGAGTTTTCTGTACTGGCAATTTTGTGATTGCACTGCAGTGGCAAAACAGAGGACAAAATAAAAATTCCTGAAATTCTTTGAAGAGTAAAAAAATCTCAGATGATTTAGTGCCAGGAAGAAAAAAAGAAAATATTTTTGTAGTTTGTCTGGATTTCCTCTAAGCAAAGATAAAAGTAATTTTGGAGGGAACGCTGCTTAGAATGGATTGAGATTTTTTTTGCCCTGCATTGTTTTATAGTACTGTCAAAAAAATTTAATTGGTGGAGGAAAATACTAAAGATAAAATATATTTGTCATTAACTCTGGGAAATATATTTTGTCTTTTTACAAAAACATTTATAATAACTTCAATGGGACTGAAAAGTGAGGGGCAGACAGAAGTCCTCTATCGAGTCAGGGATAGAGTGCACCTGCCTACCATTTTATTTGGCCTGTGTATAAATAGAGGGCTTTGGACCAGGTTGCCATTAATCTCTCATCTTTCATTATTATTCAGTAATTCAATCCACAAAATACTTTAAGTGGTATATTATGACCCTTTGATTTCTAAATTATTTTCCTCACAGATCTTTTTCTCCCTGGGTGTTTATTGCATTCCTGTGCACATGGAAAGTCTGGGTCTGCTAGCAAGGCCAGAGCAAAATTTAACGAACAGAAAACAGTTCACCCTCACTTTTGAATTGTAAAGTACTTCTAAAGGGAGGCTGGGCCTTTTTAAACATCAGAGGAGGACTGAGTGTGAAGACTTTGCAGGGCTGAGTCCTTCAGAAGCAGGGCTGGCTTTGTGCCTGAACTTGCACTCACTGAAATTATGAGAGGTGTGTGAAGTAGAGCCATGCTTGTGGTGTGTAAAATAGGACTCTGAATGGAAAAGAAGTGTAGAAGGAGGTTCTAGATGTGTTTCATTATTGTAGGCTCTGGAAGAATTACAGAAGTAAAAGAACAGCCCTCTCCCCTCTCCTCCTACTAGATACAGATAACTGCAACTCCAGTGAGAAGACATTGGTCTTAGGCTATCTAAAAGGACAAGAAAGAGACCTCAGCTACAAACACTGTGAGGGTAGTTGTTCAGAAATGCATTTAGCATTTTATTAGTATGTGCTGGCAATAGGAATGTTCAAATAAAAAAATCCCACAGATTTATCTTCTGTCCAAATTCAAACAACTTGTATATTTGAAGGCCCAGTTAACTTCATTTTTAGTCAGTTTTCACGGAATCACAGAATGATCAAGGCTGGAAGGGACCTCTGGAAGTCATCTCCTCATCATTTTCCTCTATTACCCTTTGGGCTTGAGCGAACCCCTGGAAAAAAAAAAATGTGAGCAAGCTGCAAAGTACTGTCTCTGACCTGGATGAAACCTGAATGATGTGGAGATTTGAGAGTGAAAAGATTTTCTTGTGACATTTCCAGTGTACTTTCGGAAAAAAAAAAAAAGAGATGTTGGAATGAAGTCCTCTAAACTTTGGAGAGACATCTGAACTCTGGGATAGTCACCAAAACCAGACTTAAAAAAATAAAAAAGAGCATTAAAATGCAATGAATGTTTATGAAAGTGGCAAGATTGACATCTGTGGAGATCAAACATCTCTGCTTAAGAACAGAGCTGTTGGCAGCATGGGTTCAGTCAGGGCTGGGATGAGGTAGTGCTTTTCCTCAAGTGAACTGTGTGTGTGCCCTGTGTCCACAACCTTTTAAATCTTCCATTCTGCTGAAGGATCACTCCAAAAAGGTCTCAATATTCCCAGTTTAGAGTGTTAGAAATGCCTAGCTAGTGGATTTTATCATTTACATCAGTGGAAATTGTGATTTTGTTATCAATTTCCATTCCCCTTTACTCATGTCTTTGCCAAAATAGGTGATTATTACTTTGGTGTCATTCCTCCAAGAAGTCAACTGCTACAATACACATGATGGCTGGGTAGTTTCACCTCTCAGTCTGACCTCCAGTGATCTACACCCATGGCTTCTTCTCCCCACATAATGTGGCTGGCTCTTGGAGCCATCTACCCCCAAAATCACCTCCAAAATCCTACCACCCAAAGCACTTCATAGACGCACCTAAACTTTTGTAGAGAAGGCTTGCTTCTAAAAATAAAAGGCTAATTCAAGATCTTGTCCTGTTTCTGACAGCCAACCCATGTGTCAGCTACTGGAAACACCTGTCCCTTAGGCTTGGAGAGAGAGAGAGACTTAGCTCTTCACCCCTTTTCATTGCAATCCTCTACTGGAAATAGATTAGGGACCACTTTAATAGTTGCTTTCTTTTGTTTGTTTGTTTTTAGTTAATAGGTAAAAACAGAAACATTCTAAACCAAGTTCAAAGGGAACGTGGTCATCTCTATTTCCCTATCCAGGAGAAAAGGGGTAAAATCTGTTTTGAGTTTAGCTATCAATCTAGAAGTAAATTGAATTAAATAGGAAAATGTTTGAAAGCCGAGTTGTATTTCATTCCAACTGCATTGCTGATTTAAATGGGGTGGTGGAAGGGGGAAAGGGCTTAAATATTCAGCATTTTTATGATTAAGTATAACTTGTGCCCTCACCACGCCTCCTCTGAAAACAAAACACAAAGCATGTTTGGAACAGCTTGTTACTGCTATGCTTCAAGGCCCCAATACCTGTTCTATTAAAGCATAGCCCAAAGCAAGGTGAACTGCTGAGCTGCACCAGTGCGTGTTAGCACCGTCTGTTTGAATGTGCATGTGTATGCTTGCACATGCACATTAGACCTTGTACAAACATATCACAAGAGCCAGAACCCCTCCTTTATATGTGTTACAGTGGACTTCCAAGGCAAATGAAGGAAAAGAAAAAAATGTTTCCTGAATTAAAAAGCGTGTTAGTGGAAGCAAATGCCATTTGAAGGATCAGTGGGCAGAAGGAAAATAATCCTAGAGTTTTCCAAGGTCAAGGGAAGAAAGCAAGTCTGGCCTTTAATTCTGAATGCCATAAGCAGGACAGGGAAGGAAGTGTATCTCTGGTATTTATTTCATGTAAGGATTTTGTACTATACAAGTGGTCTGTGTCACTAATTTGTATAGAATATTCTCTGGTCCTTACAGTGTTAGGCAGGCTCAGCAGGGTGACTGATACACCAGTTGAAATGAGAAAAATTAGATGCATAGAGATGAAGGCTGCTATTCACCAACATGTAACAAAAGGAAATAGTATGAATAAGTATGTTCCTATTCAGCATACCCAGGAACTTTTGCATTAACAGGAAAGCTGCCATCATCCTGGTGTAGTTTTCAGGCAGTGGTACTGGTTCAAAACCTAGCAGATCTTACTTGCATTCCTAGTGCTAAGACTTTGATTCAGTCACTTACACAGCCTTTTGTGCAAGGTATCAGATCAAAATGCAGAGCCCTGGTTTCAATTCTCGGTTCTGACAGTTGGGTTATGACTTTCTGTTGTCATGAGGGTTCACAGTTTGAGCCTCTGCTCAAGGCTGAATGCCTTGATGCTCCGTATTGCCTGACTGTTGTTGACTTGCAGTCTGGCACAACTGGGAGCCAGCTGTGGAGAAATTCAGTTGGGTGGGAACACAGCAAGACACTGATCTGAGCTCAAGTCTCACCTCCACAAGCAGGATGGATGTAACTGGTTGAAGCCACATGGCACAGGGAATGTGAGCAGACATCCAGACATGGCTAAATAGGGAAGAGTCAACACATCCTGAACTGGGAATTTGTGAAGTGGGAAATGATGAACAGACAGGACAGACAAAGCATTAGGCCAAACGCTGAGGCATGGACTGACTTGTATGAAGGTCCAGCTGAAGGTAACACAGAGGGCCTGTGAGTACTGCTGCAGCAAACACTACAGGAGGGAGCTGGGGTAGTAGTAATATTTATGTACCATTGATGAAGCTTAATTTCCTTAATATTTATAAAGACCTCTGGAGCACACTGTCTGCTAGGTTAACCTGCACTAATTTTGCATCCTTTTATATGGGAAGACATGTATTTTTAACATTAATTCTGCTGCATGTTTAAATGAGACATGCTTTACAATGTAATTAAGAAACCCTTCTTTTCGCACAATTGTCAGCTTGCACTTTTCCCACTTTGCTAATGCCTTCAATGCACAAAAGCCATGGAGAAAATCTTTCCGTGACATGATGGCATTAGCAGCTCTTTTCAAGTGGGAGGACTGTACTCCTACACAGCAGATTTTCCCTGTGTTGTGGTATTAATGCAGCAAAGAGCTGTACTTCTGAAGGGTTTCTTGTTTAAGCTCTTTCATGCTTCTTGCCTTGGAGACTTCTTTTAGACTTGTAGCCAAAAGGAGGTCAGGAAGTGCTCCATGCTGCAGCTTCTTTTTCTGTGTATGTTTCTATGTGGTTCTCCACAGATCCGTGGAACACATTCCCTTCCATCTCTCTCCCTTTCAGAGTAGTTTATGTTTCATTATTTGCAGATGGGAAAATGACAACTTGACAAACAGGGGAGGACCTTTTTATTTAAATCATCGTCTTCTTTCAGGCTCCCATGTAATGTAATGGGGTAATACTAAGAATGCAAAAACCGATCGGATTTTATTTGCCCAGTGTGTGAAAAAATGAACTTCCATGTACATTTCCATGTGAGTTTATTTTTAGCTGTCATTCTGCTGATGGAATTTGCCCATCTTTGTGACCTTCCGATTTGGCCAAACTACTGATGCATTTACTGATGCCTTTACTGACTTTGATTTTAGGGGCCTGAGTTTGGCTTCATAAAGTCAGTATTTTCCTCTCTTTTGTACTTCTTTTTTCATTGCTAAGCACACAGAGTAACAACCAGGGATAAATTAAATCTTGAAAAAGCCACTAGGAATTCAGCAGCCTGAATCATCCCATCCAACCCAAGACACACAAGCTCCATTCCCCAGTTTTGTTTATTCTTTTCCTACCACAATTTACAGCCAAAACACACTAGCTGTGCTCGCTGTTCATACCCCAGTCACAAAACCAGGACTTTCTTGAACTGAGCAGCACTGTTAAGCCCTTTTCTAACAGTTTCAGATTCATTTAACTGTGAGCACAAAGTTAATGAAGTTTCACAAAGATCTGGGTGTGATCCCAGTCTTGTTAGTAGGAGCTCTGAAAAGTGGTGGAGTTTGAGGGCAAAGTCCTGCCTGTTGTTCATGCCAGGCTTCTTCTCTTGTACTTCTTTCCCTGTTTTTGCATTTCAGTGCTGTAGGGGAAAGCACTGAGAGCATGAGGCCGTCAGCCAGAACTGATTCAAAATCTTTCAGCGGCAAAACTGAGTGGTGGGGAAGGATGGAACAGGCTCAGGAAAGAGCCAGCCTCAGAGTGATCAGCTCAGGGAACTGAAGATGGGCACCAGCTGGCATTGCTCAGCTGTCACTCCTCCATCTTCCACCTTTGCTGGGCTGCTCATGTGGGAGGGCAGTGCTTCCACTTTTGTCCCTGTGAGTGCAGGGCCATTGACTGGAGTGCTTTCCTACCCAACTGGCTGATCTTCTTGTGCCTAATGCCAGCCTATTCTGTAATGCTGTAATCAGGAGCTGCAAGGCTATAGCTGCATCATAGCAGTGGGGTTGGCAGAGCTGAGCTCAGGGGGTATTAATTAAAGAGGACATCCTTTTGCCTTTATGCACTACTGGTCCTTCGGCACAGTGGATGGTCTGACCATTGCATTCACAAATTCATTTTTCATTTGTGCCCACAGTAAGAGATGTGCTACACCCAGAGGTCTCTTCTAGCATCCCCATTTTCTAGCATAGCAGCTGAGCTTTGAAGTCACTTGTGTCCACGAAAGCAAGCAATTACTTCATAGCAGTGTATACTGTCGTGAGTCTGTACTAAAAGCCAGGAGCAAACCCCTAAATTTTCCTGTATCATATGTTACTGGAATAGGTGTTTTTACAGAAATTGGTGTCATGGAATCAAAACAAAATGCTTCTTTTTTGTCCATGTTTTGCTCTGAATCATGGTTGTTAGTGCAGTATAACAGAGTTCCGCTCTTATCTTCCACCTTCTCCCCCCAAATATCAACCCATAAAAAAACCTGTCTGGATTTTAGCCACCTGGTTATCATTAGTTTCTTATTTTAAAATAGCTTTCAAAATAGATCAGACGTTACACCGTTAAAAACAATTTTCCCTGTAGGTATTGGATATCAGACAGGCCTTGTAGTAATAACTGATAGGTATCTAGAATAATCTTCAGTATGGACTGAGACTACAAAGATCTGTCAATCACTGCATTTAGGTTTAAACACAGATGATTTGAATTCATGTTAGCAGCATGAGGAAGTAAAAAAAAGATGGAATGGTGCTGTTGGAGAAAAGATGATAGGATTACCTCTGCTGTTAGCCTTTCCTGCTACTTGTTTGAGATACTAAATCAAGGTGAAGTTTATGAAAAAGCCTACAACAGGGGTTTCTAACTCTTCATTCCTGCTGGGATTTTCCTATTATAAATCTGCTGTCAGAAATAAGTGCTCTACTTGTGGCTTAATTTTATGCAGGCACAAACACCTTGGTTCAACACATTTTGCCAGAGACAATCTTGACTGTCTTAATGCAACAGAGTCCTCATTAACGGGGACCTGTGAAAAAGAAAAATGCACACATGCTCTTTTGTTGTTGGTCATTCATGAGCAATCCGATGAAAACTGAAATAAAACATAAATCCTGAGGTGGTGTAGAGCTGGTGTGGAGACATGAGTGTTTGAATCACACAAGTTATTTGAATTAACCATCTTGAAGAACATTACACTCCACCTTTTGAATGAAGTTTCATTAATGTCATGGAAAGCTCACAGTTTCTATTTGTTCTGCTGTGGCTGCTGAATTTAGCACTACCCTCAGTGCTCACCCCCAAAGCAAACACCTCTCTTGTGGTGATTTTTCCTTTTTTATCCAACTATATAACTGTACAGGGGACTAAGACAATGGTTTCCTAAGACAATGGTTTCTGAGAAGCTTGTCAGACTTGCTTGGGCAGTTCTTTCTCCATGCAAGGGCCATCAAGACAGCTAGATAGTACTTTGCTGGCTTCATAAAGCATTTGTCACATTCATTTGGAGTTCTGCATGGGAAAAAAAAGTCAGGATCGGTCCTCTAAAGTGGTGAATGCCCATTTGCATATTTCCTCCAAATATTGGCACTGTCTACTGTACTGGGCTGTGTTTCAAATGTGCACCAAGTAGATTTGTCACTGGTGTCTGTTACCTTGTTCTCAGGACATGGATGTGAAATCTGCCTTCAGGCACTCAGCACTGGAAGCATGACTTTAAGTTTGTCCGGCCTAAAAGAAATTATTAACCTGAAGTCACAGGAGAGGGAATCTCAGATCACAGGAAAAGAGATCTTGTCATTACTGTGATGAAAGACATCCCTATCCCCAACGCATTGTGTGCTTCTGTGTTACTTTAATACCAGAATTTAAAATCCCTACTCAACTAAGACTGAATCCCTTAGGCAGTGACAGCATTAACGTCAGGCCTAGAAGGAATCCCTTCTTCATGCAGTGCTGTGAAATTTCAAATTTCAAAATATAATTTTGTTCCAGGTTGAAAGAAGACTCCAATGTACTGAAATGCCACCTGAAGTAAAACTTTGTCTTATTTTCCAGTCTGGTCACGTGACACGTGTATGTTTTAACAAACCCAAAATCTTTTCATTTTGATTTGCTTCAGCTCATATTTTAAAATTGTCTAAAAGTAAAAATATAAGAAGTACGTTTTAATGGAAAGCCCCCCCCAATCCTTTCAGAAAACATGAAAACAAGCCATTTTGATATTGCCAGAATTGTCTCTTCATCTTGCTGTCTTTAATATGCCTCTGCCCCTTCACACAAAGAAAGCCGTACCATTTTGCAAAAGACTAAGATTTGATGGAGCCACACCTTTTTGACGGAATATGGCTTCAGTGTTGCTGGCTTTTGTGATCGGCTGTAGTTGGAATAGTCGATTGATGAAATATAGTATGCTTTGAATTATCTCAGCAAAACGCTTCACTTGCAGTAAAATCATTGGCATGTATGCACATTGTGTTTCCTTAGATCAGGATGACAACCTTATTGCTGGCTGGCTTGTGGCATCCCAAGTTAACATACGTAAACTTTGCAGCTGTGAGCTGTGTTAAAACTGAAAGGAGACGTAGGGGCTGAAGCCAGCAACTTCTTTCTTTTGTTTTCCCGTTAAAAAAAAAAAAAGGTCTATGTAAAGATGCTTCTTCAAGTGAAGGACTATGAGGTAGCATAACCCAGTTTCTCCAGTTTCATGTGGTTCTTTTGACTTAATGCCCCTGTCTGTAGCTGAGAGCTCCCGAAAGCTGGCTGAGGACAGGGTCTTTACAGTATTTAGGGAGAAAAAGGAGGATTTTGTTTTACAGGCAGCCTATTGTACGGCACTTCAAAGCATCCATTTTCCAAAGTGTGACAGGTATAAAGTAGCCACAGAAATGGTTTTCCTGATGAATCTGAACTGTGAAGTTGGAAAAGGGAAGGATGTTCCAGTGAGCAGTTGTGGTGCAGTTTAATCTTCCCATGTATGCCAACTGCAGATGCAGTTTAGACATCTGAAGCTACTGAAGTCTGTTGAGCTCAAGCACATAAAAATAGGACTGATCCCCCAAGTTGCAGCGGATAAGCTGCGTTTTAACCATAGCAATTTGGAACTTGGTGGGGCGGGGGCTGGTTTTTAGGGTTTTTTTTAATTAGTGTCTTACAACCCAAGTTCTCAGAAAAACCTTGAAGTGTTCATCCGAGAATCCAGATCAGAGGGCATTTCTGTGTCAAACAGGTATCTGCAGGTGAGTATGGCTCTCGGCATGCACAAACCCCCAGGTTGCAGGTAGGGGATTTTTGATAGCTGCTTCAGGAAGACCGATGCCAGGGAGGCTGGAGAGGGGCCAGGAGGAAGGAAGGGGCCTTCCTGGGGAGGCAGGGGGGAGACTTTGAAGCGTCACCCCGAGCAGAAGCAGGGTGGGAA
>JANZLQ010000078.1:17634037-17696744 GCA_026212715.1 Elanus axillaris | reverse complement strand
TGTCACATGGTATGGAATAGCTCCTTGGCTAGCTCAGGTCAGCTGTCCCGGCTATGCCCCTTCCCAGGTTCCTGTGAAAATTAACTCTATCCCAGCTGAACCCAGGACAACAGGTTACTACTTCTTTCTGGTGCAGACAAGAGACATATGTCAAAGTGGTGCATGTCAGCACTGGACACAGTAGATATGCTGTGTGTCTCTTGTTTGCTTCTCTTGGACCTGTTCTAGCTTTCATAATTAGAAGAGGGATGTGAAATTTGGTCTTTCTCTTCTGGGAATTTACTAGAGTATTGGCTATTCTAGTATGTCTCCTTGAACAGTCAATGCTCATCCCTTTGTGGAATGGGGAAAAAGAGCTGAAATACCAGCAGCTCCGGTGTGAAAGGAAACAAGTTTCTTCTCCAGCATTTCTTAGCTCTGTATTGGCAGGACTGTTCACAACGCTGTTTACCCTCTTGAAAGGTAACTTACTTCCTCAGGTAGGGCCTAAGTCACTTTGTGCTATGGTGATCATCAGGATGATTCTGTGACCTTGGCTTTGTTTTTCACAAGATAATCTCACTATGGGAAAAATATGGAGTCATTTTACAGAGAAGCCCATGATATCATGAACTGAGAATATAGCAGTGTATGTTCCTTTCTCATCCAAGCGAGCCTGGCATGATTTACATCAGTGTCTGAAAAACCTGAGTCTGGTGTATAGTGCCCACATGCACTATCCTCACACACTGAAGTGAGTTGCAGTACTAGCCATGCTGTTTTGATTATAAATCAGTATTTCTTCCCTCTTAAGAGCATCACAGAAATCACCCATACCATAAATCCTGCAGTGTCCATTGCTCATTAGGTCCTTGTAGAAACCTTGAGGGGGGAACTCACTCCTTCCACTCATCCTTCTGCTTCTCCCACTGCCCCCAGCTACTGCTGCCATGGGTGGAGGGGAGCAGTGGGAGCAGCCGTGACAGGAAGAACAGGAGTCACACAAGAGTCTGCAAAGACAGAACTGAAGACACGGGCAAGAAACATGGCAACACAGAAAAAAATTACTTTTTCCTGAAAATTACCCTTCCTCCCAAAACTGTGGGGTCAACTCACATATGGGGTCTAGCAGTCACTGGACCTAACACAGTATCTCTTTTACTGATGACAACAGGAAGCCATAAAAACCAGTATCACTGCACCCAGTGCATAACCACTGTCCTGAGTTGCTGAATGTCCCTCTAGTATTCAGCTTACAGCTGATCCCACCCCCATGCCTCAGGAGAAAGTACAAACTCCTTCATGAAGAGAAGAAGAAAAAATCTAAATCCATTCCTGAACTGATTTCTTTCACTTTTTTGCAGGCTTTGAAGTTAGCCTTTTATGTACTTTGCTGACCAAGTACCACTGCCGACATCTTTTATTTCTTTTTGTGCTTTAGTCTCGGGCAGTGCTCCTCTTCCCTGCCTAGCAGACCCCCCAGGAATGGTAGATCAACTGGGCTTGTTTAGCTCTAGTCTCAGACACACAAACTTCAGACTGTAAAAGCAAGGCACAGCTTGTTTTAGCAGAACCGGCTTTGTGAGGTGCTAACACTTGACTGGGTTCAAGGGAGAAGAAAACATGCCCATTGCCTGAGAGAAGGTGAACGTGACCTGCAGTATGTGTTGCAACAGATAAAATAGTGACATGCTGATGACTGGCATTAAATGCTGTGAATCAAATGAAGCAGTTGTCCCCAAATTGACAGGGAATGGAGTCCCATTTTTTAGCATTTGGTGTTGCTCTCTCCCTGTTGGCTTCAGCCCTTTCACGAGCAAAATCCCATTTTCCTCTCTGTTGTAATCACCCTTCTCATGTTCTGAGCAACTTCAGAGTTTGAAGTCATCGTTTGTATTTCATGGAAGTGATTAAAACCATGTTACAAGTCAAACAGGAGTTTAGAAGCACATTTCCTGTCGGTGCTGCACTCTGTGTGCCTACTCAGAATTAATAGCTTTTCTGCAAATTAGCACATAATGGGTTAAAAGCATGTTTATGTTGGCATTAAGTACTCTGGCTTCTTTTTCTCTGCAAGGCAAGACAATATTTTGCAAACTTTTTAAAGAATCTCTAATAGATATTATAGTGGCGCCATTCACACTGCTATATAGTAGTTAAGGCTGTGTCAGCACTTCCATTATGAATCCTGTTTTTCAGGGATTTATAACCCAGCCGTAAAAATTTGCTCTGGGCTGAAATTTGGTTTCAGCTCAGGGAGCACATTTTTTAACAGATTAAAAAAAATCAGCATGGCCTTTTTTGAGTTATAGGAGTGTAAGAAAAAAACCATGGGAGAGAGAAGTACGGGGAGAGAAAAGGAGACAATTTTTTCATGAATATAACTCAAAAATAGGTCAGGATGAAAAATGAAGCTTGGATCCAGTCTGTTCAGTCTCCCTCTCCCCAAGCCAACAGGACAGGAGTCCTCTATTTTTATAATGGTATTTTAAGAGGAAATGTGATATTTTTTTTCTCTGTGGTTTATAGGTAGTCCAGTTTAATTCTACAGACATTTATTGCATGCTTAATTTCCTCATCTTCCCCTCACACACCCCAGCGTTGCTCTGCGAGGTTTGGTGGCATTATTCAGCAGTCACAGCTATTTGCAGGGTCTGACCATAGTTCTGGAGCTGTCTCAGCATCACCATAAGGCACACAGTGCACCTGCAATAGGGCAGCCTGTCTGGCACAAAACCTTTTGCAGCACTTCAATGCCATGGAGGTACTAAGGGCAGAGGAGCAGCTTGAGCCCCCCAAAGTGTTTCTGGAATGGGAGGTGAAGACCTGAGTTCTTGACCATTTGAAGCATATGAAGCCTTGGAACCCTGTTATGTTTCTTCCATGGGGCTGTCTGTTGTCACCAGAGTCTCAGGTGCATGATCGTCCCACTGATCTTGGAAGAGCCGAGTGTGGGATACCTGCTGGTGAACTGGACTGGACTCTGCCTGTTTCCAGCCTCTCCTGACCACGTAAACAAGAGACTGGTCCCAAACGGTGGCATCAAATGGGTTGGGGCTTTCCACCATCAGAGAACTCTGGAGCTCCACCTAAGGTGTCTCTTTGTGTTGGTAGAAACCACAGGAACAGTGGGACAGGCTAGGTCTTGAAAGTGGGCCTCAACCTGCGTTTGTCTGAAGCTGTGAATATATTCACAGAAACTTGCATGAAAGGCTGGGATCGGGGAGGCTGGGATCTGCAGCATCAAAGTACTGCTGTGCCCACCTCTCACCCTGGCCCTGTGCATGGGCTTGGGTGTCCACAAAGGAGGCTGGGGGATGAGATGCTTTAGCTCTCTCCAGCTCAGCCATCAGCATCAGAGAAGAAGGACAAGGTTGCCGGCCTTGCCCCTGTGATCTCTCTGAGGTTTGTAATAGCCTGTAACACCGCGGTTTCACTGCCGCCAACACTACAGTGAGCTTGGGTGTACCAGCCCATCCCCATAGCCTGGCTCAGGTATGCTCAGGGATGATGCTCGTCACAGCCCCTGGAGAAGCACAATCAACAGGAACAGCCCTGCCTGGCTTCAAATTTAAGCCTCTAGACCCCGCTACTCCAGAACCAAAACACCCCTAAATGCACCTCAAAATCTCCCTTTATATTTTCAGCAATTATGCCATGCAGTGCCTTGCATTTTAAACCCAACACAACCAAAATATGATATGTATTGAACCATGATACACCACATATCAAACCAGAATATGGCATATATCAAGCCTGACATGAATGTGAGAAGAACAAGAAAAGCAAGAGGATCGCAGGCTATCGGCAGAGAAGGACTAAAACCTGCTGAGAGCCACTTAGGACCTTGCGGTTCTGATGCTGAACATTTATACCTTCCTTGGTCATCAGCACATCTACAGTTTACATGGGCTTAAATACATGCTGAAAGAAATAATACAGCTCTTAAAAGGGTTTTACTAATCTCCTTCTGTCTCTCGTTATATCTCTGGGCTCATAACAAGGCTGCTTCCTGCTTCACTGTTTTTATTAGTTTGCCCTTTCTTTCATTCACTTACTCTTTCTGTTAATTTATTTTTTTTTTTGCCTTTAATGGACTTCATTTCTTTTGTCAAGGTTTTACAATTGCTTAGGTTTCAGGAGAAAATTTTTCATATTCTATTATACTTATTTAAATGTGGGTCTTTTTTCTGGTTTGGGTTGTTTGTTTTTTTTTAAATATCTTTTTGTCTTCCTTGGGAGAAGACTCAAATCCTGGTATTTAAATATTTGTGAATTTGATCCTGCACTGTTATCACAACTATTTATATTATATTTACTACCCACCTGCTTCTGCCAGATAAGAACAAGTCTGCAGCATTTTTTATCTTAGTTCCTAAAGATCCAAGGAAATGTTTTCATATCAGGGTTTTTTTTTTTCTGTTTTGTCCAAGGAAATTTGTGGACAAAGGACCTGATGTGAAATACAGTATTTCTGAGGATCACATTAAATCACATGTGAAATAAAAAAATAGCTTTTATTTTTCAGAAATTTGTTCAATAAATCTGTTGGATTTATGTCGGATTCAATTTTTGTTACATATTGTAGACCTTTTTGCTCATGCACAAATGTACAATGTCTTTCATTACAGATATACCTTGCATTTTCTTTCCCTGCAGTGTCCTCCATGCATAGATAACTGCATGGTATTTTAATTTTAAATGTAAATTCCATTTTATTTTGTACAGAGTTATACATTAATATAAGTACAGGGCTGCTTCGATACATGCAGTTGACCTCATAACCCCAGAGCCACCCCGACAGCACTCTGCTTGTGGGTACATGATCCCATCGATGTTTCAGTGCGTCTGTGGACAGATGGATGCCCAGTGGCCCTGTGTAGGCGGAACATGGTTGCTGCACCTCAGCTCCCCTTGCCATGAGCAGTGCGGGGCCAGGGGTGGGTTCAGATCCTCCAGGTGGGAAGCAGAGCACAGGCACAACAGTTCATTACAAAGCCACAGTATAGAAACAAGAGCAAAGTATAGGTCTGCCTTTGCAGGAGCTTTCATTGCACTCCAGGCAATAAGCACGTAACTTTTAGCACTGGTAAGCTAAGTATCGCACTAGGCTTTGTTAGACACGGAAGGTTAGATGTGGTTTGTTTGGTTTTTACACCAGAGAGAGCAGATACATGAAGGCAAATGCTGTATTCTTACAGGGAATCTCTGAAGATACTGTCACATCACATAGGTCTCTGTGACAAAACAAAACAAAAAATACTTTGATCAGTTACTTATGTTTCTCAGAGTTTTCCTTGAAGAGAGTCTGTGTCTCTTGAAAGCTTAGATCAAAGTAACTATAAGCTCCCAGATAGGAAGAAAAATTGCAGAAAATTACATAGTTTTTTTTTATTTTATTTGAGGTAATGGACAGACAGGGAGAAGGAACAAGGGGAAAATGGAAGTGGCTCTGAAAGAGAAATGGTTAGAAAATCTTCATATTTGAAAGAACAAGCCTGTCTGTTTGGGCTTTTTTTGCTTATACTTCAAGTATTTGCAGTAGTTACGGCAGTGTTTTACACTGGAAAAAGTAATGATGTTAACATTCTTGTAAGAAGAGATTGCCTCAAATAAAACTTCAGAGGCAGCCGAATGAAAGAAGAAAATAAGGTTAAAATATGAAACTTAATATCACCAGGGGGCATCTGGTGTGTCAGTCAGATGAATTAGGTAAGATGATTTGTGCCCTACGAACTTTAGCCAAGGTGTTTCTGATGCCGAAGAGGGTTTAATAGACTGCTGGCCTCCCACAGATCATTGCTAACTGCAAGGGAGATTTTGCTGAAGTAGAACTGCAATCATGTGTGTCTCCATTGCTTGTGAACACTCCACAGTTCCCAAGCTGTTTATTTTTTGCCTTTTCTCCTTTCTATTGATTTTTGGTTGTTTTTTTTCTTTGCCAGTTATAGTCGGCAAATGGCCGAGTAATAAATTTATATTTCCAAGCTGTGGAGAGGATTTGATTTAGCAAATAATTTTTACCATTTGGAGCAGTTTAAAATGAGTTTTCCAGTTGCATTTGCAGTTATTTTCTCCCCTTTTATGCCATTTTGCTGCATTGTCATGCTTGTTGTCTTTGATTCTCGGAAAGCGATGCTTTAGTGGTGACAGTGGGATATTGCCTCATTACAGGCCTCCTTGCCAGATGAGTTCCCTTAGTGCCAATTACTATTCAGCAGTGGATGCTGCAATAGGTCAACCTGTACTTTTTGCTAGTCATTCTTTTTTTCACATGCATTGCTTCTGTCTAAAGCACTTAGAGGCAAATTGTGCTCCCGCCTTGGTAATTGTCACTGTGCTACTCAGGGGGACCGTGCAGGGGGACGCAGATATTCTCTTTATGTGTGGAGCTCCACAGGGACCACTAACCTGGTGGTAGGAGGCATAAGGCCAAGGCCATAGGAGATCATCAAAGGCTAAAGTTTCTAACTTCTTAGCTGCTTTGTCTCCTGAGGGCCAAATTGCTCCTCCACCTTTTGCATTTTTCCTACCCTCTATATTTAGCCCAGGTGTAGTGCAGAGATTTTGTCTTTCAGAGCTAATGCTTTGACCAGTTGAGGCAAACCTAAGTGTGGTGGTAACAGCCTCTCCCAACCACAGGGAGTGCTCTGAAAGCAAGTACACTGAAAATTGGGGGAGCTGATTACTACATTAATGCTGACCATGTCACTACTCCTGCCTGCTGTTGTGCCTTTCAATCTGTCCTTGCCCCTGGGGGTGGTGGTGGCATCATACATGGGCACCAGAGCTCACGAATCTAGTGCGAACCATGGGAAAATCAGGTGGCAAGCAAGGGCTACGTCTCCCTGATAACTGAAAGAAGCTGTGTGGCATGGCACAGCAAGTGCAAAATAATTTCAAACTGCAACTTTAAACTTTGTTACTTGTTGTTTAATGAAACATTAAAGATATGTATGACTGGGAGTTAAACTTTCATGTATACTGGGTGCTTTCTGAGGCACTGTGCTGAATTACCTTTTTTGGTTGCTGGTGGTTTAAGCCAATATGGCTTAGGGAGACTGCAAGGGCATTTTCACAAGTAAACACCTCAAATCTGTAGTGTAAAGCCAAATGCAGGAGAGCTTTGATTGCCAATTAACTCTAAGTATGAGTCTCTGTAATTCTGCAGTAAATCTGTTTACAATGTTGTTTGTGTACCAAATTATAAATTTGGAACAGAATTCTCTGTTAGCATAATTCCTATGATGTCAACAGAGTTTTTTACGCTGGGAATTTAAGCTAGTTGCAAGGTTGGTTTGGCATAACTGTGAAGACACTAATGGCAATTTTTAAAATACAAGTAATTCTGAAATATAACTAAAATGATGGTTTAAAAGCACATGTGGGCAATGGCGTAATTGACATACAACATTAACACAATATCAATATGACCCTGCTAGTGTAATTGCAACAGAATTTTGCACCGTAGCAATACAGCATCCCAATTTCCTTTCCCTCTGATGTTTGAGTTGGAATTTACCAATAGGTCATTAAAGTGATGGAGACGTAGCATTGGTGCATCCTGCAAAGATAGCATTTTTCAAATGAAGGGCCATACTGGAAATATTGGCTTGGAAGTAAAGATTTAGCATCTCTGCCTATGTGTAAAAAAGCCTCCCATCTTGGGAGGACCAGGCTATCCTGACCAGTGCCTGAGACAGTTCCTACCCTCTCCCAGGGCAGCTTTGGCGATGGCTCAGTGGTGTTTGTTGCTCTGGCTCTTAGTATTCCCCTGAAAGGAATAAAACCGCTTTAAAGAAACTGGTGTTTGGTGGGTTGCTTTCGATTTTGCTGCCTCAGAGAAGATCTTTGGTTATTTACTTCATTGCTTCACAAAAGCTCTAAGGCAAAGACAGAATTTATCAGTGACACCAAGGAGAAATGGGAAGAAGTGAAGGGAGAGATTATGTGAGCCTTTTTAATACAAAGAACTGTAGTATAAGTTAAGAAGATTATTTTATCTTTGGCTTCTCTGACAGGTCCCCTGTTACATAAGTGTTCTGCTTTTTTGACTTAGGTGTTGCCTAAATGTCAGTCAGCCGTTTTCTGAAATAAGAAAGTTTATTTAATTTGGGGTGTTTAAGTATTTTCCATTTCAGAATAATAAATATACAAGTTATAGGATTTCTTCTGTGTAAATGCTACATTCTGGGAATATACAGGAGTGTCTTTAGATATACTTAAAAATTCTTAGTCATGATTTTAAGAGTAAAGCTTTGATTTTTGTCCTGACATTGCCACGGCAAGCTTTCATGTCAAAAGAAGCCCACTGAAGATGTTGATTCATTGCGAAAGGGGTGAAGTGTCATACTCTTAACTACATCTTTTCATTTTCCAAGCTCCTCCTAGAGAACTGACAGAAGAAGAAAAACAGCAAGTTCTCCATTCAGAAGAATTCCTGATATTTTTTGACCGGACGATACGTGTAATTGAGCGAGCTTTGGCTGAAGATTCAGACATCTTCTTTGACTACAGTGGCAGAGATGTAGAAGAGAAAGATGGGTCAGTTTGGGGGGGTTTTGCTTTTGTAAAATAAGCTTTATAAAAAGAATTCAAGTGCCAGGAAGCCTTAATTTTAAAACTAAATTCAACATTTTTATACTTAAGTAAAGGTTAAAATCTCTCTGTGAAGGCCTAGGTCACTTTGTTAGCCGAAGTTATTTTATAAAATAGCTTCATGCTTTATTGCTCTGGGGTTTTTTTCCTTGACATATTATTCTGGTGTTTTAATTTTTTATTTCATCTTTGGGGTGAAATTTCAAATTCTGAAAAAAAATAATTGAAATACACAAATGTGTGTATGCACATGTATATGTAGATATGCATGTGTACGTTCCAGTGATGTATGTCTGTGTGCTTATATCATGATATTTTTACAAATTCAAATTACTGTTGTTTATATTCTACTACTGCCTTGGGTCTGTAATGGATCCCACTATACTATGCATTGTGTAGATGTAAATGATGATCTCCCAAAGTGTTCACAATCTAAACACATAAGACGAGAGGTGACAGGTTGTGTATTCAGCAACTGATAGGGGAATGGAAGCAGCAAAACTTGTTAGTAGGAGAGGAAGTATTTAGGTTTCAACAGCTGCATGTCCATTGAAGCCTCATGGCAAATCAGTAGCTGTGTCACACAGAAGTTACTTACTGGAGGTTACTGTAGACCATCGCCCCTGTGGACCAGCTGAATGTATCAGTGTGGCAGCATTGGACCAGGAGCTTCAGCTCACCCTAATGGAGCCAGAAGGCATCTGCCCTCTCCATTGCTGGGAGGAGGTGCTGTACCTTTAAGATTTCAGGAGTCAAAAATGAGAGAGATTTTGTTATAGCTTGGAGGTGAAGATTCAGAAAACAGTGAGCTGAATACCAGGGCCAGGTTTGGTCCTGAGAGACGAACGTGGCAGAGGTGGCCTAGGGTGACCCAGAGGAGTCAGAAGGGTAGAGGGAAATAAAGAAATGTGGTTTTGTGAAACAGATGTAAGATTTGTTCCTTGGTGCCGATTCATTATCAGCAAGACAGTCTGTGAAAACAATTAAATCAAGGTGGCAGACCTTCCCAGGCTGGGCAGGGATTTGAGAAGAAGCAGTCAGAAACTTTTGCGTTGCTTTTCACAGCATTTGAACCCTGGTACTTCAAAACCTGTCACTTTGTTTGAATTCACACAGAGATGTTCAAGCAGGAGCCAACCTTTCCTTTAATCGTCAATTTTATGATGAACACTGGTCAAAGCATCGTGTTGTCACCTGTATGGATTGGTCTCTTCAGGTAAGATGTGAAGCCCTGAGATATGTTTCCATATCCCTTCCAACTTCTCCCTAAAAAAATACTGTCAGCTGCAAAGCATTGTCATATTGCAAAATAAAACTGACGATAGAGCTGCTTAAGCTTCCCAAACCCAATACAGCCACATCAGCAAAGCACACAAACCATCTTAATTAGTTACCCTGTTGGAGAGCTGGGATTAGCACACACACACACACACACATCAGCACAGGTCCTGTCTAATTCATTCAGCCACAGCTTCGCTCCAGCCCCTCTCATCCTCTTCCTAGGTTCCAGTCTGGAGCAAAGCAGCTGGTTTTCCTGGGGAGGAAACCAGGGAGGCTCTGCTCCAAGATCCCCAATACAAATGTAACAGAACTGCTCCAGGAGGACATAGGCTTGAAAAATGCAAATGCAAGCCAGTCTGCCTAGTTGGCTCCAAACCCATCCTCAGGCATGCTTCGGTGTGTCCAGAGCTCTGATGCAGTCTGGTGTGGGTGGCAAAGCTGCTATAGATGTAGCTCAGCCCGATGCTAAGAATAAGCTTTGCTTAGCCTAATCTTAGAAGTAGCTGCTCTTTCTGCACCATGTTAGATGTGCACGTGGACAGAGCATGATGTGTTTAAGGCCAAGTACGTAAAGCATGCGTGTGGGCTGGAGAGAGGCAGTGGATAAGGAGCACAGTAACTCTCACATCCATCCTTCTCTCCTTCACCTTGAAATGGCAGCAGGGCTGCTTCCATCCCTCCAGGTACTTCTCAGGTAAGGTGGCAGCTGACTGCATGGAGGATGTGGCAGGCAGCAGGGAGGAGAGGAGTTGGAGGGTCCCACCAAGCGTCACCAGTAGGCTGTGCAAGTCTGGCTGTCTGACCGGGTGTGGTATACAACAGCCAGCTGCAGAGAGGATTCTTGTAATATCCAGCTTGCGCCCTGTGTGTGAAATTAAGGATTTATCCCTTTGCTTTCATACAAAATATCAGCTTAACAACAGGTATGCACTGGTGTGACGTGGGTGGCCTTTAAGCACATATGGATTTCCACAGAAATCAAATATAAGCCTGAGGAAACACTTATCTTAGGTTGTTCACTTGTTCAGGGGCTGGAAATTACATGGAATTCTTATCTGATATTTTCCTAACAGGCAGCTCTTACTATATTCCCAGGGCAGCAAGAAAAAAAGCCGCCTCAGAAGAGCACTGCCAAATGTAATTGCTCAGCCCCTGGGGCTCTTAGGCATGTTCTGCTTCCCACCTCTTTGTTCCAGGGTGGCCCCTCCTGCCTTCCCCTCCGTTAACTCCTCACGCTCAGCTCCCTGGCACTCCAGTGGGGGCTTCTCTGGCCCAGCGGCTTCTCTGTGCCGGGGGGCTTCTGCACAGCACCTTATGCTAGCTTGGGAGGAGGGATTTGCCCCTCTTTTGCCTGCTTTGAGGTGTATCATGCGGCAGGAGCTGGAGCAGGACAGAGGTATTTCTCCTAACTGCAAGCTCCGCTTCTCACGCATGCTCCAGGGCATGGCAGTGTCCAGTATGCCAAAGGATGACTTGAATAATCATGGGAACTGCAGAACACATTGCTCAATTTTTCTGCGATAAAACTGTTGCTGCAAAACAGCCTGGACCTTGATCCATTAATTAAACAAGTTAATCTGTTCCCAGTCGCATGTAAAATACAGTCCCAAATATGTGGGATCATTCATACCATTACAGATAACCCACTAGCCCCTTGATTCTTTTGCAGAGCAAAGGGAAAATGGCTTAGATGCTTCATCAGGGATCTAAGGGAAAGGCCCAACAGACTGAATGTAAACATAGAGTGGGATTGACTTGCTCTGTCCATGAGGATGAACCTTAGCTCATCTAAAGCCAAGAAAACCACAGTCTCGGGAATACTGCTGTGTCTCTCTTGATTCACAGGCAGCAGCCTTGAATGCTGTTTCCCACAGCATCGTTTTCAGCTGCAGTAACAGGACAGCTGAGCACCTGGTGAGGACTGAAATTCTGTAAATGCAAGCAGATTGAGTGAAGCAGTGAGTGTGCCATGGGTGGATTTAGGGTGCTGCACTTAGCTCTGTTTATTTTTAAGAGTTAAAAAGGCTCTTAATGGTGTTACCCAACTAGGTATGACCCCAGCGTCTGTGTAAACTTGAAACTGTATTTCCAGTCAGATGCATAATCTGTGATTGCCCAACCTACATATAGACCAGCAAGATTTGAGTCAGTGTTTGTTTATGGCCAGATGTGCTGCCAACCAGAACATGCTCGCTAAACTTTCCAGGAGTGTGAACCAACCCCAAAGTGCCTCTAAACTGGTGCTTCAGACCTGGTCACGCGCACTAGCTGGCTGCAGTCATGCCGGTGGAAGGGCTTGTCACTCCTGCCTGCCAAGGTATCTGCCCCTTCATGACTGCAGGCTCAGCTGTTTGTGCAAATGGTACCTAACCTATTCAGCCAAAATGAGATGCCCTGGCAAGAGCCTACTGCACACCCTGTTTACTTGGACCTGGGCCACCATGCAAGGAAAGGTTCAAAGGAGAAGCTGAGCTTGCTGTTCAGAAGTTGTCGGAATCTCTGTTGCAGGAGAGAGAGAGATGTGATGGATGAGAGCAGTGGAGGGCAGGCTGGCACAGCTATGTCCAGCAAGGTGGTGTTTCAGCGTGGGATATAACCACCCTCAGGTCTCCCTCAGTTCTTCAGGAGGAAGAAGGGGTGGTTGGTCTGCTGCATGCTCTAAATCCCACGCAAGTGATTTGGGTGCTTGTTATGGAGGCACGTACAATCAAATCCAGCAGGTGTTAAAACTCAGATTTATTCTTCAGTAGAAAGTTAGTTAGAACTCAGATAACATTTGTGAACCACAGGTTCAATGATGGAAGGGGAATTAGTACTACACAGCTGACTTAAGGATTCTTAAGATTTAAAATGATGACTCAAAATGCACATACTACTCACCTAAAAGATGAGGGCTCTCAACCTGCAGAAGTTACCTAGGGCAGCATCCCAACCCAAGGGGAGAGTCCCCAACTGCAGACCCGTTGCTCCGAGGAGAACTGATTCCAAAATGTCCTCTGGCAGGGCCCCATTTATACCCCTGTTGAATCTGATCTGTGGTCTATTTTAATCCCTGTTGGCCAAAAGGCCCCTTCCATGTACCTGGCACATCTCTGTTGGTCAGTTCAATTTTCAACCTTCGGCCTCTAGGGTTCAGAATTTTTTTTCCTCTCCTCCTTGCCTGGAGAAGTTTTGTTTCCTGTTGGGGGGATGTGTACTGCCACAGTGCTAAATTGCCCTTACAAGCTGTGCCAGCAGCCAAGGTCTGCCAGGTTGTAGGTACAATCCAGTCAGAGCTGCCCCCAAATGGGAAAGAGACAGCTATGGTGGCCACGTGTCGTTGCTGGTTCTCCCACATGTGGGTCCAGGCTCATTTGGAACAATGAGCTTGGATAGAAAAATCATCAGCTTCATGATGTATTATCCATGGAAGTGTACACAAAGTGGGAAAGAACAGCTGCTGATGGCAAAAGTTAAGCTGTGCGCATTATTTCTTCCAAACGGATTTTGACAGCAGAGAGGTTCAAACCCCATTAATAATGATATAAAGGGTTGCGGAGGGCAGGGGGGGTTATTGTTAAAATGCCTGGTGTGGACCAAATTCACAGCTTCCTATAGCACTACTGGCAATTTCTTTGTCCCACTTCCTTTACATCTACCAGCTGCACTGTTCCCCTATAAAGTGGTGAATGGTTTGGCAGGAATTTACCCGGGAAAGACAAAAAGTGACAATGATTTGCAGAGATCATTGAGAAATTTGGGGAGAATGCATTCCTAGTTTACAAGAGGAGGGTGTTGGTCCAGCGAAGCTTGGGCTGCTGGCTCATTGGTCTGCAGAAGCCACATGCTTTTCTCTGGACATGCCATAAGGTCCACTGCCTTACTTTGACTATTTAGAGGGAAGGACAGAGGCTAACAGAGGTGCCTAGTGTCAAACATGTGGGAGTGGAGAACTGGGTGCTATTGTATCAGTACAAAGGAATTGATGTTTTGTGGGCAAATTGTTACTTCTTATGGGATTTTGAAACAATACAAGGTCATCAATGTAATGGGAAAATCTTACTTTTCATATATGATATAGTGTGTATGTGTGTGTCTATAAGTATAAACAGAGCAAATACATACATGTGTGTTGCATATCTACTGCTATACATCAGTGGATAATGGATCAGTACAAGAAAATATGGATCTGATTTTAGAGTGCTCATTGCATCAGTCTTACTGAGTCGGTGGAATTTGAGGTCACCCCGTGCTTTACAAGATGACCTCAGCATCTTGCAAAATTGAGCTTCTGTGAAGAAAATGTTTTGTTTGCTATTTGAATAGTCAAGAATGGCTTTCAAGTTGATTCTATGCATAAGTGAATAGGAAGAGTGCATAATGAAATAAGAAAGAATAGTTTTCAGGGATGCTGAAAAAACTGAATTTCAGAATAAAACCAAGGAAATGCTATGGTCATAGTGTTTTTATTATCAAAATCAGCTAAGACAATGGTTTGTCCCTGAAAAAAAGGTTAAGCAAATACTTTAGAATTACTCAAGCTTTCTGATTTTTCCTCTTCCTTGCTTTGCATTCCCTTTATGAATATCCTGCTAGATGTCTTTTCTGAGAATTACCTGCAGAAAATAACATTGCCTTTGTGGTATCTGAGAATAACTGATAGACAACAAGGAGCAGGGGCTTTAAGGATGTCAAGGATGAGTAAAATACAAAACGAAAATGAAGCTGAATACTATGAGTGCGTATTACAATTTAAACCACATATTGCACATTTAGTGTAGATTATTTCTGTCTCATCTGATTTTGAATAGATTATTCATCATCCATCTTACTTAATTTGCTTTTTCTTTTACTTTCTAGTACCCTGAGTTGATGGTTGCATCTTATAACAATAATGAAGATGCTCCACATGAGCCTGATGGGGTAGCCTTGGTATGGAACATGAAGTTCAAGAAAACCACACCGGAATATGTCTTCCATTGTCAGGTAAGACTGAGGAGGCCATTAATTTTATGCTAGATGAAACAGAGTTTACTACATGGTGCATCTTCCCACTGTTTATATGAAGAGGTTGAGGTTAAAAATAGGCATTTTTGGAAAAAGTACAAGCAGCAGTCCAGTGATTTTAGAAAGCAACCAGCCTTCTCAAACAATACTGAAAGTCTGTCAGGGCTGTGTGTCATTCTTTGTGTATTTAAAACAGTCCCTGGGAGATTTAGTTTATAAAGCCCTTGCACTTATGAAGTAACTGTGGTGTACCACTTCCTCATCCAGGCAGCAACATATGCTTTCCCACCCACGTTAGCTTCCTCGCATCCTCTGCACTCCAAGCTGCCTACCCTTGCCTTAGTTCTGCTCAATATCATGTTTTGCCTTTAAAATTGGGAAGTACACTTTGCATTTCTGAGCATGCGTCTTACTTACAGCTTGATAAAAACAGTCTCAATTACAAGGACTATTCCACCAATTCCTGTTTGGCTCTCCTTTAGGTTAGCAAACCAGTGTTTCACTTCACTCAGTGCTACTTTATGACCGTACTGTTTTAGAAGTTTATGGACGTTTCAAAAATAGTTGGGTGTTTTATTTCTATAGGTCTGTTTACTCCTCTTTTGCCACTGCTTTTATGTGTGAAATGGCACAGCCTTGTATTGACAGAAATGTTCTGCTCATTGGCTCTATCTCCATCAAACTGTCCAAACTGTGGAACAGGGCTTGGGCCAAATTCCCAACCTCCTCATTAATATCCTTCTGTGGTAATTAAATACAGGACAGTGGTATTCAAAAAGCCATATGGAAAAGTTTCAGCAAGTAAAACTTAACAATCAGAGATTAGTAAAATGCAGATTATTCTGTGGTAAAAATTGCTTCTCTTGGAAGGGTATGTATTACCTGGCTAATTGTGTAAGCTAAGTGTCATTTTACATTCAAGGACCAAACATCTTTTTGAACTAAATTTATGTTTGGACTTGGGTACATTATCAGATGTAACATAGTGGGAGGGAGTTGCTGGAATTGAAGTTACTGCTTCAACCCGATTAAGTAACCTTTAATTCTGGGCATGTTTTTCTAATTTGCTATACTGAAAAACAACTTCACAAGGAGTCTAGGCCTGCACAGCAAATATGCCATGCAGATTTTTATACATATATATGTATGTGTGTGTGTGTATTACCTTTGAAATGAGAACTTCTATTTTTCTGGATATCATATTCAGCAGACTGATGTGTTCTTTTCAGACTGCTTAAGATCATAGCTCAGATCCCATGTTCAAATTCTTCTAGGAAGTACATGCAGCTTAATGTTTTAAACAACATATTCAAGAGGAGAGATTGCCCATTGCATTTTCAGGAAGAAAAATCCTTAAACTAGGTTGATTTTGCAAGATAATAACCAGATTCAGGGTAGTCCTTCTGGGTACACAAAGGGAAGATTGACTACAGACGTAACAATGTGCTCTGTTAATTGAAAACTCTATCTAGTTTTAAAAGTAGGTACACTTAAACGGTGGAGGTATGACTCACTAAATTCAAAGCATTGAGACAAGCTATACTCTCCACTAGGAAAACATACATAGGACAAAGTGGTGGCAAGAGATTTGGCCTGGCTGAGCTTCTGTCTAATTCACCCATAAGTCGGATGTCCCCCTTTTTAGAACTGGATCCGTAAAACCTGTGAATTGAGAGTCACATATGGCACTGTACTTTCACATACATCCTGGATTCATCATCTTTCAGTTAAATGAAATCAGTTCTTCTGTCCATGGGAAATACTTCTTTTCTTGGTCAAACTGTCCACGGATATTTTGCATTGTAAGTCCATTATGAGTTGGAACCATGTTTGAACCACCATCATGGGGCTTCTGACCTGTGGAATATCTTCTGCATCTCAGATTGGATGGGGATACCAACTTGAGATGAAACGGCAAAGCAAAAAGCATGAGACTTGGTCTCATGAACACAGGTTTTGTGCTAACTGACTCATATGGAAAATAGGAAAAAAAATTAGCTCAGAGTCTGGAATTCAGTTCTGTAGATCATCATGTTATTCTGTTAGTTAGTGGAAACCAACTGTATTATTAGTTAGCCTCATATCATTTATATTGCCATTTTTCAAGAGAAATATTCCCTTATTCAGTCCTGATTCAGTCATTTCTCCAGGTCTGGTATGAGACATGCCCAATTTTTCTTCCACAATACATGACCTTGTAACAGTCTAGCCCAGCAGATAGAGGTGAACATACACCTCATCAGTACAGCTAGGTTGCCCAGATATGATAAACACAGTACTTTGAGTGTATTTTCCCAATAGCCCTCTATTTTCTTTTCCAAAGACTTTCTATAAAAATGTGGTCTTAATAAATACTATACAGTGCTGACTAATACAGCTTTTGCCTTTCAATTTTGGGGCTCACAGAGTGAGATACAAGCAAGTAGAAACTCACTTCAGATGTGACTGTCAAGGAACCCATGCAAGCTAATTCTGAGAAGCCAAATCAATAAATAGGCTTATGAAGCCATTTCTGAGGAAATTCTAAGAAATTCCACCTCAGGAGTTCTGATAACATCGATAGAAATAGATATGTGAAACATCTCTGGACAGCTAAAGAGCTGGCTGAACTTTAGCAGGTAGAACTTTAAATACCTTGCGTGCATTTGGTAAATTCGTGAAGCTAGGAACTATAAAGTTTTTCTGTCTTTCCTGGTATATTATATAGATTTAAGTGAGATGATTACCAAGAAATTTCTTAATTTTCTTTACCTCTTTCTATGACTTTTTGTAATCTTACATAGGATCATTGAAATTGTCATAATCAGAACAACAGGCTTTTCCAGCGCCTTTGCTGAAAGTTGCCAGAACCCAGGGGCTTCAACTAAAGTTGTCTATCAGCCATGGCTGACAATGATGCAAAAATCTACCAGTGATGATGTTTTTTCCTAACTCCAGTCAGCAGAATGTTTGATTTCAGTCCTCAGATGTGAGGGATGTTGTGTTCCCTAAATGTTTATCTTAGCTGTTGTCACTAATGATCTTACTAGTATGAAATTCTTGCCCCATTTAAAGCCATATTAGGTTGTTGGCTCAATACAGTGTAGGTGGTAGTAAATTTCATAGCTCTACAATATGTTGTGCTACAAATACTGGGTCCAATTTTAGTTAATATGCGTTAAGGGAAAAATTATTATTATCAGCCAAGTGGACTTGTTTACTGATTAATTTATGTGAAATGCCATGTGGTCTATCAAATCTTTTCTAAACAAAACAGTCCTACTGGCTTCTACTCTCTCCTCCTGTGGAATATTTATTTTCTTCTGCTTGTTTTATTTTTGCCCTTCTTTAGGTTTTTATATTTCTACTGGGCTGTATTGGGACCGGTACTGTTTAATATCTTCATCAATGACATGAACAGTGGGATTGAGTGCACCCTCAGCAAGTCTGCAAATTACACCAAGCTGAGTGGTGTGGTTGACATGCCTGAGGGATGGGATGCCATCCAGAGAGACCTGAACAAGCTCAAGAATTGGTCCTGTATGAACCTCATAATGTTCAACATGGCCAAGGGCACAGTCCTGCACCTGGGTCAGGGCAACCCCCAGTGTCAGTACAGGCTGGGGGATGAAGGGATTGAGAGCAGTCCTGCGGAGAAGGACTTGGGGGTATTGGCAGATGAAAGCTGGACATGAGCCAGCAATGTGCACTTGCAGCCCAAAAAGCCAAACGTATCCTGGGCTGCATCAAAAGAAGCGTGACCAGCAGGTTGAGGGAGGCGATTCTGCCCTTTTGCTCTGCTCTGGTGAGACCCCACCTGGAGTACTGCGTCCAGCTCTGGAGTCCTCAGCACAGGAAAGACACAGACTTGTTGGAGTGGGTCCAGAGGAGGGCCACAGAAAATTATCAGAGGGATGGAACACCTCTCCTGTGAGGAAAGGCTGAGAGAGTTGGGGTTGTTCAGCCTGGAGAAGAGAAGGCTCTGGGAAGACCTTGTTGCAGCCTTTCAATACTTAAAAGGGGCTTATAAGAAAGATGGGGACAAACTCTTTAGCAGGGCCTGTTGTGATAGGACAAGGGGGAATGGTTTCAAACCAAAAGAGAGTAGATTTAGACTAGATACAAGGAAGAAATTTTTTACCATGAGGGTGGTGAAACACTGGCAGAGGTTGCCCAGAGAGGCGATAGATGCCCCATCCCTGGGAACATTCAAGGTCAGGTTGGACGGGGCTCTGAGCAACCTGATCTAGTTGAAGATGTCCCTGCCCATGGCAGGGGAGTTGGACTAGGTGATCTTTAAAGGTCCCTTCCAACCCAAATTATTCTATGATTCCCTGATTCTACTTCACCCAGTGATGTGCTGCCAGTATTTTAGCTGGGAGTCCCACAAATTTTTTCCTCTATAACTCATCATACATCTCTTTACCACAAGGTTAGAAATGGGAAAGCAAGGAAGAGTGAGGGATTGGGCAATTTGTTCATTTGTTTTCCTATGCAAGCAAAAAAATGTTGTGTCAGAAGCAAAATCAAAGTGGAAGGATGATATCATTTGCCAAAGGAATGAACACCCAATGCTTTCCTTAGGTAGTGAGGAATAAATCGAGCATGCAGTTAATACTGCAGAGTGCAGACTGGGAACGTCCTTGTAGGGAAGAGTCAGGGATGTCCTCTTCCCCCATGCTGGAGCATCACAAACTCTTGGCATAAGCCAGTGCATTCCAAAGGCAAAACCCAACCCTTTCAGAAGTACTTTATGAGGCCTGCAGATGAGTCATCCCTGGCTGGGTTGGTTTGGCAGTATCCAGAGCATTCCAGCAAAGACATGGAAATCACATTGACTCTCCCTCGTTTTGGTGGGAGAATTTTAAGCAGTGGTTCACACTGCTTCTCTCAGCTACTCTTGGTCTGCATTTAGGTGGGGGTGACAAAAACAAAAATAGTATGGCACAGTTTATGATATGACTCAACATGAGCTCAATCCTCTATTGATATATGCAATGCATGGGGCTGGCCTTGTATGTGAACATTCCTGTACTATTGATTGATAGAGTAGTGTCAATGATATTTCTTACTCTAGCTCTCTTTCTTAGAAAACACTTATATATATCCGCACTGTGTTTTTTCACTGAACAAACAAATAAAAATTTACATTACCTATTAATTATGAGGCTTATTTGTAATGCAATGCCCACTGTTAATGTACAACTGGTCATCTCTGCCCATGATGTTTTTTCTGTTTCCTGGGGGACTGATCTAAGCTTTCTAAGCCAAAGTGACCTGAAGAAACTTTGTACCAACATATCTGGCTGAGTGAGGTAAATGAGAATGCGGACTGTCTTTGCCCTAAAGTGGGAGCTGAACTCTGAGCTATTGTACCCTTCCTTTCAGCAAGTCCTGTTAGCATGGGTACAGCACTGCTCTTAAACCAGATCTCATAGCTTTTGGGTTAGAGCTGATCTACAGAGGCAGAAGATACAAGGGAAAGAAATAATCAGTGGGTCTAGTGGACTTCAGGATATTGCAAATCATTTCCTTTCTTCTGGAACCAAATAGGGGTTATTAAAGATGGTTGAGGTATCTGGACCTCAGCTTCAAACATCCATCACTTCAAGAGAGAAGGGGTGAGGAGAAGACAGCTAAAGATATTAGTTTCATGCAAATAAACTAAATTGAATGTTACTTTCTGATTTGGAGGACTCTGCATTGTGTTTGGAAAGTTTGATGGATTCTGCTTGCCTACACCCAGTCTAATGACAGCAGCAACAACAACAAAAAAAAAGACTACATTGACTGCATTTTAATTTGCTATAGATTATTCCCTGATCTGTTAATTTCCTCTTTCTCAGCTATGTCTTTTCCAAATGTCTCAAAAGGGCGGTGAGATGTACATATCTGACACTTAGAAATAAGTCCTTTTAGCATATTTTTAAGGAAGGAGAGCACATGTGAAGTAACTTTTATTTGAGGAAGCAGTAACCATTTAAGAGTTCTTTCAAGGAGTCAGATTGACTTCTAGCATAATCACAAAAAGATTTCAGCAGTATATCACTTTTAATAGCTGCAGCTATTTCTGTCCTTTTCCTAAAATGCCATGCAGTCAGATTTACTTGGTTGGTTCCATCTCTTTACTAAACTGTCAGGTTTTTGTGGGATATGGGACTTGTGTTTTCTATTTTAATTTCAAGAAAAGCTGTCCATGCTTGGAAAATATTGGTGGATTGGGTACAGAAATCAGCCACTCAGCCACACCACAAAATGTTTCATTCTCCCCTAGCTTTTTTGTAGTGGCTTCTATACACTGCCATTAAGTTATGTGTTTGACCACTCTTCATTGCTTATCCTGGTGTGGTCTTTCCCTTTTCAACAAAATGGATGGAGTCAGAAATGCGTATCTTAGAATTAGATGCACTGAAGTAAGTGAAGGGCTATATTTAGTGGCTGATATTGGCTGGAGTTGCCTTTTTTTTTCCTGATTTGGTTCCTTTGTTGTTGTCTGCTCTTTCAAAATCAACATAAATTCCTTCAGATGTGCTTTTTGCTCCAGCAGCCTGCCTTCTAAAGGTGCTGAGCACCCAAGTCCATGAGACTTGTGTGCAGAGCAGGCTGACGTAACAGCATGAATGACTAATATCCTCCTTTTCCTCTTGTCCTTGAGTTTCTATCTCTGTGGAAGCCAGACCAGAGCTCAGTCCCTCCAGAACTTTAAAAGAAAAGAACAAGTTTAATTGTCAAGAAAGCATGGTTGGACTACTTAAAGAAAATTTTCTCTGATAATTATATTGGTGTTTTTTCCACAAAGGCTTCCTCACTTTTTCGCTGCTAAGTTTCAAGTAAGGATTCAGCTCTTCAGAGCCATCACAGAAATGAGAGACTGTAAACTGTCTCCAAGCCCGCCAAGCTTCCCAGAATTTCATAAGTAAAAACAATCTGAAGAACCAGCAGCATGTCCTGGTGAGACAAGAGCTGACTTGTCTAATTCCTCAGTTTCTAGTGAGAGAGGGCACCTGTGGTCAGTCTTTAAAGTGCTGCAAATCTCAGAAAAGACATGTGGCTCTGAGCTGACTGCAAATTTTCAAAAAAAAACCCTAAAACCCTCCTTTGGAAGAGAAAGTCTTTTCCAACATGAATTATCCTGTGACCCTGTGATCCTAAACATGAATCACATTCTGCCCATTTTCAAAGTAGTCCTCTGGTAAGTGGACCTCTGAACGTCTGCCAGTGAAGATGCTGAGGCAGCTCCCATATTAGGAATGCTCCAGTACCTAGAGACCCAAATTTCTTGCAGAATTTTTGTAACGCATACCAAAATGTTGTAAAATTGAATCAAATCGGGCTTCTTCAGAGATAAAGGGTTTGTTTTGTTTTGTTTTCATTTCTGTTGTTTCCTGCTATGCATCGTTGGTAGGATGATCTTTGTGGAGCTGCATCAAGCTCTGCTGTGCTTGCTCTCCAGGACACTTTGTTGCTATTACATTTGTGACTACAGGGTCATTTGCACACTGTAATAATTCATGCAGATGCATAGGTGTGCCATTTTTTAATTAAAATTGGGGGGAATTTCTAACAATGTTACTGGGGAAGGAGAACAGTTTAAGCTATGGCTTGTGATAGAAGGACATATTCATTCTGTTCTTATTTTAAAACTTTTTTCCTCTGTCCTGTTGTGTTTGTCCAGAGTGGAATATAGAAACACAGAGCAGTTTGTGCTGTGAGGATTTCAGTAAACAAAAGCCCATGTCCTGTCTCTTAGACTTTTGGTTTAGGTTCTTCCTCCTGTTCTCAACTGATACCAGGTATCTTTTTTTGCTCCTCCTATTGGAGGCTACACCACTTCTAGCCTTTGGTGATTAAAACCAGCTATCATTTCACCTAAGATTAGTGCTCCAATATTTGTGGACTGATTGTGTGTAAGTCACCTACACATCTGAAGGCTGTAGTATTTGGTAAATGGTTTTCGGTGTCTTAGCAGAGAGGAGAGACCTGTGTGCAGCAGATTTGTAGAGGGGGCCAAAGAGGACTAAATATACAAGAGGCAGAGTCTCCTGTCTCCTGGATATTGCTGAACCCAGAGGCATCAGTGGGGGAGGACAGAAAAGGCAGTGAAAATGTGAAAATGTACATTCTATCTTTGGTGCCACAATGTCTTATCCAGTCCTGAGATCACCAGTAGGAAATGCCCCAAGTCCTGCTTTACTGTTGAAATGCCATAGCTGTTAATATGGCATCTGCAGCTCAAGAAAAAGTATGCGATGTTTTCCATATAGCCTTTCAGTCCTAAAAATCTCTTAAAACTGACTTTATTTCCTCAGAAGATCAAATCATGGTATTTTTCGTAGCAAGATTGGGAGAGGGAAACCTTCTTCAGTGCAAGATCAGTGAGAAATTAAGTATCATTAGGTAGACTAAAGGGGTGTCATCTGTATTCAGAGAGTTGTGTGCCTTCCCTTGGGTTTGTTTACCTGTATCTTTCCCAACCCTTAGCAAAGCTGCTTTTTCCATGATGACTTGGATCTATTGCTATCTTGTGCAGAACCCTGAAGAGCAACACACCCATCAAAGCCAATGTGTACATTATAACAGCATAATTGTATGCCATATCCCATCAGTCTGTGAAATGACTGCAAATACAAAAGATGGGTGTAGTTTCCCTATTAGTAATTAACATTCTGAATTACTTGAGGACTGTGTTTATACATACAAAGTCTGCTAGCAACAGAATGTTTCTTTGCTTAGAGCAATGCTTAACATAGATCATTTTCCTCATTTGAAACTGAAATTTCAATTATGAATCAAAGAATTAGGAAGTGACAAATCTGCTTGTCTCGGATAGAAAATTTTAGATGGTTCC
Organism: Elanus axillaris; assembly: GCA_026212715.1. Classification (NCBI taxonomy): domain Eukaryota; kingdom Metazoa; phylum Chordata; class Aves; order Accipitriformes; family Accipitridae; genus Elanus; species Elanus axillaris. The sequence continues at coordinate 17,673,073 of JANZLQ010000078.1, read as the reverse complement.
TGCTTCTAAGCCTTTTTTGGAGGGGATAGATTATCAAATGCTTAAATGATATGCTGTCACTACTAGCAATAGCATTGTGCTTTTTGTAGGTGTTAAAATAGTGATTTGTAATGAACCTGTACTTGAAGATGCTGTTTCTCTTCTTAAAGTTCACATAATCTTCCTTTCCGACCAAATATAAAGTATATGTTGGCCACTTGATATGGTAGGCATTCTTTCTTTTTTTTTAAGTTTCTTTGTTTCACCGAAACTTGCATTGTATCTTTCTGAATTATTAGCATCTAATAATATGCAATATTCAAATAATGCAATTTGGAGAAAACCTAACCTTTGAATTTGTGGAGTTAGACATGCAGTATTTTTAAACTTTAGCTAGCTAAGGAAAAAAAAAAAACCCTCAGTCAAAAACTATATTTCATAAGAGAAAATTATAGTGATATTGATGGTTTGCCAAAACCTCAAGCAGTGACAAAATCCACAGAGTGTCCTGAAAGAGATGCCTTTGCAAAACCATTCCTTTGCAGATGGCTTAGATTATTGATACTTATAAACACATGACATTATTCGTTTGACTCAGAATTTTTAAAAACTCTGTTGATAAAAAAATGCAAATTTGTCACACTATCCCAAAATCGCAGAGAAAAACATCACCAAATCCTGCAATTGCTCCTGAGGGTGTTTTATGGTTTAGTAGTTGTTGATTTGGTTACATTTCAACATGACCTAGTGTAAAATATTTCAATAAAAAGGGAGGAAGGAAGGAAAAAAAGAACATAACTTTCCTTTGTTGATATGAACATTATGTTTTATAGTTTTTCTTGTATACCTGAAACTCCCAGTGCTAAAAGGGGTTTGGGTGAACAAGAAATGCAGGATCAGATGTGAAATCAATAAGTCACTAGGTTCCTTCCACAGAATTTTTTTCCATAAAGGATATGAAATACCATGCAATTCCCTAGCTGCACTGCAAATGATGGATAAACAGCCATAGGCATGACTTTTCTGTTTAGGTTATGTAACTGTTCACAGTGTAAGCTACTTGCAATGGAGACTACATTTGGTCCAAATTCAAGAAAATTATTTCACCTCATGATTTTTGTCTCTGTGGGAGCTCTGTGTGAGGAGTGAAGCCTCTTTCTGTGTTACCTGGCACAAAATATAAACCAGTTACTCTTCTAAAGTGCTGTAAAAGGCCCCAGAAACCAAGGAATCCATCATTACAGCCTAGGATACAACTGTCCTCTGCTTTAGGTCTAAAATCAACAGTTTTCTGCCCTTTGCCCCCACAGCTGGATGACTGACAAGTACTTCCCTGAAAAGACCTTTTGTATATGGGCAATATTGATTTAATGATGATTAACGCTCCCTGCTTCCCACAAAGGGAAAGCAAAAGCACGTGCTGACTGGCTGAGATACTGATACTATCCTTGGAAGACATTTCCCATGGGGCAGAGAGTCTTCTGGAAAGTGGCAAAAAGGGGAGTCTCTATCAGCCCCCACAGGGACTGCCCAGTAATTCTTATTGTATGAGCACTACTCTGCATAATGGTATAATATTTGCTGTCACTACAATGATGATTATAAAAAGTGAGTCTTTGTTAGTAATAAGTGCCCGTATGAAGTTATTCATAGTGTTCTGTGAAAATTTCACAATCCATTATATAACCATAATAACAGAATGTGAATGATAACAAATACCATAGATATAACTTTCACAAAGCAAATCTATCTGGTGAAATTTTATTAAAACAGGATTGTCTTTCTTATGAAAAGTATAAAAGAAGAAAAGCTAAAATACATTTATTTTAGCATGAGATGACAAGCAAATGTCCTACATGCAAGAAGCAATATACTTTTAAAAACTTGTCATATTGCAGACATCAGAGTGTTTTCATTACCTCTACCACAAAATGTGCCAGGGTGCTGTAGGATGTACAATTAATTCATTTTGATTGCCTTTACTACAACATTTAGTATTTTTGTAGCTAAGATGAATAACGATTCCACTTCAGTTCCACATTGGTCATGAACATACGCTGAATCACCAGTCATTTCATGGGGAGAAGAGCATGCTTAACATTTGCTATCTTGTGTTTACATCTGTGAATAAATAGACTAAGCCTAATTTGAGTTAACAATGTATAGGAGTTGTGCAGAACTTCTCTTTGCCATGAGTTGTTTGGGGTAAATCCATTCTTCTTGGCAGGACAGTGATACATTATAAAATGTCCAACGACTGGTGAGAGTGGATGGCCCAGGCAAGCTGGGTTTTGAGCAAGATGTGGTCCTCTGTTACTGCAGGAGTCAGCAAATATAAGATGGCATAACTGCTGATTTATTGTAACCACAGCTTTGACCCTAAGACTGGAAAAATACTTATCTCATTCCTTGCTCCTCTACAAGACTGCTCATGGAAAAAAAATAGCAGAAACCTAACAGAAGAACCTTGCAGGTGAGGAAAGCAGGATGTGAAATTTCAGGAAACCAAGGTTTGTTCAGAGAAAGGGGAATTAAAAATTGGATCTATAATGGGAAGTAGTCATCTATTCCTGCATAGTCTTAGCTGCTCCCTAATGCTCTATGGGTGCAAAGCCAGGCAACTCATATCAGAATTTGTACAGTAATTTACTGTGGGAGACATGAACAGTGCAAAGGCAACTCGTGTTCCCACCATCATTCTTAAATACAGACTTGCCTGTAATATCTTCTGCATTTCCACTAGATAGCTGTTTATCTATGCCTCAGTCTCTCAATCCTCACATCTATGTGCAATGTTTAATTAATTTTCAATTATTTCCAATTATGTAGTGACACTACTTATAAATGATACATCAGTGAAAGTGATGGATTTGGGCAAATATAATAGCCTGTCAGTCTTCACTAGAAGCTACAATTAAATCAAAAAGATAAGAAGACATTACTGTAATTATTTTGACAGTGAACTCATAGACGTTTGCCCAAATGACACAGACTACAGAGTACAAAATGCCAATTGCTTAGAAGCAAGTAAGATAAGATACACTGTTGTCCCTTTGCTCCCTAGCCTTAACCTGGAAAATAAAGTGACCTATTTCCAGGATCAGGCAGAGTTCCATTTAGTCAAAGACTTGTAGGGTCTTTGATAAGTAAAGAGAAGACCAGTAAGCAGAGATTCATTCAGTTCTGGGCTCCCCAGTGCAAGACACACTTGGACATACTGGACTGAGTCCAGCAAAGGGCCTCTAAGACTATTTAGGGACCAGGTCATCTCTCATACTAGGAGAGGTTGAGCAAGCTGGGACTGCTCAGCCTGGAGAAGAGAAGGCTCAGGGGACCTTATAAATGCTTATAAATATCTGATGAGGGACTAAAGAGGATGGAGCCAGGCTCTTCTCAGTGGCACCCAGTGACAGGACATGAAGCAGGGGGCACAAACTGAAATACAGGAAATTGCATTTAAACAGAAGAAAAAAACTCTTTTACTGTGAGGGTGACTGACTACTGGCACAGGTTGCCCAGAGAGGTCTTGGGATCTCCATCCATGGAGATACTCAAAACCCAGCTACACACAGTCATGAGCAATCTGCTCCAGCTGCCCCTGCTCTGAGCAAGGGGTTGGACTAGACAATATCTAGATGTGCCTTCCAACCTTGGCAATTCAGAGAGTCGGTCTCTGACATTTCATACGCCTTTTCCCTTCCATGTCTCTGAGGTTATGCAGAAGTCAGCTGGGCTGTGACTGCCTCTAATTCTACAGAGTTTTCCTGGGACTAGCTGAATGTCAGGTCATCCTTCCTTCCTCCCTAAAAGGAGATTACCGGCTCTCAGAAGCCCTGAATCAAGAAACTGCCTGTTTAGGAAAGCGCTTAACAGTTTGCTTGGCTGTGAGCAGGCTTTTGAGTCATTGAAGTCATGGGAAACTTAGAAGAATTAACTACAATTAAGTTCATAGACTTCTGAGGAAAGATGGACTTAAGCATATAGATAAGTTCTTTCCTCAGCTGGGGCTTTAAAGTGTTCTTGGTTTGATATGTTCGATCTTCTGACTGTGCCAGGTTTCTCATGGCCTCTTATTGTGGGGGTTTGGACTGGGTACTACACTTGATATTTATCTGCATCTCCCTTATGAGCAGCTTTGACTACTATGCCCAACTTGTAGATAATCTGTACTGGCTTCTAATTCATCTGTGGCTTCATGTAGTTTGATTGATCAAATGCATGGCTTGGGGAACTGTTGCCATAGAAACCACCAAGCTACCACCACAGCTCAAGAAGAACTCAAGTTTCTATTCCTGTTCTCCAAGTCTGGAATTTGCTCTCTCTGTGTGCTCTGTAAAGCCCAACTCTGATATTTCCAGAACTTGCCATCAAGTGATTATCTTTTGTGCTTTCTCTGTAAGGAGAAGAGCCCAGGACACCAAGAAGCCAGGCAAGCCTAGCCCACACCTCACTTTTTGGGGGGATCTCTTCTGCTTTTGCATAGGGCTGGATGGGAACCACCCTGGATAGGGACTCTTGAGCCTCACTCCTGAGGCCAGGTCGTGGTTCTAGCAGAAAGCAGACTCTGCCTGGAGAAGAGATGTGCAACAATAAGCTTAAGTCCTTAGACCAATGGCTGGGGCACTTTATGAGCATGGGGCTGAGCTGCCAAGACTAGGTCTGTGTTTTGTATTAGATAATATCAGACACTATGCAGAAGTAATTCAGGAAAAGTGACCAGAACTCCTGGACTTGTCCCCCCAGCCAGGTTCCCCAGGCATTTGCTAAATAGAAGTAGCTTTACATGTGTAGATGCTTTTGCCTGGAGTTGCATAACTGCAACACTTAGAGATGGCTTTGGTTTGTGTGATGTTTTGAATATGAGCTTCTCAAGATCTGTATTTCATTTTGCAGTGCTTAAATAATACCCCCCCCCCAAAAAAAAAAAAAAACCACCATACAACCCTGTAGGATTACTATGGACTCTAATCTTGTTATCTCTATTCTGCCATCCACATGCATGGATAATAATGCATGGAAATGTAAACAGTGCTTTAAGGCTGTGCAGATGGCTTTTGAAAACTTGTCCTATCCTAAATACTCTGCCTCTTTCAGGACCTTCTGGCACTGAATGCTGCCATCTCTGCCCTGCTTACCAAAATGAGTGCTGAAGAGAAAGAAAAAGGATTAGGGAAGCATCAGTTTTCATTCTTTATTGTATTATCAGCATGTACCAACAGTAGATTTAATATATACACAGCGGATTGTGCATAGGGTATAATTTTTGATACTTAGTGCATAGCATTAGGGGTATTTGCTACAGCAATTGTTGGTATCATAGTTAAACTGTCCCTAAAATTGTGCAAAGACTGTGTCCTTAAGCATATTTCTTTAGCGTCTGTAGGGAATGGAGAATTAAGCATATCAGCACACTGTTTATTGTAACTTATCTTATCTGATTGTAACTTATCTGATTTTCTGAGCACAGATGAAACCCAAACATAACTAAGCTAACGTGGATTGTGTGATCACTCACACAGGAGGGTGGTCACACTAGAGCAAGATGGAGGTCATGGTTTGGTTGAGGTTCTTTATTTGGGGTAGCTATCTGTGTTAAACAGCCCTTTAATATTAGAAGTCCAGTGCAATAAGCTCTTTTCTGACCAAAAAAAAAAGAAAGAGGGGTGACAGTTGCAACCTGATATTACTTACTGTTGAAAGGAAAACTGTATACATTCTCCATAACAAACAGTGTACAAGCTGAAAATACAAGACTCACATCTTGACCTGAATTAGCAATGAAATACAATTTGGAATTGATTGTTGCTGAATCTGAATTTTTGCTGCTGGCAGACAAAAACTGTTAAGACATTAATTTATGTTCCAATGATTTTAAGCTAGATTTACAAATGCGGTTAGGTGCCTAAAGATGAAGAGAAAGGTATGCAATGGGATTTGCCAATGCACTTTGCAACACCTAAATACCTTTGTCTCACCAACTAGCTTGTGCGTGGATAGACACCTTTTGTGTTTGAGGTGCTTTTTTCAAACAGAAGTCAAAGTGACTAAATGTAAATGTGTGCAGAACATTAAGGATGTTTCGTCACTAGAAAATTATTCAGGCTGCAATTCACCAATGATTTTAACTTCTAAAATCTCTTGGAATTTCCCTCTGTATGAAAACAGCAACCACTAGTTAACAGAATCAAAAGTGTCAGTAGAAAAACACCAGACAACTTCTGTTTTGTCATGTCTCATGTAGGTGATGACTGATTTCGAAAGGATTTCTGGTAGTTGATACGGACATTCAGCCACCAGCCCCATATTTTCAGAAAGCAACCGAACACTTCAGTTTAAGAACTGCTTATTACCTAATGGCATTTCTGACCACTCCACCAAGTAAATTTTTCACATAATGTTACTATTTGGTCAATTCTAGAGGCCTTCACCAGACAGATGCCTCTGAAAGAAATTTGTTACAAACCCATTGTAACAAAGAAGTCTCTGTCCCAAAGAACTTGCAGCTATAGTTATGGGTGGTGGCAGGCAGTGACACCATTACCCGTGGCCTGAGCTGGCTGCATGACTAGCAGCTCTGGTCCAGAAGCCTTTGGCTAATACTGTCCTGAAACTAGTGAGCCCTGCTGCGTGCAAGCAGAGTGCCAGAGTGCTTTGCTCAAGCTGACACCTACCATCTGCTCCAAATTCTGGCCAGCCTGCGGTATGAGTGGGGATGGCAGAAGGTCTCTGCACTCCACCCGCAGACATGTGCCCTAAGGCTCCAGGTCTGCATGGGTGGTGCAGACCCATCACTTCAGGCTTGTGAATAATTTGATCAAAACAATTAAGATTGCTCTTGTATAACTGTTGGAGTGTCATGATCTAAATAAAACAGACACACCAAGGAAGTGCTTGCTTCTTCAACATGCAGGCACATGGATGTTAAGGATTTGACCCTGCAATTTGATAAGCACCCAAATCAGAGAAAATTCAGGTACTTGGCATGTAAGCAGTTGGGTGGAAAGAAAACTTGATTTTGATGTGCTGTTGTTATGAAATTGCTCCTTATTTCTCCAGGCTTTAATTCTCTTATCATCAGTCTAACAAAGAAAGTATGACGTTCAGTAAAGACTGCATTCTTAGGCTTGCACGTATGTGTAGTAATTCAGGGTTACCAAATTGATTGGTTGTTGTAGTCATGGATAAAGGTAGGCAGAATCTCCCTGTATCACATTTGAGAATGTTTATCTGCTTTTGCAATACAGCAAGCAGTTTTGCTGCTTTTCTGAGTCATCACACCACCACCAAATGAAAAATATCAATAAATGCACTTTCCAAAAGGGCTGAAGTGCAGATTCCCTTTTGGCAAGGCAGCTTGTGGACTTTGTTCTGATTATTTTATTCTTGTAGTTACATGGGCTGAACCTGCAGTTACAGAGATGAAAGTAGAAAGCTTCAGCTTTCTGCCCTGCTTAAAATGAAGGCATGAGGCTGGATATTGCCCTTCTGCAGACTTGGGCAGAGTACTTGGATTGTGCTGCAATGCTCAGATGTCAGCACTGAGATTAGATGTCAGAGTTACCTACCCTGTAAACTTGTCTAAGAAAGAGCTGCGTTTCCTGACATACTCTTTTCCTTCTTTTTAAGGACTTAGTACTTTTTCAATAAAAATAAATTTAATTTGTGGCTATATTTCAGCTCCATTGGTTTGATGGTGTAAGTGGAGCAATACCAGCTTTGGATTTAGAGCAGTCGTGTGGCTGAGTCTCTCTGTGCAGCTTTCATGTGGTTGGGTGAGACATTCTTAGAATCCCCAAACATTTTTGAAGATCCTAAACTGGAGACATTCACAATTCTTCCCTCCCTTTCTACCATTAATCCTTCATGTTTTAACAAGCACTGAAGTTAATACAGCCTACACTCTTTCCTGTCACACTGGGGCCCTCTCCCTCCTTTCTTTCTCTTGAATAAAGCAATCTGTTCTTTCCAGTCCATACTCTTGTAAATCAAAGGGATAGATGTCAACACACACCATAACCAAGTATAAACTTCCTTTTTTTAATTAAACAAGATTCTGACATTTGGTTTGAAGAAGTGTTTGTTTGGGTTTATTTATTTTTTTTAAATACGTGAAGGATGTCAACTGCTTTTATTTTATTTTTAGTAGAAGACAAATTCTATGTGGTACCACAAATAATCTCCAGCACAAAATCTTTCAGATGTTATTTTGTAGTAGAACAGAAAGAGTCGTGGGGAGCAATACAGAAGTCTTGGCATTTAAAGCTTTTAGAATTCAGAGTTAACCTCTTTGGTAAAGGTTTCCATACACATAAATAATGTTTTAGGTACCTTTTCAAATTTAATTTAATTTGTAATTCTGTTGCTATCCTCTCTGCCGTTTGCTTATTACTGTTAATAATACTTAGACATTTATGTGAAACACAGAATTATCCAAATTGATAATCGCTGATACTAAAAATAAGAAAGACTCTTGGAAGGAACATAGTCTCTATTTCAGAGTATAAACCCAGGTATCTCAGCAGCCAGGACGAAGTCACCCTAGAATTGCCTCTGTCAAGGTATCTCACACCTTCTTTTGTGGTGCAAAGAGGATATAATAGGGCAATAAACCAGACAAACCAGTGTTCAGATCTGATACTGCTACTTTCTATGCTGTTTCTCAGTCCTTGGTCTGGCAGAAAAAGGGGGCTTTATTTAGTAACTCAGCTGCTGTTTTGTGTCTGGATGATGATTTTAATCCACCTTTGCCGTTGAGATATATCATCCGTATCTGTTCTGCAACCACATATAAGTAAGTGTGCGTAGCAATGCAAGCATGAGGAGATGGTCTCCTGATTGCCTGGCCAGAGAAAGGTAGGGCAACTCTCAGAGGGACTGAGAGTGCTTAGACTCTTTTAATGCTGTTCCTGATGAGCAGGAGTGAGAGGAAAAGGTTATAAGTAAATTGTACATGTAGTTTTGGCCTTTGTCTTTATTTATTCCTCAGGAGGACAGGCATAAGTTATCAGGGGTCCCAGACCCTATTCTTCAGTTCCTGTGGATAAGGGACTATGAGTTTGGCACCTTTTTGTGGTTCTAGCTAAGCAGCAGTATTACAGCTTTGTCCCTCTGCTCTCAGCCCCTCTAAGCCAATTCCCTCAAGCATGGAAAAGGATCTGCCTCTTCATCTCAGCTGCAGTTAATTTTATTGCCCACTGTTGTCTGTGTTAGACTGACCTATAGTAGCATACCACGGACTGTAGTGCTTTTTCACATGTGTTTGCTCAGCTAGAAAATCTACCCAGGAGTTTCCTGAGTGCCTGCTGCAATATAACCTGGTATTCTGGAGTGTAGAAATGCCTGTGAACTCCTCAGATCACTTCTTCCCACTGACAAAGTATTGTTTTGAGATCCATCTGGTGTCAAGTGTAGGCATATGGCACCAGTATGGCAGTGCTGCCTACAAGGGTGGTTTCCTGCAGAAAGGGTCTCGCTGAATGCAGTAGTCATTGCCTATTGAAAGTTATTACTGTTTAGCACCCAGGTCTTTGTGAACTTGTTCAACTGGTGGCTGGGCAGAGTGCCATCCAAATCTATGGACATGAGCACAGACAGCTGAGTCTCTGGGGCCTTACACACATCAGATGTGGGTACTGAGGTCAGGCTTCTCAGTAAGGAGAATCTAAATGACTGTCTGTCCCAAGCATGTGTATCTGTGGTTGAAGGGATATGCCATCATTAATCCAAATCTGGGCCGGATTAAGCTTCTAAAATAAAAACCAGGTCTGCCAGCCACTTGAAGAGGGCTCGGGGCCCACTTGAGTCGAGTGCATCAGTGGGGAGGGAAGGAGGAGGCTGAGGCAGCTGAGCAAAGTCACCACCCTCTCGCCCCTGCAGCGCTTCTTCTCCATACGAGCTGGGATGACCTGACAGCTGCCAAAACAGGGGCTTGGGTGTGCCGCCTTCGTCCCTTCGACTGCAGGCCTCTCTAAGGGCTGGGCAACACTTATGTTTCTAGGTCCAGCCCTCTCTGCTGTGACAAGAGCACAGAAATTTCATGTGTTGTTGCTTAATTAGGTTTTCAGCATGGTTCTTGTAACAACTGGGAGCAGAAGCTTTAGTATTCAGGGAGCAGGATTGCCCATTTGCCAGACAAAAATCTCAGGTGTACCAGCCTGGGCCTGGCTCTCCCTTTTGCCTGGGTAGTGCTCCCACATGGAGCTAATTCATGCTTGCTCATCTGGCCCTTTGAGAGCTGCTCACCTACACAGACAGGCAGAGCATGCACAGGGGATGAGGCATCAGTGAGGTGGTGCCCACCAGAAACCCATCACCAAGAGACAGGAGTTGAAAATCTGGGTGGAAGATCACAAAGCCAGAAGTACCAGAAATACTTTAGTAGCGTTGCTGAGAAAGCTAAGCAGAGACGGAGAAGGCTAAATCCCATAGACTATATTTACATAGAGGGAGAAAACACCAGAACATTAAGCTAAAATGAATAATGAAATGATTCACTGCACAGAGCAACTCAGAGAAATGAAGGTGACCAAACACTGGGGTTTGCCCGTCTCTTGCAGGTCCCAACAACTTGCAGGCACAGATGCTCTGTGGCACCCATAAAAAGACAATGCTGGGAACCTCCTATTCTAAATGCCACTTTTATGCTGTGGACATTAAACTCCCTGTGGAGTTGCCTTCTGACATGATCCTTCTTACATTTCTTTATGGACTGTTGCCATAAACTATGAAACTAGCTGCTCCTGTCCTCTGCAATGGGTAACTAAGCACCTACTGCATATAAAATATGCCTAACTGAAAAACTGGGAAGTTTTACTGTCATTATTGGAAAGTGTCATAAGATTTCCCTAGAAAGGTGTGGTAGAAGTGCAAAGACGGATATGCTGTTATTTTAAAACCTGACAATGCACTAGTTCCTCCCACTTTGAAGTCAGTGGCAAAACTGTTTTAGAGGAGCAAGACTGCTTGAATCAGCAAACAAGAGGCAGCCTGGAGGCAGAAGAGGCTTACAGGGAATGGTTTCTGCTGCTCTCCTTGAACACAGAGCTGTTCAGACAGACTGGAGACCTGTCTGCCACTCTCACCCATTAAGGCTAAGAAATGAATGCTTTTAAAGTTGTTAAATGAATGGGCTGGATCTTACAGCCCTTACTCATCTGACTACTGCCATTAACTTTAAGAAAATAATCACTTTATTAAGTGCTATGGAGTGGAGTCCTTAAATTGTTAAATTCTAATATTTGACAGAAGATTTTCCTCAGTAGAAAAATAATACTGACATGATTAAAAGGACGTGAACATTTCATCAGCTGAAGAAATCAGTTACTTTGGAGTGATACATAAAGCTCGAAGTAGTGCAGAGGGCTTAAGTCCGAGTCATGTCTGTAAGTTATTTTTGAACTTTATGAAAAACACACTTTAGCAGTTTATATCCTGACCATTCAACTGTATTCTGGGATTCTGAATTCAAAAACATGCTAACCATGAAAACACATTTAAAAATACACTGTCCACTTGGCTTCTTCACCCTGCTTCAGAGTCTCCCAAGTTTGTTTCGGACAAACTGAGAACTTTATTGTGGAATGACTGTTTGAATTGGGGTTTCTTAAAATACATGTGGAGCCTTGTAGCTGCTGCGGGGTGTACACAGTGGTGGAGCTGTACTATTTTAAAATCATCTGGCTATTTCACTTCATGTAAGAATATCTGTCAGTTTAGTTATAAGGAATGAGAGGGGTTGATTAAAACAACTCACGAAGCCATTAAACAAAGAGATAAAATGTAGAACATGTGCTGTAGGGTCGTTTTAATTATAATGTATGGGGGATCTGTGGAAACCGGATGGCAGCTGTACTGTAGCTGAGTTTTAAGCCCCTCTTAGCAGTGTCAAAGTCCTGTTACTCAGAGGTGAGTTTTCTTATCTGTAAAGCTAATAGGTCCTTTGGAAATGGTGTTTGGAAGCTACCTTTTGTTGCTATGACTGACCATAGTGTAATTACTATGCCCAAGTGGTTAGATATATGTGGACTAAATTAGGCAATTATGTATACTAATCAGCTAGTCATTAGATACTAGACTGTATAATATCAGAGAAATGTATGCAAAAGCTTTAGTCAAGAAGGGAAAGGGTCAGAGAAGTCAAGTGAACAGCCACGAGAATCAAGAAAGAATGGTGAAGAAAAAAGATAGTGGCAGATTATTTCATTGTCTTGGCAATCTTATGAGGTAAAAAAAAACCCAAACAGTATTGAATATACTGCTGTATGCTGTAAGTATAAACTAAACTAATTCATCATATAATCTGGCTTTAAACAATAAATATCAGGCAGCCACATGAATTCAGTAAAAACTATTCAAACTTCACATTTTGCTTTACTCTTATTAACCTAGTTATAGACATCAAGAGTTATCATAATTAATTCGAGTTCTATCAGAAGAAGTTTTAAATCTCTGGTGTAAGAGTTCAAACAAGTCCCTAGTCGCTAGAAATCAGGATGAGGAGCAGTAAGGAAAGAAAACAACACATCTGTCCATGTCAAAGTTTTTACAACTCCATCCACTCCTGCCAGAGACGAGGTCATCAGCTAGGTAGACACTGAGTCTAGTTCAGCTTGGCAGCTCCTATGTTCCCAGTTCAACAAAGTTTGCTTAAATGTCTGCAATGCTTTTTATGCAACTGAAATATGGTAATTTAGTTAACCCTTTGTCATTGAGTAAAATGGGTTCACGCATAGGAACATCACCACTTCAAAATATCCAGTCATTAAACTGTAACAAAGATTTGTTACCAAAACACATTGGAAACAGCCAGAAAATGAACTTTTAAGAATGTGACCACTAACAGTGAATTTAACTTTCTGACTATAATGGCTGCAGCAGTTCAAGTCTTGCTCTGTTGCTTGTAAGCATCATTAAAACTGCCCATGAAAAAAATTATATTTGCTTCTCTTTGCAAAATATCTTTATTAGTATGGTCCTTTATCATGAAATTCTATTAATGCTGTAACTTTTGCTTTCCAATTTGCATAAAACAAAGACATAACATCCAGGACCAATTATATAAAAATTGGAAATCATTCCTTAGAAAGAGGATGGAGGGCTTGAAGGAGTTACAACTTGTTGCTCTTGGCTGTAGCTTGGCATGTGAGGGTTCTGGGGATTGTTCCCTTGAGGACTTCAGATGTTGTATGTTATTTTAAAGAGACTGTAAGGTAGTAGTTGGATAGATACCCATGTCCATACTGGCTTGTGGGACACTCTGCCAGATAGCCAGGGTAACCATTACACCAGTCTGGCTCCTCAGCATCCCCAGGTAAAGAAAATGTACAAAGGCAACTCAGCTGTCATTAAAATGAGGAAAAACTCATTTCTGCTCAAACAATGTAAGAGGAGGTGTGATTCCCTCTGCTATTAGAAGAGGACCTCTCTGTAGCAGAGAAATCAGTCATTGATCCCAACAATGAGACACAGCTTGTCAGCTGATAGTCTCAAGGCAGCGCACCTTGAGGTGGACTTTGAAGGGTCTCTCACAAACTCACCTCAAATTGTCTGAGAGTTAAAAGCTAGAGGAGCAACAGGGGAAGAAGTCTCCCTGATGGGAAATCATGGGCCAGGATGCCAACCTCTGTTGGGTTAGCATCTGGTTACTTGAAGTTCTCACTTTTGGAAATGAAATTAAGCACTTTCCCATCACTGTCACAGAAAGGTTATCTCAGGTTTTTAGCATCATGCTAAGACTTGTCCTATGGTGCATATCTTCCCTAGAACCAATGGAGCTACACATTTTAGGGTCAAAATTAGCCCTTTGCATCTGTCCTATTTGCTTTAGCAGAATTGCTAGCATGCAAGGACTATGGATAGAGCTCATACAGTGATTTCTAAAATACAAAATGCTAATAACAATATCCTTCCTTAAGGAGAGAATTGAAGATGACTGACCATGTTACCCCTCTCTTTTTCTCTACTTGTTTTACTCCAGTCCTCCGTGATGTCTGTCTGTTTTGCCCGCTTTCACCCAAACCTGGTCGTTGGTGGAACATACTCTGGCCAAATTGTCTTGTGGGATAATCGCAGTCACAGGCGCACTCCGGTTCAGAGAACTCCCTTATCTGCTGCTGCTCACACGGTAAGGATAAAAATCACCTTCTTTCCTTAGAGGAAAAGGTCAGCAGGGAAGTGGAGCTATCTAATTTGTGTCTACAATGTTGTTTGCCACACAGATGAAAACATTAGTGTGGCCCTTGAAGGGAAATAAATAGATAAGAGAGATGTACAACCACTTCCTGTAAGTGCTTAACCATCATACTGCGTAGGTCAGGTCAGGAGATTATCCTCCTTTCCAAGGAAGAGGGCAGGATCAGTTACAACACTTGAGTGAGGCGCCTTTGTGGCAGCACAGTGGGACTGTGACTCTTGCTCTCCATTGCCTGTAAGGAGAGACAGGTCATTATAGGAACTGTGTGTCTGTCAGACCAGCATGGCAGGACATTTGAATCATTTACTGTTGTCTTGTTGTACATGAGTTTCTCTTTTGAACCAGATTAGCACCTATGGTGGTCTCAATGGAGTCCTGCAAGTAGAGACTGGTGCCCTTGAAGAGAGTGGGGCAGTTTGCTTCTGTTTTCCAATACAGCAATACATAAACGCCTGTCAAGGTCTCCTACTGCAGACAGGGCCATAGGGCAGAGCTTGCACAGTGAGGGGGAGTTTGTTTCGATAAATGATGTGGAAGAGCATTTTGCTGACACAACAGATACCTGCAAATATAGTGATGGTGGCACAGGGCTCTGGTAATGTCTGGGAGATATATAGGCAGAGCAGTAGCACAAAATGCCTGAAAAGGAAGAGAGTTTCTCTGTGATACAAAGATGATGTCTGTAGTAGAAGAAGACTCTCTTATATTGCAAAGGACTCATATTGTGCTGGAGGAAGAGACAAGCCTGGATTGTCTGCTAAAGTGTCCTTGCTCTGCTATAGCGCTGACCTCCAGTCCATCCTTCACAAAGATGTTGTGCATTCTTGAGCTCTCCTCTTCCAGAGTTTGGGCTCAGGCAGCCTTTTCATAAGAGCTGGAAGGTGTACTCTGTGGATGGTAAATATATCTCATCTTGGTAGTGGGCTTGGGACCATTCCTCAGTGGGAAGCAGAAAAGAAAATACAGGCTGAAAGGAGGAGAAAAATGTAATAGTATAACACAATACAATAAAGAAAAATGCAGATTTCCTGAAATGTAAGAAACTGAACTACATAAAACATTCTGAGAGATAATAATCTTGTTCTAGCAGAGAGAAGGATCAGACAAAGTGATAGGTCATTTGCACCTCCAGCTTTTACAGTTCTGCGAATCTTATCTTTGGAATTTGCAGATCAAGGTTCAGCTTTTAGTTGACTGTGACAACATAATCCCTGGAGTTAAAAGACAACTCTAGAAGCCATGCCAGGTGAATTAATGCAAAAGATTCAGCGTGGGGCCAGTATTATGATGGCAAGTTTCTTGTATTAAAAAATGACAAGTGTGCATGGGCTCGCTTAGTGGACCAGGCAGTGCAAATATTGTTCCCTTAATTTCCACTATCATGAATGTTGATGTAATAATCTAATGATCTGTGCCATGGGTTGCAACTTCAACATTGCTTTTCATTTCCCTAATGTTTTTGCTCATTTTGTCGCCAGTAATGTTGTTCAATCTGCATGAAAAGAAACAGTCTCTCCTGAAAGTGCAATTTAGAGATGTAGCAGACCAGAAAACTAGTGGCAAGAAGCTGACTATCACTGAAAATTGAACAACTGGGACTCCAAATCTAGTGGAAAAGAAAAGATTAATGGGAAGTAATTTGTTTACACTCAAAAAACATTTAAGACAAAATTGTACCTCCTGGAATTATATATCAGACTAGTTTTATTATTACAATAGAACAATATGTGATGGTTTGCTTTTGACAAATATAAATAAATTACTTTCAGTTGTGGATGGGCGCTTTATGTGCTGTCATAGATAGGTATAAATAAGTGTTTACACAGTCTAACATGAGGAAGCATAATGTTTTTAAGAAGTGATCAGATTTTACAATAAAAGAGTGCTTACTTTATGTTCATATATAGGACTCACTTACCATAAACTGTAAATGAAGTCTTGGTTGCAAAAGGCTGGCTTGAACTCTAGCTGCTAAGAAAAAAAAAGAAAGGATTACATTAAGACTACTGTAGTAATGTTACTTTATGTACTGCTAGATACATGAGTTGAATAGTCATTTTTAATGAACTTATGCCATATGTGAAACAAAGATTTTTCTCTTTTCTTTCTCCCGCTTTTCTTTCTCTTGCTTTGTTTATTTGAAACAGATAGAATGTGTTGTTATCACTGACTTAAACCTTCATGAAGTTTAGTATCACTGATTGCTGCCTGGATTCACCAGGAAAGAGAGTTCTACCCGCAGCTTACTCACTAATTTCCTTTCACACCCACCACACATCTGCACTTGGGACAACAGGAAATTTTAATTAAGACAAAACCTTTTTGCATCATGATTTCATTTCCAAAATAAATAAAAGCAAGCTGGCAGCGACCCTTTGAAAGGAAGGAGCCTGTTTAGACTTTCTGTTACGTACAGTTGGTTGTCTTTTTCATCCATTTTCCTTATATCTTTTCATTTCTGCTGTGAGTTTTACTGTGCATGAAATTGATGGCTGATAGCCCTGATTAAAGCCAGACCTGGCACACTGAGGTGCTGCTGGAAAGACATGGCTCACTCTCCCCCCTACCCCCTAAATATTCTAGATAGTCCGCTGCTTGCTTTAGCTTCCTCCCACCCCCTCTGTCCCTGTCTGTTTGGACTACTGGAGGAACAACACCCATGAAAAAATAGGGCTGTTCTTATTTCACACATCAGTATGTGCTGATCAAGCTTAACACTGCGGTCATTAGCTCACCACTAAGCAGCAAGAAGGTCTATCATATGAGGATAATAGCATGAGACACATGTGAGGGACAGATTGGGGTCCATTTGATGATCTAAGGGAAACCATGTGCCTGACAATCTTGAGAGAAAGAATCAGCATCAGAATGGACTTTGCGACTTACTGGTGCATACAGGTGGCCTCCAAGCACAAGATACCATTTCAGCAGCAATTGCTGAGTCCATCTTCGGTGTGCGCACACACACACTGTGCATTCAGATGCTGCCCTTTTTGCACTTAGGGAGGGGGCATTTACTGGGCCCACTCAGGGATCGAACCTGAGAGCTAGCCAGTGCTCTGAAGATTTCTGCTTTTCCCTACTGACTGGGTAGGTGACCTGCAGCTGGATCTTAAAGTAGTCTAAAATAAGTGGTAGTTCTGGCATTCCTTTCAGCAGGAGAAAATGCTAGGTTTCTAACCCTACATGGAGTTGGCTTAGAAGCTCTATAGACATCTCTTGTAAGTTGTTCCTAATTCTCATCTAATATGGAAAGTATTAGTGAAAAGTATTTTTTTCTTCCTGGAGACATAAGTCTTCTATTCATCAGCAAAAGAGGCAAGAGAAATACAATTTTTCTTTGCTTGACTTGTGTATATGCCTTACCCTTAATTCAGCAGATTCACTTGTACTGGTCAAAGGAAATTAAATCTTATTGTTCAGTCTGACTGATTTTTCACTTTGGAGATTGCTGAACTTGAACCATGCTTCAGATGTCACCATCAGATCTCAGATGACTCTTTAGGCTCAAAATGTTACCAAGTTCCTTGGAAAAGGAATAGGCCAAGTTTCATTATTGCATATTAAGTGGAATTCAACCTCCATGGAAAGACTATGCTATGGTGAACCAGGTGTAGCACCCTAAATTTGGTCACTCTACATTTATAATGAAGATTTTGAAAGGTATATTGGCCAGTGCTGAAGAAGGCTGATGGACTTGTTCATGTTTTTCAACTGGAGTACATTTGCAAATATTTAGCATGCAAGCCAAATTCTGGAAAAGTTCAAGTTTTAGGCAGCTGTTTTCTTCAATAAAGTTTTCATTTTGATTCCATTTGGACAATTTGCCTCTTTCTACCAGTTACTTTCAGTGTCAAAAGCCATCAGTAGAATGCTACATATCCCTGTGGGTGAAATCTCATCCACATAATTCAGTATTTTCTCAGCATTACTCAGCTGTGTTGGTTCATTATGAGGAAAATGAAACTTTGAAAACATTTCCACCTCCATAACGTGCCTCTTAAAATTTAAATGTAAAAAAAAAAAATTCGTATCTGGCAAAAGTGGAGTCCTGTATTCTCCAGGTATTATGTGACTACTTAATTGCTCTTTAAAATAACATATGAGACATTAGAAATTTGTTTGTGAAGATGTGAGAATGGCTCTCTGATTTCCAGTGTTAATGTATTTTCAGCATCCTGTGTATTGTGTGAATGTAGTTGGAACACAGAATGCACACAATCTCATCACCGTCTCTACAGATGGCAAAATGTGCTCCTGGAGCCTGGACATGCTCTCAACTCCACAGGTGGGTTTGTTTTCACCTATACAGGGAAAAAAAGCACCTTCAGTAGAGCAGGATAGCTGCTTAATGGAACATAGCTCCTAAAAGCCAAAACCTCACGTCCTATACAAACTAAAACCAATGGATGCACTTGAAAGAGTACAGCTTGCTTCCAGCAGTCTCTGCTAAGAGCCAAAACCCATTTCCTTTACCACAAATCATGTAATTATTGTAATACATTAATACATAGGTCAGTTTCAAGTGAAAATGAAATAATCATTTTTAAAGCATGGTAATTACAGAAGTCGCCTGTGGTATAAATTGTACTTACTCTACAGCATTGTTTAACAAATATGGACTAGATTGCACTGCTGCTGAACACACCCTAGGCACTGTGGGTTTCCAAGACACAAGTCAGAAAGCTTACTTTGCTGTCTGCCTTCAGTAGCCAAAGGAACAAACAATACAAATCAAAAGTTTGAGAACTGATTTCTCTCCTCTGGAATGTTTGCTACTATTGTCTTCTGCACCACCACCACCACCACCACCACCCACCCCCTTCTATGTATTAGGAATGAAAGAAAACCCAGGAAAATTGTCCAAACCACTAGTGATTATAATAATGGAAACTAAACAAAGAATTTGATGCTGAAAAAAGTCTATGGAAAGCATCTTTTAAGTGTTATCTTCTGGGGTAGTACATTTTCTATTCCAATGCATCACTCAGGTTTTATACGTAATTTCATAGAAAAAAAAATTAATATCATTTTTGCTAAGCATCACAGGATCTGATTCTTGTCTCAAAATGCTGCATAGAAACTCCTCTTAATGATTCAATTAATCATACATTAATCATACATTAATGTTCAATTACTATCGAATTACTTGCTTTTCAGTGTTGACACAAGAGGTGGGACTTCTCTATCCTAACCTTAGCCACCTAAAAGTTAGGTCTGTGTCAAGTCTAAGCTAGTAATTTGAATTTCCTTTACAGATAATGTAGAGAAAGACTGGGCACTTCTGGAGGACAACTCCTGCTATCCCAGTGTGAAATATTATTTCAGATACCCAGCCCAGAACTGTCAAATCTTAGGATGGAAGGGGCTTCTGGAAGTCATCCCATCTACTCCCCTACTCAAAGTGAGGCCAACTTCAAAGTTAGATCATGTTGTTCACTCATCTAAGGCAACAATATGGGTCTGATAGATGTGTCCTAGGACTATGAGAAACCAATACCCTTCTGGAATAGAAGAGCAGGCATCTAAAATGGCCCAGACACCTATGTTTACGCACCTGAATCCCTTCCCCAGTTTCTTAACTTAAACATCAAGAAGATAAATCCACCCTTATGTATTCACTTACTGGAATACTAAATTTTGAAGCAGACATTTGTGAACATCTCAGTTCCAGTACTTCATTACTCAGATGGAATTTCCCTGCTCCAAAACTGGCTTTCAACAAGGATAGGAACACACCCCACATTACGCTGAAGTTTGGCACATGGCTCATGGTGATCTAGAAAAGAAAGGTAGAGGACTTGACATCAAGCTACACACCATAGCTTTAAATTGGGAGGAGTAGAGTATTGCTCATGTGTGCCAGTCTGAAACTTTCTGAAGACACAGATCCAGAGCACTCACGTAGAGCCACGGTGTAGGCCCTGGGAGGAGAGAGTCCACCGCAGTATCTTGCTGTTTCTCCACACAGACACTAAATGATGATCTCACCCCAGAAGATTTTCACAGAAATATATGGTCCACAGGTGCTCTGCCAATGCATTTTTCAGGACTTGTTTTGCCTTTTTAATAGAATCAAATGTATTTCAAAGAAAAGTATAAACCAAGGAAAAGTATTTCTCTATGGATTTGCAGCCCTCTCCTCTCACAGGGATGCCCATTTTCTTTAGCTACAGCAAAAAGCCCTCCTGAGAAAAATGCTACAGGTTTTGGCCCTAGAAGAATAGCAGCTTAGACATTTTAAACACAGAAAACATACTCACTTAAATAGCTAAAAATGAAAATTGCTAAATCATTCAGCTCCTTTGTGGATTCTTGGGTTACACCATTTAGGCTGAACAACCAGAAAGTTTTGCAAAATCTGCTCAAAGTGTGCGCATCTTGCAACAGCCACAAACTGTTCATGCTGGTTGTACTTGCAATAGCAAAAATAGGTATGCCGATTTACTTTGAAATATAGCTACCAAATGAAAAAAGAAATACCCTTGCTGATTTGTAGCTTGATGGTGGAGTCTAGAGGGAGTGTTTATGGTTACCTCAGAAAATCCCTGAAAAGCAATGCTTAGAATGGTGGTAGTGACAGGACCCCAACTTTTAAATTTTGTTCTGCAAAGGGACAATTGGCACAGTCTGATAAATGCCTCAGGTGCAGACAATATTACACATGTTTCCTGACAAACAATTGATTTCAAAAATGTTTGCAAATAGAAGGGTATTGCATGTTTTATTAAAGCCTGGGGTTGGCAACTGTAACCATTAAGGTATTACCTTTAGTTTCTGCACCATTAGATTTTAAATTTAGATTTTAAATTCTCACCTGTCATCTCTGCCTGATTTAAGATGATGTAGCAAAGACCAGCGCCTTCCAGCCGCTCTCAAACATGTGACAGGCAGTGGCGGGGATGGCAGAAGCAGTGCATCCTAGTTTGTGACATTGCATCTTCTCACAATGTCCTATGTAGAAACCAAAGTCCTGCAGCTGGGTCAAATTATTTCTTCTTCCTCTCGTGCTACCTTGTATACCATTTAGAAAATAATTAGAAAAAAAACCTAACAGCCAAACAAAAGGATGATCGCAGAATAATAACGAAGACCTGTTTTGGTAGGAGAGCATGGAGCTGGTGTACAATAAGTCCAAACCAGTGGCAGTTACAGGAATGGCTTTCCCAACTGGAGATGTCAATAACTTTGTCGTTGGCAGTGAAGAGGGAACAGTCTACACAGCCTGTCGTCATGGAAGGTGATGTTCAGCATTTTGTACTTGAATAACATTCTGTACCGGCATTGGTGTGAGGTAGCCAAGTGTGTGGAGAGTGTTTCATGTTTTTTCTCTTGGATCAACAGTGTCTGTACTGTTCTTCGCTTGACTAGGACAAGAGTCACCTGACTTTGAGCATCTATGCTACAGCCTGTTATAGTGGGGTAGTTGCCCCAGGATCCCTGTGTAGTTGGTGGGAAGCGACAACTGCTCTTAGGTTTTGATTTCCTTTACCTTTTTCAGACATCTGCCTGAAGAAGACATGACTGGGACCTCAGAAATGCCTCTTTCTCACCCCTGAGGTGAGATGGAAGTCTAGACAGCTAGCTGAGATGTAGGTATCTATGTCTAGGCAGGTTGAATCAGGCCCTAGGAGACAGTTTTGTTGCAGGGTAATCAGGCCTAAACCACTCATAAGAGATGGTAATCCACTTTATCTTTTACCATCCTCAGGTCCATCTTCAGTCTCCACAGGGATGTATCAGAGAAAAGCCACCATGGGCACACATGCATGTGAGAAACAGAGCATGCATGTCCCAGTGCACAGCCATCCAGCGCGGGGTATTCCTGCACAGCACTGCAGGCTGTGTCTGTGCAGCCAAGCTAGAGACTGAGCCTTGCTGGCCCCTGCTCTCTGTGGGCAGTTTGGACATGCCCATGGTCTCAAGGATGGTGAGAGGGTTTTGTTGTACAGCCAGGAGCCATGCCACACCGTTTGCCCCCAGGCTGCCACCTGGTTTACTTGCTAACACAGACATAGCCACAGTGTGCCACATGGGTACACAAGCTCTGGCTGGCCCGCTGCCAGGACTGGTACCCTGTGCTGTCTCACACATGGTGGTCATATCCCTTCCTTGCATAACCCAGGCTGTTGTTTAATACTGAAAGCTCCTTATTTTGCACTGTGTAAATCTTCAGGATTCTAGTGTGCTCTGATAGCTTCTAGTAGTAGTTTCATCCTGTAGGATGCTTGAAAGGCTTTTGTAAAGAACAAACTTTTTTCACTGATAGATTTAGAGTTCACCCCCACACTTCAATAGTTTGCAATATTCTCTGAATTCATATTTTCTCATATTCTGTGTTTCTGTTGACCAAATAAACATTGATACGCTGGTTTAAGATTGTAAGGCTTCTATTATACATTCCTAATGTTGTATAGATACTGGTTTACATATATTTTGTTCAATATAATTTTTATTTTAAAGTATCTTTATTTTAGCCTGACTGCTGACAGTATTGCAAAATTGTGTATATTTAGGCATTATACTGATAGGCTGTGTGGCGGCTGATGGTTTGAATTAGTCTTAGGCTGCTAGGATGAATGAACCATGCCCAAGGGCATTTCTCACTTCTGATCTTTTAGACATGCCTGGTTTGTTCTTCACAAGAGAAGGAAAGTACCATATCCTCTTGTTAGCCCACCCTTTTAGCAAACCTTCTGCTGACTATCGACAAATGCACTCCTTTTCTGCTCCCGCCTGTCCTTCCTAGAGCTTTTTGCTATCATTCCCATTTTATTTCCAGAGGCTTCTGTGTCCTTCAGCCCAGCACAGTGGAGAGCCACATGTTATTCTGGAAGAAGCTGTGTCAAAGCACAGCAGAAAGACAAGGTGTTCTCAGTGCTCCAGAACTCCCCTTACGTGGCCAACTACATGCTAGACAGATAGGCATAAAATAAGAGGTGTGCTTTGTACCCAGCACTGCAGAGGCACTGCAGAACTCAGTCCCTGCTCCAGCACATCTGCAAGGTCCGGCAGGAGAGCTTAAGCGAGGTCACACTGGCATGGTCAACAGGAGAGGTGAGGGGACTCTATACTAGCACTGTGAGGGACCAATTTCCACCAGTGCAGCTCCTCATCTCTTTGGGTATGCTGTATTCACACTGGCACAGGGCTGGCAGCCTGTCAGAGCTGTGGCTATTTCTAATGTATTTTCTTCCACTGGCAATTTTTCTATAATGTAACTAAAAGGGTAATTTCATGATTCCCCTGCACTAATACACATGATTCCCTGCGCAGCACTGACAAGTGATCTGGTGTCATTTGCTTCCAGGAAAAAGAAAACTGTGCACATTCTCTCTTACACAGCACTGTATTTTTCCTTCCTAATAGCTATTCTAGCCTCAGGCCGATGAAATGCACATCTCCCCTTGTTCAAAGTAATGACTGTATGATACCTGATCACAGGAACAGTTCCTTCACTTTTGTGAAAAAGGATTTGCTTCCTAGTGACCTGACTGATGCTGTGGAAAGTTATTTTAGATAATTAAGAGGAAAAGAATTGCTCATTGTAAGTCATTAACATATTTGCGTTTTTATTTTAATGTTATTCCTTGTGATAATGGCTTACTCAGAGGCATAAGCTATAGTATAATTATAATTTAGAATTATTTCATAATTATACGTAAATGTTATTTCAAGCTACAGTAGTAGACAGTGTATGTAAAAGTAAATAAGGCCAGTCTTCAGAAGTAAGAGATCGTCTCCCTGTGCTGGATCCTAAGCATTAATTGTTCCCACAGGAGTAAACCTCTGCAGGCAAAGGCCTTACTGAAAGGAGAGAGATTTACAGATTAAATGGAACTTTAAAAGGAAACAGGAACCTAAGAGTACAGAAAAATAATGTTAAATCACCAGATGTTAAATCATTCTCTGAATGCAGATGTTTCTTCTTCCTGCAGTAAAGCTGGCATTGGTGAAATTTTTGAAGGCCACCAAGGACCCGTCACAGGAATCAATTGTCACATGGCAGTGGGTCCAATTGACTTTTCCCATCTCTTTGTTACATCATCATTTGACTGGACAGTCAAGTTGTGGACCACAAAGGTGAGAAATCCAAGCTGGGGTGGGATGGGTAATGCTACTTGTGAAAATGCTGTTGTCAGAAATATTTTAGTATTTTCCATATCAAGTCCTAAGAATCAATTAATTGAAAGGCTGTGCTTAGAATAGGCATAGTGATAAAATGGTAAGTAAAATATATACCTAGTGTAACTGTGTCAACCATATTTGCCCTGGAGCATACTGTGCCCTTTAAAGGTAGCTTCAGCTGGCCCACACTTAAGTATTAACCCTAGGTGCTGAGCAATTTCACTAGGCAAGGGGATTAGGATGTCTTGTACTGCAAGTCATCAAACAGTCCATCCAGCAATCCCTGTGCAGGCTGACTTGCAAGGCTAATAGTATGCACCATGGTGGTGCAGCAGCAGGAATACTTTCTTCTGATGAAGCAACAGGGGAAGCACACGTACGACTTAATGCAATCAATATCACTTGTGAAATTCATTGCTGTACGACGTTGTGATAGCCAAAAACTATAAATTGTCCCAATGACATTAGACACTGATGGCTGGAAGCAGGGAGGAAATACATGCTGGAACTTAATATTCATGACCACCATGGATCTGTTGCTGACTACTCTATGGGCGTGTCCCCATGACCTCTTACAGGAAGAGCACTAAGAACAGCAGAAATGAATAGACAGTCCTGTGAAGCTTTGAAACCCCAACACCCCATAGAACTGTATGGATATAGAGTAATGACAGCATGAATGAAAACTGTGGGACAGACTAAACACATGAACCTGTTTCATTGTACAGGCTGAGTAAAAGAGAATGACAGGTAAAATCCTAATTGTATGTGATCTAAACAGTTATTTTTGCCATGCACCAAAATAGAGAACTGCCTTCCAAATGCCGGGCTTTTGTCTTAACCATGTTTTTATGCCTGCGTTTGATTCATATTTGAGCTGCACCTGGTAGAGTTCTAGTACTGGAAGCTGACTCCAGTCAGGAAGTATCTCAGCGTGAGTTCTTCCAAGACATCAGGACATGCTAGGACAGAGGCACAGCAAATGTAAAAACAAAAGTGATCAGACGGACTTATGTGACAGCCTTGTGCTGGAAACAGAAGTATGGTTACCTAGATAATAACTTGAATCAGCTTCCATAGTAGCTTCACAATGCATTTGTTAATGGCCTGGTCCAATATGCATGCTAATTAACAGGTATTTTTTCCTGATCAACAGTGACCACCACTGACAGTTTTGTCTTGAGTGTTATATTTTAGGAAACTCATTATAAGAAAGATGCATTATTTACCTAATTCACATGTAACCATATACTTCTGTGGATCCAGACTTAACCAATGCAGAAGTGGTCCAGGGGAGTGATCATGGGCAGGCTGGAATGGGTCTGGGATGGGTCCTAGGTGGTAAACATTAGAAAGGGCTGCAGGATAACCAAGTGATGGAGAGCTTAGATGTTAGCTGGTTGGGGCTGGCTAGGCTGTTTGGTGTCTGAGGTAAGGGAGACCTGGACAGTGGTAACTAGTGGCAAGGGAATATTGAAGGACTGAAGTTGAAGCTGAGTAAGGGGAAAAGAATTTGTGGGGACTGGGGGGAAGATGAAAGGCAGGTACTTAATTCCAAACATACATGCCCAGAAAAGTCTAGGATGAGTATCTGACCCTCAGCTTGAGGTTGAATATGGCAATAAGGGTCTCATCCATCTGCATCTTAAATTATATTAAGGGATAATAAGGCCTGTTTTTTACTTTAAACTCATGGGATTTTAGAAGTTACCAGTAACACTAACACAGTATGTTTTGGCCACAAAGACACTGCATTTAGCCATACACAGTTATCTTTGTGAAAGAATTCAGTGCCAAAATGGTTAGGTCAGATTCTGTTCAATACAATCAGTTTTCAAAGAATCAACCCATTTAAATTTCTAATATCTATCAAGCTGTGGCTCATCTGGCAAGAGGGGCTTCCTGAGAAAGCTGTCTGACCTAGCTGATGTGAGCTGTGACGTGCATGTGACACACCACAGCACCACCCAGAGCTGGAAGCCGCATCGCTGTACTGGATCGCTTGCTTTCTTCTGGAGCAGTTTTGAGCAGCAGCAGCCCCAGGCTGCTAGCCACTGCCCTGTGAAGACATCCTCTGAGACACTAGACAAGTTCTTGAACTGCGATGAATGTTTTCTTTTTCTTCCAATTTGACTCTTGCAGAAGTTTCCTTCCATACTGTCTGGATAATTCTCTTGGCTGGAGCTATTACATATTTAGGGCTCTCTTTGTTCAGTTCCTATAGTCAGCGACCACTCAATCAGTGGGCTTTGAATAAACCCATCAGCATGTTTGATTCTCTGAAAAAAATAGTGGATTGATATGAAGCATTGAGTGCTACTGCTGGTTTATGAAAGTTTACTCAGAATTGTTTTATTCCTTTGGTTTCTTATTTGTAAATTTAATCTATCAGCATCCAATGCCATATTGCTTTCCTGCTTCTACCAGTGTTGTCTACTTAATCCTGTGCACATTATACTCTTTGGTCATGAAATCCAATTCCTTTCTGTTTCACAGATTCAGAGTCAAAGTCCAATTGTAAAGTGAACCATGAATGCTCTGTGTTTATATTGTCTATTGATGTTGTGTAGCACCCTGGGGTGCTTACAAGAAAGGCACTTTCATAGCAGGCATTTGACTGATGGATTGAAAGCACCATCTCCCTTAAAAACTCTGTCTTGACATTTTATAATCCATTTTTGTGGTTAACACATTTTCTCTCCAAAGGCAGTTCAACCAGATGACTGAGAATAAGGTTTTCACTAGCGAAAGAATGAAGGTTTTGTAGATAACACTAATACAAGGTTCACATTATCACACATCACATTCGCCAATAATTAGATCCCTGGTTGTATAGTAAGCAAGCAGAAGCAACAGGAGAAGAAAAGGAATTTGCAAAGGTAGATAGTCACTTGATAGCCAGAGCATTACCTGGTTCCTGATGAAGTCAATAGGGCTTTCAACTTGAATTCATGCCACACCACGTGAGCAAGTCTTGGATGCTGAGCTGTCAAAGGGAAGTCCTGATGTGAAGTGTCTGCACAGCATTGCCCTTAATTAGGTATTGTCTGTATGATGCTTTGAAGAGGCGAAGTGCTAAGTGGAAATCCTAAGTGTTGTTAATTAATTAAGCACTAATCGTCATGAACGAATAGCATGAGGTTAAATAATGAAATGTAAGTATTGTTATTATTACAGCAATTGCTGTTTGGAGTGTGAATTTTTAGATACTGTGTCAAGGGACAGGAGTTAGCTTGGAATCGTTAAAGCGTAGCAAAACAAGCTAGTTTCAGCTAAAGCCTAGGAGATGGCTTCTTTCTGCTGAGGTAGTTAAAAAAGGTCTGGATAGAGAGCTGGATTTTATTAGCTCTTTCATCCTACACTTGTCTCCTTTATCTCTTATCCTTATTGAGGAGAGGTGCTAATGACTGTTTTTCTCCTCTTGCATCTATGCCTAAGTCATGCTCAGATGGGCAGTTGACTAGAAGAGAGATTGGAATAGCTGTTAACACCATTGCTGTAACCCCATCCATGCTTATCTCCCTCTTTGCCTAACCTTTAAGTAATGGTGGTGAGCAGACTGGTAGTAGGACCACCACATAACCATTAGCAAAGACTAATTGAGCCAGAGGACATGTGTGCTTTCAATGACAGACTACCTACTTTTTTGATTATGCTGTTTTTCCTTACTAGCATGTGCATCAATGGTAGCTCCTTCCTAGTCCCTCTCCTTTGTCTTCTCTTTCATATGCTCTTCACATGCTGCTCTTCTCTTTTGGTTTCCTGTGTTGTTCCAGTCTGCAGTCAGTGATTTTTGAGAAACCACATTTTAAACAGCAAAAATTCACATTTCTATGCTATGTGCCTTCACGTACATTTCTGTACCTTCAATATCTTATGCCCATCTCTTTGCTGATTATCTTGGTATGACCCAGTCCTCCAGGCTCTTGGAGTAAATTATTTTACCTTGCACTTTCATACCTTCCTATCAGCATATAACTTCAAATGCCACTGGTTTTAATTTGGTCTAGAGGTTGAACACTATCTCCTCAGAGGTCAAGCTGAAGCCTATCACTAGAACAAGGCAAAGAAGCATGTGGTGGTGGTGGTGTTGCTAAAGACAGGTACCTCTATCCCCCCCAGTCCCCTTCCCCAAAAGCCTGACTGATAGGACCTGATAGAATCAACTTGATACATCAAACTTACTGTGATGGAAAATGGTGTAGCAGAATGAATCAGAGCATTACATGATTGTGTGGATCAGTCACCAAGAAAGCAATGCACTCACAAATGAGCAATTTTTAAAGTTTACTAAAATAACAGGATTGGGTTGTCACTTTTTTTAAGATTAAGAACTTACTATTTTTTACATTACAAATACCATGTATCAAGATATCTGGCTACTGGCTCAGATTTTTCTCTGGTATAATTTCAAGCACAATAAGTGGGTGAGTAAGAGCCTCTTGTGTTACAGATATCATTGCATGAAGTTACAGATATCATTGCGTGAAGTTAAAGGTCCAAATAGAAATGTAGTCAAACGTAGTCATGATAAAAGGACAGTAAACTTAGTGAACTATTACAACAACTTGGTGAATTCTCCCTCATGAAAATTGTTTTAACTGTAATTGGAAGTGCTGGAGTGAATGACTTGATTTAGTGAAGTCCCGTGGCAGGTGATTAAAGTGGATCACAGATTAGACACTGATGTTAGTGGTTAATAGTATAAAGCATTCCCCTGCCTTATGGTAGATGTTCCTATTCCAGTGAATATGCAGTTATTTATGAAGAGTGTAGGAGCTCCACAAGAGTATCCTGTAAGCCAGTGGTTTGGGCACCAGGCCACACTGCAAAGGTGTCTTCCCTAAGGGGAGGAAGTGCTGTGATCATCTTGCCATTTTGCTCTGAGCTGTATCTTGTGCCTATGAACAACTCTGGTTTCACTGAAAGTAGGATATTCTCAGACTAAAGCTTTGATTTTAATGTGCTGACGCTTCCTGATGAAAACCAGTTTTGTCCACTTGGGGCCAGCCCTACTTCTCCAGTTTGAAACAGGAACAGACAGGTCTCTAGCAGCGAAATGGACTGGTGAAATGTAGAGGTCACTCATGTACCTTATCTTGCATACACTTAAGTGTAGATGAGAGCTGGACTTCATGAAATTTAAGAAGTATCACTACTTTCAGTCTTGAACCTATTCCTTCTTAATGTTATTTTCTAAGCTTTCTTAAATCCTTCGGGCCATATTCAGTCTTCCCACATTAGCACAAGGCATTTTAGATGACTCTTACTGCCTACAAAGTTGGATCCTCCTGGATCCTTTATTATTTAGGGCTTCCATACTTCGGTTTCTTATGCAGCCACTGGAAAGAAGTAATTGCAATGCATACATTAGATATCTTTTGGAGGTACCACCATTACTTCCCACCACCAACTATACAGGAGCCCAAGTCTGGCAGATAATCAGTTGTTGTAGCTTTTGTTGGCTTTCTTGCATCTAGACAGCCTCAAGTCATATCTAAACTGGCAGATGCGGCAGCACTTCTGAGCTCCTGGGTCTCTCTTCTTATTCTGGCTTCTCCCAAATCACTACCAGGAAGCAATCAGCCTCTTTATCCATGCCACACACACACAGCTATACCTTGATTCTGCAGCCAGAAAAGCTAAAATACAAGCAGAAGAAAGCCAGGGTGTGCTCTGACCAGATGCTAAATCAAACTATAGGGGTATCAGGACCTCTGGCTTTCTGCACCTACCACCCCACTGAATCTGGATGCAATCTGTATCTGTCTCTAGTGCCATAGTGGGTGATCTCAAAAGGGCCCGGAGAGTTTAGGGAGGCTAATAAGAAATAACATCAAGAAGAAAAAGAGGAAAAGAAACAACGTACTGTGAGAGAGACCAAAACTAGTCTATTTTGGAAGTAAGTGGACTGAATACAGACAGTTCTCCCTATTTTCTTCTCTCTGTGGAATCTTTTACTACTCCTCTCTCCCATTGATTCTGGTGGGGCTCAAATGTCTATCTCAGGGGTTGATTTCATTCCTCTTATTTTGGATACCTGGCTAGAATGGTTCCCCTCACTGCTGCATCACAACACGGAGCTCCTTGACTCTGCTCATAAGGCAATCACCTTCCTTTGACAACATTTCATTTCCAGCACAGGCTTTTCTCTTTGATAAAAGCAATTAAAATGATTAATCTGATTAATCACTGTCCAAATGCTAATTTTATCTGATTATAGGGAAAGATAAAGGGTGATAAAATAGCATGCTGGATTTCATGGAAATGGTCTCTCTGTGGTGCAAGTTCAGAATTTTGAGTTTTGTCCAAAAACAAGGCAATGAATGAATTTGCTTCAGAGCTCACTTTCTGTCAAAAGGCCAAGCTGACTTGGGGAAGAGGGTGGAGTTGCCTGTTCAGACAGGGTTTTTTTAGTTTTTGCCCTTTACCTCTGGAGCCAGAGGTCTGGCTCTCATCCAGCTGTACAAAAAAGAAGATTATGGTATTTTCTAGGTAATTTTAAATAGCAAAACCAAAGTGAAGTCAGGTGGCTTGAAATCAGCCCCCATTTCTTCACATGAAATGTTTCTCATGATTTTGGTTTTTGGTGTAGCCATATTTGAAAAGTGATAGGAAAATATTCTTCAGCTGGCCAACATACTTCATTTACTCAGGCAAACCATGCTTCTCCTTTGTGAAATGTTTTGTGAAGAATGGCACACACACACATAAAAATAAAACAGTCACCTAGAATACTGAGGCTGTTCTGAAAAACTCAGTGGGCTAAACTCTATTTCAGAAAACCCTACCATAAATCCAGCTGTAGCAATGAAAGCTTTATTTGCACATGGAAAGCAGAATTGGATTTCAGGAGCTCATATAATCTGTACAAAACAAAGTCATCATTCCTTTTTCCCCTGAAATCAAAATGCAAACCTCCCACTGACTCTTCTGCTGCAGAATTATGCTGGAGGATCAGGCTTATATGTAATAGTGAAACATTTCAGGAAAATTATCAGTATATAAAACCCAGGACTTCTTCCCTAATGGAAATTTTCTCCCACCTGCTTCATGCAGCCGTCATTTCTCTGCTATGTGAGAGACTTTTGTTATCAGAAAAAAAAAAAGGAACTGTATTCAAAATCCCACAGGATGGACTTCTCTTCAATAATAATTAGCCTCAAAATCATTGCTTGCTGACCCATGAAAGCTCTGCAGGCATCCTGGTGGCAGCAGCTACAAATGCTAATCTTGACTGTTCAGCAGACGGTGCTGTAACATCAGACTGTCAGCCATCCTGCAGTGTTCCCCATGCTCCTGCCTGTGCTTCCTGGCAGCAGAACTGCAGCAGCAGAGTCGCTTGCAAGCCTGGTAATTCACCAAGTCCACATGCAATGCCAGGCCGGGTACCCTGTGACGAAGCAGCATTTTCCATTAAAAAGAAAAATTGATTTTTCAGGGGCCTCATACTGAATGTTCCTGTCAGAATCACAGGGGTGGGAAACAACCCCCTGAAACCACAGCTACATTATCCCACCCCACCCCCCTCGCCTTGCAATTTGAGCTGAACTAGCTCTCTTTAACAACTAGAGGCCCAAAGCAGAGAGACCAGTCCCATTGACTCCAACAGGAGTAGGCTCAGGACCTAAGTGCGTGCCACTGTGTCTCCTGCATGACGGGAGAGCACTGGCACAGTGATCCAGCTTCTGCCAAAGCATCCCACTCACTCTCCAGCTCTCCTTCCTGATCCCACCTATGTGGGGTATAAACAGGGAGTGAAAACTGGAGATAGACGACCGCATCCACCCTTCTTCAGTGTTTCACTCTGTGTTCAGTGTTTCCTCTGACCAGGATGTGGCGATTCTTCATCAGCCTAAGAAAACCATACCTTGCTCATATTTCTCAGCAAGTCACCCAAGTGCTTCTCTGAAAAAAATCCAGGAATATAGTAATATACAGTCAGGCATATGAGCTACAGAAACTGTGAATCAGTTTGCTAGGTAGGGACAGTAAGACCTCTATAGTGTTTTGAGCTTCATAAAAGAAGAAATTGAGCCATCTTGAGAAGTAGGTAGAAATTCCAAAGAAATCTAATGACTGAAATGCATAGTTAGTAACATAGGAAGAAGTGCTGCCTTGCTTAAAACATGGTTTAAATAAAAGGTGGAAAACTTGATTAATATTTAGCGATGAAGGCAGCAGTCTGAGGAAATACAGAACCAATGGTGAATACCTGTACAGACCTCTCCACTGTTGCCATCCACACTGCATCCAGCTTGATGTGGGTAAGTGGAGCAGAAGGTATTAAACCTCAAGCAGTGGAAACCTGTAGGCACAACTATTGCAAGTGTGGAGTAAGAGGGTCTCCAGACTGGGAATGAAACTGGATGAGCTAAAACACAGAAACAAGCATACACCAGCCTGGCCAATAGGAACTGGGGAGAAAAGTGAGCTGAGGAACACTGACCTCCCTGATGCCTCACTATAACCCAGTGTGCATATTAGCTTCTTCATAAAAAATTTCTTAAGCCTGTTTTGAAGTTTCAAGGCCTTACATAGCTTCTGATGTTTGTAAAGTTAATCTGTGGCAATAAAATATATTATAATTAATTCATTTAAATTTACATTAGACATCAAGTAATACACATTTATATTAAACTCACTGAAAATAGTTCCTCAGCTAATAATGCAGTGGTGGCATTATTAGCTTATCTGCTTTTTTAGATTAGCTAATCTATTAGATTATCTGTTTTTTTCCTTCAGAAAATAAAAAGGTCTTTTTCCATTGAGTAAGTGGAAAGGCAAAATAGAAGAGAACACTGAAGTCTAGCAGCATAGCCTGAATGTGTTGCACCTTTGCAGAGGACTTAGAACAGTTAAGGAGGATTAACCAAATCAACAGTTTACCTGTCAGTATAGCTTCCAGGCTACCTCCACAGACCCCAAAAGCTCTGCTCTTTGACTTTCTGATGCTCCTAAAAGTCAGGTGATGTCTGACTTCCCAAGTTCTTTTTTTTTTCTCCATACCACAGTATTAGACATTAAGATTGGTTCTCATTAAAACCGTCTGTGCCAATCATCAAACCTTTTTTTTCCTTTGCTTCCTTCTTTTATATTCACCCATGACGCTTTGACTTGGAAGGAAACCACAAAAATGTAATCATCATGTTATCTCCAGACTTGGTCTGCTCTCATAACCCCTTTCCTTTCGGTCTCACCCTTTTCCCCTCCTCCATCTATAATAATTCCCACATGTTTATGCAAAAATATTGGAATTTCTTTTATTATTGGCAATTAAGAGAGGCAACAGTTTCAGCATCTCTGCAAGAACAATCATTTCTGAAAGTGAACACTTTTCTGCCTTGACTGTCTGCAACTTTTAGGATGCCAAAAGCCAATCAGCATAGTAATACTACAGCATTTAAGTAAAATGGAGCTGTGAAGACTGTATGGATCATTTCCACACTCATTTCTTTCCCCCTGTTGCTACTGGATCTAAAAATGAAGACTATTCCCTTGCTCAAAAAATGCAGTTTAGACTTGATTCAGTGACCTAATAATCATCTGACAGTGAGATGGCACAACATGTACACAGGTCATAGCCCAATGAAATGTCCATTTTTGCCCCAGAGGCTCATCTGTGATTCAGCAATGAATCTGACTGCCAGAAGGAATTTAAAGACTGGCAAAGGAGCTATTATTCATGTAACTCAATTTAGGGCACCTCAGTTAGCCAGTGACATTGAGTAGCTAATGCTGAAGTGCATAAACATCCCCCTTTTGCTTTCCCATTGCCATCCTTGAAGGTCTGGCTAGTCCTGGGAAAGGTGGAGCAAATTGCAAGTTGTGAGTTGTATAGTGTTGGGGTCTGTGGGATAATGATACCCTTTAGGGAGGATGCAGACAGGCTTTGCTGAACCATCAGGGATGTACTTGTAACTAGCGCCTTTGATTTATGGCATCTTGTAACAGTTCCTGTGATAGCTGTACCTTTAGAAGCTATCAAAACCTGAACTAAGTCAAGTCCTGTAAGTATAGTATTAAAGTAGGAACTATTGGATTATCCTAAATTTTCATAACTATTAGAAAACAGATTTGGGAGAAACATGGTAGCCCAGAACTGGCAAAATCCCCATGGAGATCAGTCAGTCTGAATAAAAAACAGGGCCTCTGACTCTCATACAAATGGAGAACTTGAAGGCTTACAAGAGTAGTAGAGCCTTATACACAGCAGAGGACTTACTCCCCACCACAAGAGGTATGCACAAGTAACCCTGAACAGCTAACAGCTGGTGTCCCGGGAAGCAGATCGTTAAAGGAGGAAAGGTCAAGACTGAAGTAAAGACAACTGGAGGAGTATTTGCCTCAAAATGCCCAGTGGCTTTTAGTTTCTGTTTACGCTGTCTGCATCTTTTGGGCTGGCCTGGCTAACTGGCAGGGTCAGAAAGGAAAAGATGAGCCTGGATTCAGCAAAGTAGTAAGAAGTCTCTCAGGGTGGAGAAGACTGGGTCTAGCAGCTAGGGTCTATAAAACAGTGAAAGAGCTCAGATCCTAACCTGAGTGGAAGTCACACACAAGCTGTGCCCTGTCTCAGTTTCTTTTGCATCCCTCTGGTCAGTGTGACACCATAACACTTGCTTTATTTAAAGACAGCAGTTTCACTTCCTGTGTGTTATCTATGCCAGAAGAGATGGTCTTCCTTTGACACCTTTTTTGTAGGTTTTTTGGTTTTTTTTTTTAACAAATAAAGGCTATTTATACAATATTTGCTCCCACAGGGGCCAGATTCATAGAATCATGGAATCATAGAATGGTTTGGGTTGGAAGGGACCTTAAAGATCATCTAGTTCCAACCCCCTGTTCCCTGGTTTGTTCAAGGGCCAGACACAAGAGCAGCCACTCTGCTCAGGACCGCTCCAGCTCTGCTCTTTCCAACTGCCCGAGAGCCGGAGCTTAAGCCTAAACAAACACATCAGCTTGTTCGGAAAGTTTCTATGCCAAGGTCTAACGAATCTGTCATATTTGCTGCACACCTAGAAAAATCAAATTAGCTTGAATCAGCTTAAAATACCGCACAACGCTCATAGCTGTTGTTAATGCAGCGTGAGCCAGAAGTACAGGCTTGGCTTGTCTTTAGAACAGAAGACAATGGAGTAGAAAGAAGGGGAGACAATAGAGTATGTGGTGTCACCATACATCTGTACTGCTGAAGGTACAGTCCAGGGAAGTACCTTTAGGTGGAGCTGACACCCACAGAAATTGTGCCAACATGTAAAACACTCCCTTCATGAAACAGGCAAAGCCAATACCTTTTTCCGTGGCTTTTCAGAAGTCAGATGCCAGTTAAAACCTGTGGATATGTATACATTCTTTTATATGGATAATTAGCTATTTTATGTGTGGCACCTCCTGGATTAAAGAAAATTCTTCTATGCAAATAAGAAGTGGAATACACTGGTCAAATTTATATGTGGAAAAAAGACATCTTTATATAAATATGTAGTATTTATTTAGGCGAGTTTCTTATTTCATAGAGAAGTGCTAATTCCTAGACAGCTCCCACGTGTTTAAATGTTCACTCTATGTCATTCTTTTAAACAATGCCCGTATGCAAACACTGAGGATGAACAATGGATTTGGATGACATGCTTAAAGAAATGAGACAAAACCACGTGTCTTGGAGTTGGCTTTTTCACTTTTCCCACTAAATGCTCAAATCCTGTCCTATTGAAATCAGTGGCAAAACTCCATCAATTCAGTAAGGCCACATTTTCACCTCAAACTCTCTTTTTCAGTAATAAGTAGATTTGGCACAATTTTGTCTGAAGATACTGCTTTAAACTATTTCTTCTGTTCTATTGAATAACAGAGTGGGTTGATATTTAAGAATGAAAGCTCATCAAGTTTAGATTTCAGTTGTTTTATAATAATAGCCATATGTTACTTATAGATTGTGTAAGTCTGAAGTTTTGGTAATTTAAAACTGCTTTAAAGTGACCTTTACATGGTTCCACATTTCAACATTTTCTAAAAGTGGTTGGTGTTGGTCCTTACTCATAAATCCTTACATTAGAAGAATCTGCAGGTCTGGGCCCTTAGTTAAAAGGCTTACAGTAAGGAAGTCCTGCAAACATTTATATACACAGTTAACCTTGCAAATCGAGTCTTCACAATGAAATCAACATAACTGCTCTCAGTGGGCAAAATCAGACCAGGATGAAATGTCAGCTTTTAAGAAAGGCCACTCGCTCTTACCATTGAAGACAAGATACTAGGCAGGAGTGACCTCCAGCCTGACCTGATGCAGTTGTTACCTTCTTCTCTCGTTAAAAAGTGCAAGACAACAAGACATAATATGGGAAATACTTTTTTTTCCCCCACTGTATGTTAGTCAAGCTGGGAGGGCAGGGATACTGGGGGCACTATAAAAGCTGGAGCTCTGTAGCTCAGCTCCACTGCCCCTGCCTGGTGGTGCCATATGATTTCTCCCCGTTTTCCCAACCACACTGCAGTTGATCTTGCCTTTTGGTTGGGCTGCTCACATGGCTGCCATTTCTCATTTCCTTACAGTGCTCCACTTCCTATTCATCTCCATTCGTTTATGTCTCATTCCTTGCACTTCTAAGATACTTCTCAAAAGCTGTATTATTCCTGTCGTCCAGATTTTCCCTCTGACTTCCTATCTGACTATTTCCACTGTTATGGTAAAGGCAATACACATTGCATATCTGCTATGCTTTTCACCTCAAACACCAGCACTCCAAAAGTGCTTTTATTTTGCTAAACAGGGAACCCGAGGCACATCAGCTAAAGCTATTTGCCAGAGACTATACTATAGCATGTGAACAGCAAGATACAGACTAGAACCAGATCTGCTGACCCTTCCTTTTAATGCCTTGGTCTTTAGGCATGAATTGGAAAACAAACTGGCAGAACTAAAAAGAGCATTAAAAAGGTATCACACCCAAAATAAGATCAAAACAAGTTTTGATATGTTGACAAGAAGGAAATGCTGATTGAAATCTGCCTTGGATTGATTGATATCTTCATAGTCCTCTCTGTGGAATTTTGTTACTTCTCCCATGACATTAAATGTTAAAATGCTATATATGCGGCACATTTCCCATGAATAAGAAAAACACCAGCCACCTAGCAGTTGTCCGGATTTCTTTCCCTTTGGTATACTATTGTGTTCAATGCCCATTTTTTCCAGCATTTACACAGGTGATGCAGTTGAACCAAAATTAGATGTTTTCAGTGAAAATACACAATACAGCAGGTAGATGTTGTGGATCTGTATGGCCCACTCTAAATTACTTCCCACATCACAGCTTTAAGGATTCACTTTGAAATTTCCTGTGAAATACCTCTGCCTCTTCAAAAGCTTAGTCTTCATTTGGCCCTCAACCTGCAAATGCTTTAGCACAGGCATGTAAGTAATTCCATTCACACATGTAAGTAACTCCACTGGTACTGATAATATACTAAGCAGATACATATGTGTTTGGAGAACACGACCTTGTTTAGGTAAGAAAATATTCTTGTAAGTTTTTTCCTTTTCTTTTGCAAAACTCCAGCTTTGGAAAAGAAATAAAAATGTTGTATAAATTCGAGGTTATAAGCTCAAGCTCTAATTTCATTTTATTGTCACGCAAAACAAAATGTTTGCTATTCTTAGGAAATGCACAAAAAACATTAGGCCAGTTATAAAAATTTGGGACCTGATCCTGTAATCATTCAAAGTGCCTTTCATTAATTCAAGTATAGGAAAACCCGGCCTATAGAGCCTGATCTCTTTGTATCTTCACTATTTTTTCGAAGTTGTGTAATTAAATCTCTGGATGCTTTTTATAGTTTTTCGTAATGGCTGTGATGAACAGAAATAGATCTAAATTATTTACAATACAGTACTGCTGTAACAGCGCGCCATGTGAATACTGACAAACACAGTGGTATGGAGAGACGACGCGTGCACGCGCACACGCATCCATGTGCTGAGCCGCAGCGCCTGCGGCCCCAACATCCAAGGAAGCACAGCGTCGCACAGGAGCACCGAAAACAAAACTGGCGAGGACCCAGCAGTAACCAGAGATTGAACCGACTGCTTCATTGCTCTACATTGATAATACACGAAAGAAAAGCGATGTCATAACTGCAGTCACTCCGCTTTTCGGAAAAATAATGCACAGCTACATAAGGCGTTGAGGCGTTCCCGGTATCGCTTCCTTTGCAAAGCGAACGGGGGGGCATTCCAGAGGGACCTGGCCGAGATGTAGTCTATAGGCAGGACGTCGACATCCGGAGAGGCACCCTCTGCGGTGCTTCATTTCTCGCAGAAGTCTCCCCGAGAGGCCGGCTCGGGGCTGGGTGCCCCCCCCGCCGCGCCCCGGTCGCCAGGCAGGCGGCAGGCCCGCCGCAGGCAGCTGCCGGGGCGGGGAGGGGGAACCCTCGGAGAAGTCCCATTGTTTAGGTTTCTGTCACAAGCCATGAGAATACTTAATTTCTTTCATCTCCGGAGTTTTCATTATCATTCAAATTTCATTTTCCATTAATTGATCGGGGATTAGCGAAGCCATTATGCAAAACTTAGGCAAGCCAGATGGGATGAATAATTCATGACGGACAATTACACTTTATTCCCGGTGTACTTCCTAACTTCCCCAAGACTTTCCCGCCTGCGGGAGAGGACGGCCTGCGCTCCCGGCCGAGCCGGACACGGCCCCGGGCACGGCGCCCCGGCAGGGCCGCCGCAGGGC
>JANZLQ010000078.1:17605994-17633052 GCA_026212715.1 Elanus axillaris | reverse complement strand
CTGCTGCTCCCGGGTACCTGTCAGGGGTGGGGAGGGCCGACTCCGGCACCCCCGGCAGAAAGCCAACACAAATAAATAGCCGCGGTGCCGACTCGCGAAGGAGTCTCCTTCCCCTCTCGTTACTTTAAGGTGCGCTTTTAAACCGCGCCCGTTCGGTAGTTTTTAGGTTTGCGCCCCCCCGTCCCGTTTCTGGCACACCACGCTTCAGCCAGGCGCTTCAAAAGCCACGTCTTCGATGCCTCCGCTCACTCAGGTGGTCACACCTCGGCAGCCCGGCCACGACGGCCGCCACGACGGCCACGGGCCTGCCAGCGCTCCCGCCGGCGGCGGGGGCCGAGGCGGCCGGCAGCCCCTCGCCACCCTCCGGCACTCAGGAGGTGCCTCGTCTCTGGGTGGGGGACCTGGTGGTGCTTCGTACTTATCCTCTGCTCCAAATCCTCTGGAGAGTGTAACTTGCAAGCCCCGTACCAGTGCCTCCAGCGCGTCGGAAACCCAGCGTGCCCCTCCGTCTGCCCTTGCCTCTCGCCCTTCTGAGTCGCTAGCGACTCTCCTTGAATTTTTTAAGCGCAGGGCATCTCTCTCACATGTTATTTGTGCTTTTATACCCTCACCTTTTTTCTCTTTAAAATTTGCTGTAAAACTTAAAGGCACAAATGCAAATAAAAATCAGTTTTCTTTCCATCGCTATTAACTAAATAGCGGGGACCACTGGGGAGGAAATGTCGCACCTTTGAGTTTCGCCGACAAGAAAGGATTAATCAGAGAGCTTTTTACAAAAATTGAGAATGGTAAATACTGTATTTTTTTTAAAAAGTCACTTTCTAAACGTGCCAAACACCACTTTTTCCTCCCACTATTTCAGATTTTAAAAAATGCTGCATACTTGTATTGACACTATTTTTTCTGGATTTGAGTTTCCCCCAGAAATGGTTTTGAGAAAACCTGTTATGTTGCTTGAGGTCAGTCTTAGATGGCCAGCAGTCAGAACCAAAATATTTTTCCACAACTGAAGTCTTGCATATTTTTGCTTCATATTATGTAAAATTAAGAACAAACAGACTGTTAAAATGAAAAAAGTCACGTATTAATCAAAAGTTTCTTTTTATTTCCAAAAAAGAAAAGAATGAACTGCAAGCAGCAGTATTTTGCCCCCCCCCATACACCCTATTTTCTACAATTTTTTTTTCTTAGGATTAGTTTGATCATTAATACACCTTTCACGTAAACATGCAATACACTTCAGACAGAGTAAAATACAGGAGCAGTTTATGGCTTCCAGTGAGTAGTGCTTGCCATAAATAAGCATGGACAGGTAAGAGGAACCAGCACTGGGCACTGCATTGTCAAGGGGAGTAGTGAGGCCTTTTGAAGTGCTCTGAGCAGGAAGCAGCGCAGCCTTTTTAATTAGAGCATATACAGCTGGAGGATATACAGGAGGAGTCTCCTCAGAATTTATTTTGGGAAGGGAGGGACATATCCTTCAGGTGTTCTCATTAATGCAGGCTTAAACAGAGAGCATAAAACCCAGCATTTTAAGAAGAAAAAAAAAGTAACCCTTTCCCCCCAAATACCAGGGCTGAAATCCTGCTCTGCTTGAAATCAACTGATGTTTTGCCATTTATCTCAATGAGACCATAATTTATTTCAAAAAAATTAGTATGGACTGCTTGATCACATTCCCATCAATAACAAGGCTGTACGTAGAAAACTGCTGATATATTTTCAGTGTGTTTACATATAAATACATAGGAACTTCAGGAAAAAAAATAATTTCAAGCTCGATCCTGCTTTTCTTCTGCACACAAGGCCACCCCTGATTTCACAAATTATTTCCATTCTGAGAGGTCAAAATCAGCTCTCATGTAAGGATCAGACTGGAATTATTTCCGTGGTATCTGAGCTTTGTATTTTTATGAGAACCGAATTTGGGTCTCTGGAGGCAGAAATACCATTTGGTTTCCTTACTGAGCACTGATGAAACAAATTTTAAAAATCTCTATAAATGATAAACTGGCAGATTCTGAATAGTTGAGAGGTTTTGTTATGCGAGAGAAGCAGCAAAAGTAGCACTTGAGGAGAGAACTGTAAGCAGTTCTTTTAAACATCGTAACTGAAAGTGACTGTTGTTTGCTTTTACCCACTATCTGCTAGGTCATAATCAGTTTATAATTTTCAAGATTTCTGTGATTATGCCCTTTAAGTCTGCCCTGCTGTTTGCTAAGAAAAAGTCCTTGTCAGCATTTTTGCCTTTGTAATAAGAAATCTTGAAACACCTATATTTTAGATCATTATTACTTTTAGATGTCAGATTTGTGAAGACAGGTATATTAATGTGTTTAACTGCTAGCTATTGATAAAAATCTCTGTGTAAGAAATAGATATTATTGTTGTTAGTGAGACCTGGTTTTGTTTAATTTGGGAAATAAGCCACATTGTTATTTAGGTATTATTTTGTAAACCAATTAAGAAAATACCTGGTTTTAGTTACAATATGCTACCTTCAAATTTTTGAACTGTAACACAGTTTCTGCTAGTGTTACTCCTCATATTTATTAAAAACATTTCTCCCGAGAGCTAGATGCTTTCTGTTCAAAATAACTAAAATCACTTGACTGTACCACAGATTTAATCAATCTAATTGTTCTCAAAATCTCAGTGCAAAGTAACATGGGTGTTTGCATGCTTCATGTTGATCTGTGGATACCAGAAATTGTTCTCATAATAGCAGCAAAAGTCATCACATTTTATTTTATATTTAATAAAAGAGTATTAAAAAAACCTTAAGCAAAAAATCCTTACTCCTTCA
The DNA here is from genome assembly GCA_026212715.1 of Elanus axillaris. Classification (NCBI taxonomy): domain Eukaryota; kingdom Metazoa; phylum Chordata; class Aves; order Accipitriformes; family Accipitridae; genus Elanus; species Elanus axillaris. The sequence continues at coordinate 17,630,246 of JANZLQ010000078.1, read as the reverse complement.
CTCTTCTGCAAACTAAATATAGTTTTTATGGATCAGTATAGTGAGGTTTGCAGATAGTTTCAGCATACCACATGCCAATTTCTTACTCATGTGTCTGCAACATTTCTTTTTTGATCAAGATTGGAGAAGGTCTCTAGGTTATTGGTGAGTTTTACTTATCTATGAATTGATACTAAAGTGACTTACAAAATTGCTTATTTCTGCTGTGTTACATCCCATTCATATGTTTGTTGGGGTTTTTTTGCATGCCATACCCTAGCTTGGAAAGTGTGAAGATGGTGTCTATTTCTAGAAACAGGTAATGGATGTATTTGCAAGCAGGTTTTGACACTACATAAGCAATAAAACTAAAAAAATAAAAGGTATGTTCTTACCATGCAGGTTTTTCTGACTATCTTTCTTATTCTGTTACCTGTTAAAATCTCATTTCAAAATAGTTAAAAATCTGACAAGCACCAACTTCAGAGAATTTGTGAAGTATTTTAAATGTGATTTTAAAAACATAATGCTACCATTATAAAATAAACTCTTATCTTTAAAATCTAAAATAGGCATATGTAATTTAACCTATCACTACTGAGAGCAGACAAGTCTATTTTAAGATGCTATGGTTTGACTATATTTCTCTCCGTATCACTAAAGAAAAGGCTTTTTATTTAGATTTTTAAAGACTTTCATTATTGCTTTTTTATTTTGTTAGTTAGTTTTTGTGGAATAGTAACAGGATTTTACAAAACCATCGGGTTTTGAAAAAAAGCATGGGCTGTGTCTTGTGTCTGTGGCCTGCGTGCTGCTTATTTTTATGTGGAACACTGAAAGAATGCTGTATTAACAAAAAAAAAAAAAGCTCTGGAGTTATGTATTTCAGCCTTCTGAAAGATTTTGTGAAAATTCAGTGCCTTAAATATACGCTGCGTATATTTGTATATGAAACAAATATCTTTGATCTACAGTTTTCTGAGAAACATAGCTGGTTAGTGGATTAGTCCTCTAAAATGTGGTATTTAGTTGTTGTTTGAAGAAACCTATTTCCAAATGTTATGAAATTAATTTTGGCTGGAATTAAAATAGCTTTTTTTTTTTTTTTTTAGATATCAGTGATCACAGGACTAAAACTTGCTTGTTTTCTACTGTAATCGTATTATGGATCAGTGACCCCATGTCATATTTAGGCCACTGACTCTCACCCACTACTAAACAGTAACAGTTGGGACAAGGAATTAGAGTGTGCCAGCTTTTTGGGTAGTACTGCCTTGGACAGGACCTAGGCCTTGCACAATGGGGAGATGAGTCCAGTAGCTTATTTGCATTTGAATGACTTCTTAAAGGGGGGTGTGTGTGTGATGTCTGCTTTCTGACTGCTATCCAGCATTATTTCTACATAATTCTGCAAACAAAATCCTCTTACATTTCACATATGGGCCTCAGGACTCTACCATGAAGCCCTTTGCTGAGGTGACGCTCTAGCTTGGCAGGCTCATTCTGCTCGAGCTGCCACTTTGGTTTTGCAGCCTTGTGTCTGGGTTGGGGAGGAGGAGGAGGAGGAGGAGTGGGGTGTCTCCAGGGGGAGAGGGGCAAGGTGAGCTGCTTCCCAGTCCTTGTCCTGCTGCTGCCATGGCCACGCATGTGCTGTGGCCATAATGAGAGTCTCAGGAAGTCTGCAAAGGTTCAGCTTCCTACCATCATTCATCTTGTGTGACACAATGGAGATGTTAGAGCTGAGGAGGAGATTGGCATGGGTTGTATACAATGTTTGTTTTAAAATTACTCTTCTCCTGGATCTTTGGACCTATCTCCCAACTACAATATAAAGCTACAGCCAGAGAACCAAGATGGAAGTCAGCAGGATAAGTTTTTTTTAATCTTGTCAGTTTGTCAATGTTCAGACCAGGCTTTAATACCACCTTCAAGCTGCTTTCTTCCTGCTTCTGCTGCATTGTGCCAACAAGGAGGACAGAAGGAGTACCTATCACTCCTCCAGAGATAGCCCAGGCTCTGGTTCCTGTCCAACTACCTCTTCTTGCCTGGACTGCTCTCCAATTCCATGTCCATTTATAGATCCCAGGACGCCCCCTTGTCCCCATCTCACCAAGACCTGTTCCCACAGATGGATCTGGTGGAGGAGCTGCTTTTGCAGCTATCCTATCCTGTTTGCCCTGATCTAAAAAGCATTAAAACAAAAAGCCTTGTTTGGAAGACCATCATGCCAAGCTCCAGGCTCCTGGCTCAGGCAGGTTCTCCTACTGAAGGCAGCTGAGTGGAGCATTAGCAGACTTGTAGGTTGCTGTCATTTGTATTATGAGGTGACCTAAATCAACTGAGTGATCTACCTATCTGGGACAAACACCCACACAGTTACTTCCTCTTGCAGCATCTTTTGGTGCCCTCATTCCAGCGTAGATTGCAAATACTTCTCCTAAGTCATGTTCATTGCTTTATTCGTCCCATGCATTAACCAGAATCTTTATGTATTCTCATGGATCACCTGTTAAGTTGGTTGACTTGGGGCGGGGAAGAGGATTGGAAATTACACAGCATCCAGGTGTATTTAAAGCAGAAGAAGTCTCCTGGGGACATAAAAGAGAATTGTGGGAACATACCGTAGGAGTTCCTAAATGTCAGCTCGGCTCTTCTCACTTCTGCCATGTCCTTGCTCTGAAGAGATTAGCTCAGGACTTTTCTCATGTAGTACCTAAGTTTCAACCTCTGCATCTAGCTGCAGAGGTGAGTATGGATTTAAAGGATGTGTTAGCATGAATACAGGGATGTGTCTGCCAACCGTCAGGTTATCTGGGCCCAAGTCAGAGGCCAGAAGCCAGGGCAGGACTGAAGCCAAGTCCTACCCTCAGTTGGTTCTTGGTCATAAGTCAGTGACTTTTGAGAAAGAAGCAGATGTGGTTTCACATGTCTCCGAGGTTAAGGGGAAAAAACTGTTTCATTTACTGTCCTTTACTGTGGAAAAGTCTTCCCTGCTCATTCCAAGCAATCTTTTACTCTTTCCTCTTTTTAGCACATGTGATCGAAGAAACAATGAACCCTTTTTCTTCTCTCCCTGACGAGGGTTGTATGTTATTTTCAGCAATGCCAAGGGACTTGTGACTCACCCAGCTAAGCAGGACATTCAAAACTGACCCCTGGGTTTGCAGGCAGTGTGATTTTATTGTCCTTTCTGTTCCTGTTGTTTCGACAGGTTCCCACAGCCAGTGTCACCATAGAAGGAGCTTCTGCCCTGAACCGTGTCCGCTGGGCCCAGGCTGGGAAGGAGGTAGCAGTTGGTGATTCAGAAGGCCGCATATGGATCTATGATATTGGAGAGGTATTATTACTGTTTGGGGTTTTTTTAAAGCTCGGCTCCTGGAGAATGCCACATCCAAGTTTGAGAAAAGATCATGTATCATAACACACAAGTAAGACACCTCCAAAGAATAAGCCACTTTCAGCGGAGTCCCTGCTGATTTTGGGTTGCCAACAGTGCATTTGTTGTAAAGCTACCTTGCAAAAGAGTTAACTAGTTAAAGTCTCATGAGAGAAAACTTTTTTGAAAGTTTTCAGTGGTTTTAAAACTTTTTTTTAAATGGGCCTATGGGTATAGTTGGAAAAAGTTACAAAGGAACATGAAGAGGAAAATAGAGGTGCAGAAAGAAGCTGTGTTGTTCTGAAGTTGGTCCTGAAGGGTTTGCCTTTTATGTTCCAGTATCTCTTATTTCATGACTGGCTTAATGCTGTAGATTTTTCTCAGCATGACATGTACAGAATACATCTGTTCTTTTAATACTGAATAATGCTGAATATGTCTGAATATGTGCAAAAGTACTAACAGGAGGAAATGAGAGGTGTCATTGTGGAGATGTATGTGTGATAAGGAGTATGTAGGTGCTAAGAAATAGTAGGATGTGTATTCTGTGTCTAAGGCTGCTCTCAATTCACCCTGCTACATCTTATAAAAACCATCTAAACTGCAGTGTGTTTGGCACTGATGGAATCTACCTCTTTGATGAATACGGTGTAAAGTGTTCTGTCAGCATTACAATCCCTTGGAACAGTTAAGGGTGAATCTCTGAGCAATCAGCTTTTATGTAGAGAATTTGTTTTCCATCATTATCTGTGATAGGATACTGAGATATCCATCTCTACACAGTAGGGAAACATTATAGAATACATACAGAATTATCTGTAACTCTCATAAAGTGATTTTATGGCCCATAGCAAAATTGCTTGTGCATGACTCATATTTTTGGATTGCATTCACTTGTGCAGGAGTTGCCTTTCCTCACAAATGTTTGCTGAAACTTCTTGCCATATTCTTAGCATAATTTCTAAATTGTCTAAGGTTACTGCACTCAGATTTCCACTATTACACTGGCAGGTCAGGCTGTTTTTATTTATTTTTCATTTTTGCATGACTCTTCCGAAAAGGTGGTTTTTCTGTCTTCCAAGTGAAAAGATAGGCTATGGCAATGTCTTTGATGACAACGCAGTCTGATCTTGTCTGGGAGTCTAGACGGGCTGTAGAAATGTCTCTTTTTGCATATCATACACCAAATCATTCATACGATTGTTTATCCCTGCAAGCTCACCCAGAAGAAAATAGATGTAGTGTTCTATGCAGAGGAAGTAATATTTATGGTTTTGGCCTTTCCTCTGTGTAATCAGACTTCAACCTGCAAAATGAGTCACAGTGATACACTCAGATCAAAAAGAAAGACAGGCTTCTATTACTTGAAAAAGAAAAGACCATCATTCAACAGTATTTATTTGTGTGAGTCCAGATCAGCATTACATGAAGTGTTCTGCTTCATGGATGTTGCATGCCCTGCCTGTACAGAGCCCCAGCGTCTCCAGCTCAGCTCTGTACACACTTAAGCAAACAGATGGATGTCCATCCACATGGCTGCATGACTGGCCATTGCCACCCCTCCTCCTCTTCCAAAATGAATGAAGGAACTCATTAACTTGTTGCCTGGTTCATTTTGGCAGTATCAGTCTCTGCAGTAATTCCTATACCAAATTTAGGTGAGGTGGTCTGGGCTGCAACAGTTTTAGATACTACTAGGGCTGCTGTGTTGTTAGTGGCTTTTTCTGGTTTAAAAAAGAAGGGTGCTCATATATTCTCCAGCACAACTCTTCTCACTATAAAGCCTTAAGTGAGATGCAGAAATACTTTGCAGCTCAAGAGCCTGGAACCGAGGGTTTGTACAGTGATTAAACAGCTTCTTCAGTTATTAACCCTCTGCCAGTCCATACAGAGCTCTCTCATGAGTTATTCCATGCTTAGCTGTCCTCAGTCATGACACACGGGGGATTCACAGCATGCATGTGCACTTTTGGAAGTGTCTGGCAGAAATATGGCAGCCTTTAAGGCTCTGTCTTTACTTCAGTGTGCAAACACTGGCCAGTTCCACAGCTCAGCTAGGGTCTACTTTTGACTGTCCTTTTTGTATGGGTTTGATTCTGGGATATGACGGGGCTGGTCTGACAGTTTAAAATGGGCCATCCTCCCTCTGCCAGCCCTAGCCATAATGCCTTGATGCCCAGTTCTTGTGCCGGTAGCCACCACCCACGTTGTGGGGAGGGAGATGGATCAGCAGAGAAGTATTAATTTTGTTTGTTTGTTTGTTTGGGTTTTTTTGTTTTCTTTGGGGTATTTTTCTCCATGAATTGACTCAGTGTGAGAGTAGATGAATGAGCACATAGCTGGGGGCAAGGGGCTAGGAGCTGGACTATACAGCAGCTGGGAGCACCTAGTTTTACCCAGCAGTATTGCAAAGTCTGACACCTAAGCTGCGACAGTTGACCTTTCAGCAATAGCACTCTACCCATCTCCTACAGCATCAACTTTTGAAAAGGCCTCACACTGGAAGAACTCATCCCTGCCTGACTGATAACTCCATAGCATCCACTTATTTGAAGGTGCATGTCTCTGATTTGGGAAGATGGGTGTGATTACTTGCATTAGAAAGTCAGCAGGCCACTTTACAAAGACCCTAAATACACTCACCAAAAACATTAATGCTCCAATTATACTGCATGCTTTTAAAAAACCTTTCTTTTCTCATGACTGTGAGAATCACATTAGATCAGCTGTAAATTCATAAATTATTGGTTCCATCAGAAAAATTGTAATTATATTTGTATTATAATAAAGCACAGTGTCTTTGAATTTCACATTACTATATAAGCAATTTTTCTTGCCTGTTTGAACAGATGGAATTGTCTCCCTGAATTTTGATCAGAGCAGAAAACATCAGGGTATCAAATCATTAAGGAAAAAAATTAAGTGATAGGAATTTTTACTTTGGTAGATTCATCACAGTTTTAAGAAACTATTCTAGAGAACAGGAATGTTTACTACTGCTATTAATGCATATGGTGTAAGGAGAAAACATTATAGGGCCTAAGTGAAAACGTAAGACACAAGGACTAACCTTGCATCCTTTGTGGAGGCAAGGAGTGTGAGGTCAGGGCTGTTTCACTCATGTAAGTATTTAGGATTTGGCCCTCTTTGGTATCTTACCTAGTCATATTCTTTATGACATAAGAAATGGCAGAAACATGAAGAATGTGGCAGGGTCCATGAACAGAGAGTTAAAAAATAATGGTGATGTTTTCAGTTAGGCTATATGATGTTATCTCCTTAGAGTATGTACTTTTAGTTGTTTGATTTCGGCATCGTGTCTGAAAATAACTGAACACATTTATTTTCACAGTGAGGGGTCTATTTTCTCCTCAATGCATGTGCTTTATGCCCATTAGCATTAATAGGAGTTACACACACACTTCCAGGGGAGAGGAGACTTAAATAGTCCCTATAGATGTGCTCTTGTGGATCAGTAACCACTGATTTAAAGAATGTGAATTATAAAATGAAATAAAAACCCAAGCATACACACAAAAATCTGATTGTTTCAGTGTGATGGGATCTTAAACCTATATAACTTGACCAGAGAATATAACCAGTCATTCTAAGTATACTTTAGTCTCTGTAAGATCTAAATATTCAAACCTCTGCTGGTCTAGTAGTTGAGATATTATTATTGTGATAGTATGTATAGCATTTTAGCTTTTGTGGTCTTATGGTTTATTTACTGGGCAGCAAGTTTTCTGTATGGTAGAAGTTGATTTTAACAGAACATGGCCCACTGACTATAGATTTATTCACATGTCCAGGTGATTGATAGTTAGATCTAACTGCATGTCTCTCTTGTAGCTATGTTTTCTAGAAAGCTTGCTCCCATTATGCATGCTTCAGTGATGTTAAGCAGTTGCCACTGTCATAAATATTCTCTAACAACCATGTTTCTTGCTTACCTGGCTTATTGAGAATGCTCTTTGCACCTTTGGTTGTGAAAGAAGCAGCTACTCATCCATCTTCCATTATTTCTTTTTTTTTCCCATTAATCTCTTCCAGGTCATATTCTGCTTGCACGGTGAATAAATAGAAACTGTAAATCAATGATTTATTATTTTGATAAAATATAAAGTAAGTTTGCAGCACATGATTGGAGAGTTTGAAACTGTAATCACAAGGAGCTTATTACTGTGTATTATTTTGTTCAACTAGTTACAGGACAAACTATTGCATCCATTTGGCCATCTTTCAGACAGTTGATTCTAGCCATGCTTTTAAGGGCAGCTAGCATGACAGGTAGAACTGGAGAAAAGTGAGAAAAGGTCTTTCCCTAGACCATCCAGGAAAGCTGGCTCTGCCAAAGAAAGCAGTTACCTGGGATTCGTTACACAGTTATTACCTCTGTCTTCATTTCCTTGCAGTGAAATCAGAGTCATATTGATACTTATGTGACTTTGGTAGGTTTCAGAGTTAATATCTCTTTAAGCCCTTTTAGGGCTGCTGCGTTAGGTTAGTTGTGTACTTCCCCATTTGCTCCATGATGGGTGTTAATCCCATATCTCACTTTCAAGTACATGGCCAGTGAGGGAGGAGCTGGCAACTGCCTGAAATATGTGGATGAAGTGGTACAGTAAGGAATATCCCACCTATAAAATAATTTCCTTTGATTTCAGCAGCCTTTAACAGCTGCTCTGAGATTCTTAGGGTTTTAGACAGAGAAATGCATATTTGTGACCAACTCTCACATTTCAGCATGGCTGGAGTCACTTATTTTTCTGGTTAGAGTGGGGAAGGTTTGGTACTTTGTACTCTTATCTTGAGATCCTTGTGTTTCACTATAGACTTCATACAGAAAACGTAGCCAACATCTCTTTTATGCAGTTAAAAACTGCTGTAGCCCAGAGAGAGAAATACGAAACTAGGTTTTGTATCATGTAGTTACTCAGGTAGATTTTCCAGTAGGTTTACTTTTGCCATCATGAAGCTCTAGTAGAATATATATTGAGTTAGGAAATGTTTTTGCTGCAAAAACAGAGTTGAAACTTGCCATAAAGTATTATATTTTAAAATCTGTGTTGAGTTACAAGTATTCTTGGAACACAGATAAATGGCTTACACACATATTGTAAAGGCAAATTTGAGCAATAATAAGGGGTTGTGCTTACAACCAAGTTTTATTCAAAGCATTCAAAGATCAAGTAAGATACAGTAGTTACAACGACACGCACAATCCAGGCATAAAGGATAATTAAATGGATTGTGAGGCAGTGCCTGAATTTCACCATTGATATTTTTGCTAGGGAGGTTGGAACATTGGCCTCGGAGAATTTTAAAAGCATGTTTTAACAAAGCAGAATGTCTTAAGAGTTGTTGGAAAATGTAAAGAGCTAAGGTTTTGATTTGCTTCCCCTCTGCCCCCAGTTTTGTAATGTTCAGTCTTGAGAGACTTTTAAAACTGGAAGCTCTTAGAGATGGCAAAAAAAAAAAAAGAGAGAGAATGACAGCATACTAGGAACTCCAGCTTTTTACTTGAATAATATCTGAAATACTGAACAGAACAAGCTCTTCATCTCTCGTCATCATTTGAATTTTGACTGATACAGCCAGTATTCACAAAGGGATTTTTGAAGTAGGTTAAATAAGAACTCCCTAATGAAAAAAATGCACTAGTTTGAAATCAGTCAATTTAATTACTGTGTTTTATGAAGGCCATTACCCATTGCTGATTACTAGGGTGATAAAATCTTTAAGCTTTGGTAGCCTCCATAGGGGGTGAGCCGATCTAAGTAGAGCAAAGTCCACTCATTATCACCCTAAATACTTGTGTTTCTCATTACAATATTCATTACTTTAGGTTACTGAGAATGCTTTGAGGTCTTTATGTAAGCACTGGTTTATTCTGCTGTAGAAAAACAATGGTGTTACGTTGATAAGTTAAAACCAAGCATTTATATACTTATACAGCTTAAAATGATGCTTGGCTACATCCAGACATAGAAATGCATACATTTATGCCAGTGAGTACCCCTGTACGCATGGCTGTGTGCTTGTCGGTTGTACTAGTCTGCTAAGAAGTGGAAAAGGGTATGAGTTACTTTGGTTCTTTCTGTCGTGTTTTGGTACTTACATAAGCTGGAATGGAGGCTTGCATTACGAATAACAATCTTTACTGGGGAAGTACTTTTCAAGAGGGAAAACCGAGCCATGATTTAACTAATCTGATTTACCGAAGGCTGGTTGCTGAGGGCTGAAGTTACTTATCTCCAGTGCCAGTCTAGGGCCTTGCGCTTCCCTTTCCCTGCCACCTCTTGCACATCACATGGCATCACTGCCTCTCTGCTCTTCTCAGTCACCTTCATCGTGGCCTTCTGACTTACAAAGCAGCTTCATAAAAACCGATGTTATGTAAAGGATTACCTCAAAATCATTTCCCCTCTTGTTTAAAAATATGTATTTTTAAAAAGAACGCTTGAAACGTATCAGGGAGAGATGTGGATCTGGGCTACGGGGAGAGGAGAGTAGCGTGTGGAAACAGGCTGAAGAACTTGATGTGACCAGCCAAGGAAGTCTGAGCCTGGTGGCAATGTAGATGATTCGTGTACTTAAAGAGGTAGGAGTGCTTGGGGCCAGAGAGGAAGAACTAGTGAAGCTGAGGACACGCTGCCACCAGCGCATGTGGCTGCAAGCTGGTTGTGTATTCGAGTAAAAAATTGGAAGAATATTTTTAACTATCAGAAAGCTGAAGTTCCAAAGTGGGTAGGGACAGTGGGACAAACAGCCTTTTGAAGTGGAGCCTGTCAACAGGATTTTGTGATGTGCTTGTGTTTGTTGCAGCAGTGGGTCGCACCTGGCGTACAGGGTCACTCTCCTCCTGCCTATGCTGTGATGTACACTTGTTCTTGGTAACAACAGAGTTTCTTCTGTTTCGCTATATATATAAATGAACATGAAATTCCACTTCCAATTTACTAGTGGAATATTACTTGTTAAAACTAAAGGAGGAAGTACCAGATTTTTAACAAAGATACCCTTTCTCTCATTTGTTGATTAGATAGTGGAATTAAAAGGGCATTAGTGACAACAGACAGAAAGGAGGGGTGAGGGGGCTTAAATTGTCCTCCTAAAAATTCAGTTGATTCTTTGTCCTTACCTTCCAGTTGCATATGATGAAATATTTCAGTAGTTCTCCAGAGACAGCTTTCTAGCTCTCCAGAGAATTTCATGGGGTAAAAAGACATGAGTTTCCAATATGATACAAAGATATTTTATAAGAATTCCTAAACTCCTCATGATATGAAATAAGAAGCTTAAGAAAACCAGTCAACCAACCAACAAAAATCTGGCTCCAGTCCTTTTTATTCATTTGCACACTGCTTTTAAAGCCGACGTATGTTTCCTTTTCCCTTGCAAAGGCCCAGATCATCCCCCTGCAGAGAGGATCAGAGAGAACAAGCCACATGCGACAGGAGGTAATCATGTAGCTTAATGCACTATTAGAAGGCATTCAGATAACGAAGTGACAAGAGTGGCAGAAGAGAAGCTGTAAGAGATCATTCCTTTTCTGCACAGTAAAGCTTGCAGGAGAGGGAGAAGGGAGAGCAGTATGTGACAATCTTCCTGCTGATATTTTCCTGCTGAACTGGGAAACACTGTTAAAGGGCAAGAGACAAAGGAGAAAGGCAGGCTCCAGATTGGACACACCAGTCCATCCACTGTATGTTTAGCGCATCGGCACTACTGGTGGCTTCAATACTAGCTCCTCATTTACTGCTTCTCCTGCAAACCTTTCAAGAAGCTTAGTGGAAAAGATAATCTGGGTCCAGGCTTTCCATGGTAGTTGTAGGTGAAGCAGTGGAAGCTGAGCAAGTGCTTTAGTTGGTCTGCCCCATCCTGACCCTGCATCATGGAACGAACACCCAGTGGGGGACAGAGCTGAAGTCAATGCATGTTAATAGTGTCACAGAGTATGTGTTTTAAATATCTAGTTAGTCTGTTGGGTGATATTTTCTCTGAAAGGTTTTACCACCTTTCTGATGAAAAAAAGAAGTGTTAACTGAAAAATGATCATAGCTTTAAGTAAGAGAGAGTATGGAAGGGGAAAAAGTACAAAATGCAAAATTCAGTTTAAGCTCAGTTTGTGCGCAGCAATTTGCAAATCTTTTTTTATGGTTTGCAAAATTGTATTTTGAATATGAAAAAATATTTAATTTGTGACTTGGAAAGTAATGGTTGCACTTAAAATATCAACTGAGGATAACTCTGGGCCTTAATACATCCTATTTGGTGGCTAAAATTTCATATTCAGTGTTTAATTTAAATGTGAAATGTATCCTCCAATGCTTAGAGTGATGGAAAAAGTCTATGTCTGAAATGAAAAAAAACAAACAACAAAACAAACCCCCCTGCTATTTCATGGATGAGCTTTGACAGGTAATGGAATGTGTGCAAAATCTCAGGGAAGGCAGCAACTCTCCTGCAAACCAAAATCTTTGAGCAGTTCATAAGCTGCTTTTGGTGAGAGTCCATTTACTAACTGGGAGCCAGAAAGCTGTGGCAAAAGTTCTTTACAGTTCCTGTTCTGCCAGATTTCATGGCATGAATCATGGCATGGACATGGCTGACTTGGTTTGGAAAGGAAGCAAGCTGAGCTGAAGACACTATGATTTATTTCTTCCCTGAGGCAATAGTCCTTCAGTCAGCTGAACTTTAGGGAGGCACCTTTGCCAGTGCAGCTACCCCACAGGGTGAACCTCTAGTATTTCAAGTAAAAATGATGGGACAATTCTTCCAATCAATGTAGTCATCAGTAAAAAAAATGTAGATACTGGAAAGCACTAACGGGTTGAAGGCTCCTTACCTTCTAGTTTTGATCCGTTTGGTATTTTTAGGTTTTCTAGTGCAATGATGAGAACTGATAACATAATTTGGTAGAGGAATTCTCTTGATCCCTTAGCTCCAAGCATTAAATATACTGAAACTCATGCAAAAAATTACAGGAGTTTTCAATAACTGTGAGAAATGGCAGTCAAAGCAGGACTGAGATCCCCATGGGAGACAAATGGCGGGCAGCATGCCTCACTTTTTCTTAATCAACCTGTAAATTGATGGCATTACAGAAGTGGTGGAAAGGTGGGAACTGCAAGAACTTTGATGCTTAGGGCACCACCTCTTTTGAAGCAAAATTGTTATCTTCTCTGAAGCATGGCAGATGCTCTTTCTGCTCCCGTAGCTGATTAATTATATTAAATTTCCCTTGTTTCCAAGGATTTAAACAGGTCAATAGTCTCTGCCACTGAAAGTATCACTTGAGGAGATCCATAGGAGAGAATCCTCCGCACAACGTTACTGGTGAAAGCACTGTGGTGTGCTTAAGAACAGGCTATAAGTTTATAGCTTAACATTTGTATTTTAAAAATAAAAGGTGATCTAAGAAAGCAAAAGTAATCTAAATTTCACCTTTCAACCATCATTCAAGATGACTGGGGATTACTCAATATTTTATCCTCTGTAGTCTATATCAAGTGCAGCATTTTGATACATTAATTGAGGGAAGCATAATCTGATAGCTTGGACATCATTCTTTCTGGTTAATTCAGGAGAACCTGAGCCAATTCTATAGGTGGAACTGTAGTGTAACTGTAGTGTTGTCTACAATATAAAGATACTTTCCACTTCCTTGTTTTCTTTTCCATATACCCTATCAAGTTTTAATCCTTCAGGTTGAAGTGTTCCATAATTGGTGTTTACTTCCAGCACAGGTTTTGTTGTTTCTTGCTTTTTTTCTTTTTTTTTTTCCTAAAGATTAAAGACAGTATCAATGCAAGATGAATAAATGGGTATTCAAATGCTTGAGTTCCTATGTAGGTCCTTTATACAGTGTATCTTTGCATATTACACATAAATTACTAAAATAACACCATTGTTTGCTTGGTATTCAAAACATAAGTTACCATCAAGTGTAACAATTCAGCAGCTACTGTTCTTCTGAGGAGAAAAAGTCAAAAGTTTGCTGAAAATGGATTCGGTTTCTGTTTGAGATTAAGCTCTTCTTTTTTGTTGTATAAGCTAATATTTTGTCTTCTTTTTACTATGGCTGCACTAGTTAAATTGGACCCTCCTGGTGAATTGCAAAGAAATAAATCACAACAGACATTAATCTAGATGAGGGCTAAGTAATTAACTTCATAGAACGGTGGTGTATACTGTGTCTGTGACGCTAGAGTGAGTGCTGTGCATAGAATAAATGCAGTATTTAGGCTGCCTATGGTATTCCACCCCTTCAATTAAGTAAACAAATATATATAGATCTACTCTGGAGTGTATCCTTTGTGGTCTAAACACTGTATCTCATTAAAATCATCTGCATGCAGTATGTGGGGTTTGAGTTCCTGCCAGTGGTTTCATCCATTGTTAACAGTGATGCTTGGCTCTCCCAAGAGTTAAATACGGTGGTACCATAGTTATGTGAAAACGGTGCTCTTGGTTACTTTGGTGGCCATTTCGTTGCATATTACCTCCCACTTTGTTTCCATCCATGTGTGTGGCATAGGGTGTTGCCTGGAAAAATATAGGCTTTTTCAGGAAAAAAAAAAATCCATATAGGTTGAGAAAAATATCAAAGGCGGTCTGTAATTGATTCTGGGGGGCAAGACCAGGGCCAGAATAGGTGCATGCCTGCCTGCCCTCTGTGTACGTATCAAGATACTTAATATTTACATATCTGTTTTCACCTCAGTGATAGCGATAAAACATCTGTTGAACTCCGGAAGATAGGATCAGTTGCTTAAAGCGGAACTGTAATTCTTGGTTTTCATTTGTAAGTATTACGATCCTCATTCTGCAAGTGTTCTTTTTTACCCAGAAAATTAGACTGATTGTCTGTTCTACTTTTTAGAAAACATCAAGCTGAAGTAGTTATATTTCATCATTATTAAAAATATTTTTACCCACAATGTCATAACTGCATTCAGATGTTAATCCATTGCACAAAGTATTTGCAGCAGATTTCTTTTCAACACAGCACTTGATTTTAGAGGGTGATATGGACAATACAGGTTGACAAAAATTCTGCTTAGAGAAAATAGCTAAAATGATATTTGCCTGAAGCTACGTTTAGTTGATGATGCTATTAAATTGAAAGAATATAAAAATGGTGATAAACCACATACACAGATAACTTAGTGTGAAGTCTCAGATTTTAATTATTAAAGTTAGTTTACCAGACTTGCTGTTTTCCACAAACTCAAATTAATCTGAATGTCTTCTAAGTATTAATTAGCTATCTCTTCAAAGAGTGTAACTTGCTCTTCTCAAAAGTTATAATAGCAACAGAGTATTTTGGAGATTAGAGGAACATTAATTTTCATATAGTTTTTATTTTCCCCGCGGGATATGAGATTTTTTTTTGCAAATACAGCTGCGTTGAAGTGGAGAGAAGTAAACAGGATTGTCTAAAATTAAAGATCAGCCTTTGCCTCTAAACAACAAACCCAAATGCAACTAATAAAAGATGCATGTTAATCAGAAAGTTTCTGATCTCTAGGAACATGGTGACCAGCTATTGAAACCCGTCAACTTAGATCAGAACAAGTTTTTCTATATACAAAAATAAGAAAGCATTATACTTCTATGAAATGTGTTTGAATGGGTCACAGATTTTTAACTCGGGAACCGCTGTCACCCTTAGAGTGTATCTTGGACCACCATGCAGGCTTGTCTGCAAATGTCTAATTGAAAGCAGTGTGTGGCAATACAGTTGCGCAGGCTGTCTGCAGACCACATACTTTGGCAGATTGTTCCAAGTCATGGTATAATGGTTCATCTTCAGATTCTCCTTTTACACCTGTGTCCACAGGACGTGTGTGTTAGAAGCAATCATAGACCGTTCTGGTTGGAAAAATTTGCCTCTTCAGAACAACCCTTCAGTCAGAGACAACACAGAGGAAGTTCCTCCCATGGCTATTTTTGCTTTTGAGGTGTCTGAACTCTAGGTGAAGATGAAAAAAATGTGATTCTTAACCTGGTGATTGGGATTGCATGATACTTTCACCAGTGATCAGCGCTGCAGCTTATGAACCAGTGTCTCAGTGACAGGTAGATTGACCCATGAGGTAGAGTCATTAAAAGGAACCGCAGTAGGCTGAACATGGATGACAGTGCTCCTTTTGAGCCTATGGGACACTGGTTTCTCCAAAGTGGAGGCTGCTACGGCTGAAACTGCATTTTATCTCCTTCTCAGGAGAGTACCCAGCCCTGAGAGAGCTGTGCTGGACAGGAGCATGAAGGGATGGAGGCAGGAAGAGTTTGTCTGCTCCCATCCCAAAGATTTACAGGCTCCAGGGAAGGCAAGGAGCCAGGAATAAAGTGAAATATCCTCAATGAATAACTCATTTGCTGGAAAGTGGTTTTTCAGGGAAACTGAAGCTATACAGAGATTTGGACAAATTGAGCTGAAACACTCTCAGCCAAAAAAAAGATGGCTAGGAGGGGAATATAGAAAAATCTTGAAATATGTTGTAATATCTTATTTCAACCTTTTGGATAAATTCCTTTAAAAAGCACATTCAAAGCTTTTTTTTGTCTCAAAATGATTCTTTTTTCTTTTTTTTTCTTTTTTCAATAGACCTAACTTAAAGGAGCAAATGTTACTAGAAGGTGTTAAATGATCTGAAAATGAAAAGAGATTTATGTTGATTCATGTCTTCAGGCACTGGTTTTTTGTTGCTTTTCTGCTTGCTTGGGGAGCTGAGCACTGGCTGACACAAATGGCAGCATCAACAGTTGTCTGGTCAGAGCATCTCTTTTTCCTGAGTTCTGTCTTACAGTGTTAAGAATAGTAGTGTTCAGTGAAGTTGCTAATAGCACAGTTTCTGGGAGAACACAGGAAATACAATTTGTGTTTGTAAGATCTCTGGTGTATGGATTGAAAGATCTACACACACAGGAAATCTCTGCCTTGACAAGAAGATGGAGGAGGCTGTTCCTGGTAAAACTCAGATTCATGCTGCTACCTGTGACTAGCTGGCTGGCGAGCCTTGGGGCAAGATGGGTCTGTTACTCTCTTACCAGGTGCACATAAACCATCTCCTTGGTCAGTACTAGTGTCAAGGGAGCAGGTGTTTGTGTTTCAGGGCTGGAAAGCTAACAGCTAAGTGAAGTGCTTGGCTAGAGTGATCACCCAGGAAACACAGACAAGCTTCAGAAGGTTCAAAAATCCAAGGGCTCTGTGATGGCACTGTAGGATACTGTTTTGTTGTTCACTGCAAAAATCACGTAGTATTGTGACACATCAACAAGGCAAAGCCAGGCGCTTGTCAGGAAGATCCTCATGGTCATTTCCCTTGGGTCTGGTCATTTTATCCTTTATCTACAGTAGAGAATAGGCACAAGCTGGAATAATCTTACCTTTAAACTTTACAAGCCTTGTTGCTTCAAAGTCTGCTGTAACCCCATGACTCTGAAAAATTAGCTGGGGGGACCTACTGCGGTTGACCTATGTTGCCTAGCTAGACAAATCCCTTCTTTCCAAATCTAGATGTTGTTTAGATCCTCTCCAGTCTTGAAAGAACAGCTCAATACATTATCACCCAAAACAGAAGAGGGTGAGAATGATTCTAGAGACAAGGGACTTCTAGCTGGCCCAGAACCAGTCACCTCTAGCAGATGGGAAGGAGAACAAGAGGACGGGGTGATCTCAGCTCCTAATTTACAGTCCTTGTTGCATCCCATCATCTTACTTTCTAGGCCCTTTGTGTTCTGTTCTGTTCTGTCCAGTCAACAGTTGCCTTCCCTTGGTATATGTATGTATGGTGGACTGGGTAAACACAGGCTGAGAAAGATTCACATAGGAATAATGTTATTCATTTATAATAAGATAAACTGATAACTGTAACACCTTGCAGGAATAGGCAGAAATCTATTTAGTATTACTATCCGGAGGCCACCCCTGGGCTTGCTGAAATTACCAGTCTTTCTCTCTGGTGCTTAATATTAATTGTGGCTGCTGCATATCAGACCTCGTGTGCAGCATGCAGCCAGTCTCAACCTGGGGGCTCAAGAGAGCTCACTTTGCATGGGGGTCTGAAGACTTCAGGCTGGGAGGTGCTGCCCAGGGAGGCTTTCCTTTTCCAGCCACGTTATTTGTGCTGCACCATTCAGCCAGGAGGAGCGTGCTGGAGAGTTATCTTTTCTTATCCAAAATCTGCTTATCTAAAAGTAATGGAGGTGGTAGAAAAAACTAATTCTGAGAGTTTGCATCACGTAAATAATTTTTTTTAATATCAGCAAGAAAAACAGTTTGTGAACTAGTTTAAATGATAAAAGCTTAAATGTGTCTAGTATTTAGTATGTCATATGTCTTTGTTACTTGTTATACATTACTGATCATGTAGGAAGCACCATTACTCATAGATGTTGAGTGCTTTTGGAAGAATATTTTATGAAAATGAATTGGGGGAGGAGATCTAAAAAGTTGATAGTGATAAAAAGAAAACTTTCTTTTTTTCTTTTTTTTTTTGAGAAATAAGAGACTCCAGTTGACCTGAGTTACATATCTTTACCCAATTAAAAATGGGTCACCATCCTAACATCTTAAGAAGATGTTTTCTTATACTAAATTCTCACTCCTGTAACCAGCTGAGCATGTGTAATTTCACAAGCAGAAGCAGGTTTATTTGGATGTGTAAACTTGTAGTCACACTTGCAGGTCAGTAGGCTTGCAGCTTGAACTCTTTCAGTATTCTAAAAGCCAGACAGAAGACAATAGTACCCCTCTTCCAACAGCTTAACAGACAAAGTTTGGCTAAAGTCACCACCTTGCTTTGATAATACTGGTTTTCCTCATTAGAATTACTATCATCTCACACAACCTAAATGTACCATGGTATTTAAGTTAAAGCAGTGTGAGTAATTCAGTCAATTAATTAGGTGCAGGTAGTGCTTACCTTCCATTATGAAGGGATCAAAGGAGAACAATTAATAGCATTTATTTTCTTGTTCTGCTCCATACCTTGGTGTTGGTTCATTCAAATAAACTGCTGCCCCAAATGTTAGTATAAGTTACTACATTAAGTTATTATGCTTTGGTGAACATTTCTACCCTGTGTTGACATCATGACTGCTGAGACTCAACACGTGCTGCTTTGTAGTAACTGGAAGTGGACAGAAAAATGTCAAAAATGCTAAATGAGTGAGGAACACCCAGCTAGCTCAAAATCTTTGCCCTTCCTCTATGAAGTATCTCCTTGTTTCTTCCACCTCTGCCCTGGTATTTACAGAAAAAAACTTGAGCAAAAAAGCTGAAAGGAAGATTCCACAGATAGACCCAGGCCTCTAACACTTGTGGTGTCAGTGTGCCCGGCTGAAGGAACTTGAATGGAAAATGACTGGAAGGGGAGCATTAATTCAGACAAGAATTTGAATTGGAGTTTGTGGATGCTTTTGTTTTTATTTGTGGTCTTTTTCTGTATAACTATTGTGGTTCAGTATTAGGGCCTTCACAGAAAGAAGGAGGGGCAGGGGAGTAAAAGCAATTTTTTCCTTTGACTTCATTATTGCCAAGGTTTCCCTCTGCATCCCTGAGGAATTTATATTGGAGAGGTTTATTCTACCAACAGTCTATTAGCAGGATTGGCCCCTCATTGAAAGTATGATGCAGTGCATGAGATTAAATAAGGTAAAATAAGACAAAGATCTAAGTAATTAAATTGTGTGTGAGCATTGAACATTTTCATCTCTGTGCTAAAACTATTCACTTCAGTCCTTAACTGTTTTGTGAACTGAGTCATTAAAAATGGCCCAGGTCCTGCTAACACTGTCAGCTAACAGGAATGCACGTAGTGCATACATTTGTGGAAAGACTCCTCAAGTTTGAGATACCAAGTTCTTTTAATAGGCTAGACTTGACTTTATTTGTCTGTGGCCATGTTGTGGAGTAAAGGAAATTAAATGATCTCAATGTCATAGATACATTTTTTTTTTCTTTAGAGTGACATTTTGTCTTCTTCAGCCATTTAATAGAATGTAATGCTGTTTAGGACTTTAAAAGACAAGGAGAAATGAGGCTTTATTAAATTCAGTAAGTCCTTTGCCTAGGATATTGTTCAACTTTAATGATTTTACTACTCAAAATAAGTGAAACTCATTTCACCTTTTCATTCAGGAGTTTGATAAATGATAGTGCCATACACATCACAAGAAATAAAGTCTTTTAGGACACAAGCAATAGTAACAGGGAAATTGCTATACAGCTGGGTTTGGCTGCATCTATGATAGAAGCATCTCTGCACTGTCCCTTAACTTGAAATACAGTAGCTTTTATAGGTGTGTGGCTGTGACCAAATCTGTGCTATGGGTACTTGTGTGTTAGTGTGCTGACCTCCATTCTGGTGTTACATTTCCTTCTGCTGAAGGTTTTTGAAAGAACAGAGCTGTCTTTCAAATAAAGACCATAACAGATCCATACCTGTGCATATGAGTGTGAGAGACAGTTGTCTCAAATGATTTACTCCTGTAACTCTAGCCTCCGTTCCTGGGAAAAGTAAAGGAGAAAAATGCAAAAAGTGGGAGACAAGGCAGGGAAAATTCAGAGAGTGCAGTGACACTTAGTATTGAGGACTGAGATGGCTTTCACACAGACTGCATTTCTCACTGTAGCCTCAGTAAATGCTGAACTGTACTATATTCAGTGTTTCAGCAGGCTAAAAACCAAACTTGTACACCAGCCCTTCATAATGTAATTGAGTCACTGATACATGCACTATACATGGGAAGCTTTAAAGCACACGCAATGTTTTTCCCCAAAATACTGGATGTAGAGGCAAAGCTAGATATAAAATAGTTGAAAAACTCATCGACATGAGTGAGATACAAAGGAGATATTTAGATCCAGTATTGCAAATTCTTGTCCATATGATTGACACTGAACTTGCAGCAGTGTATGTGGAGCTTTCACCTGTGGTTAACATTGGGTATATACACAAGCTCTTTTCCCAGACAGGCTTGCTAGTTAATGTAGTAGATTCTTTTCATAGTCTCCAGTTATATGTATCGCTGTTGGGATGTAAAGAGAGGAGCATAATTTGATTGTATTCCAGTACAGTGTACCATACAGCCTTGTGTGCACCTAGAATCTGCTAGTGCCAAATGCATGTAGTTAGCCAGCCATCTGTGTGGCATTTTTGGTGGTGTTTTAAAAGGAGTAAGTCAGTACAGATTGAATATTGGGTACCACAAACTGGATTAGCTAAGGTCATACTCATTCTTTAGTCTAAAGGCATCCATTTGCTAAGGTGGACAGCATTTATTTTATGCCCTGTAGTTTCCAAACAGTTGCCTTCTTCAGTACCAAGCACTGCATAGTATCTTGAAACAGTTACTTTTTCATGTTATATTCAGGACATGATCACAGGGCTTCAAGAAGGCAGTAAAAATGTGCATGGTTCATTGAGATGCTTGTTGCTGTTTTCTGGAATTTGAGTTAATGAAAACAAAGTTTGAGAAAACTGCTTGCTTCCCCCCTGCCCCCAATTATCTCGATCCCAGCTTGCACTACCTTCCAGAAATTGCAGTGTTGGATCCAGCGGGAAAGGACTGCAGTATTATTTTGCCATAGCACTAAAGCATTTTGTCTGGAAGTTTAGCTGTTTAGATTACATGTCCCTCTTGAAGCCTCATGTTCAAGAGCTCTTCACTAGAAACATCAATACTATTAAATGGAAACAGATCTTGCATGATGATATAAAAAAATCAGACCAGTAATGAATGCAGTATCCAGTTGGTATAACATTTCCATGAGAATGTATTTCTTGTAACTGTGAATTCCTTAACATAGAGGAGGGTAACTAAAATAACACAATATATTTATTTTACTATTAAGAGCTTTAATGAACTTCAGGAAAACAGTTTCAATACAGTGTTGTATAAGCTCTGTTACCTTGCACACATTGACCTCGGTCCTGCAAACAACTACACTTGGGCACAGCCTCGCTGACTTCAGATGGCCAGCTCACGTGTGTAAAGTTAAATGTACGTGTATACACTTGTAGAGATCAAGGCCTTGCCTTAGTTTGAAAAATCTGAAATATTTTAACCAAGGGGTAGATTTTTGCAACAACACTCCAGCAAGAAACTTTTCCTTAAAATCAAGCAGATGAAGCTTTTTTTCTCTGCCATTGACTGTAGATGCTCCTTCTAGCTGGTACTGAATAAGAAGCTGACAGATTTGTCCTGGGAACTTGGCAGCACGTTACAGCATAACCAACCCACAGCAGGTTGGTGAGGCCCATGCTTCGGTCCTTCACCATGCACAACGGCACAGATTGCGATAGGAGCTCTCCTGAAAGGTGCCTCAGTTTTGGGCCAGAGAGATAACTGGTGTCCCCACACACTCTCTTAATTCCCTGTCGGTTTCTCCCCCAGCTGGCCGTTCCACACAACGATGAATGGACCCGCTTCGCTCGGACCCTAGTGGAAATCCGCGCCAACCGAGCAGACAGCGAAGAGGAAGGGGCGGTGGAGCTGTCGGCCTAGAGGAAGAGAAGGAGCAACACCCGCCATCGCCAGAACAGCAGCTTTCCCCCACTGAGTACGCCAGTGTTCGGTGTCAGAGTCAGTCTTGCTGTGGCTTTTGATGCCAGTGTACGTGCCAGTATTGCTCAAAGCATTCCATATTAATCACGCTGCTTTACACAAGGCTGAAAATATCCAGAGCATTTTCATACTTTATATTTCTGTCTGAAAAGTAAGAAAGAAAAGACAAATCACCCTTTATGGGTTTAGTTGTTGCCTTTTAACTACTTAGTAGCTGTATTTAATAGCTAGGAACCCCTGGTTAAACTTGTGCTCACATTGCCCTTCTGGCATAGTCCTATTAAATCCATATGAAGCCAGATATGATTATGTGCAGATGTTGTGTGCTTCACTGTATGGGACTGGGCCAAAGACTTTAGATGTGGTGTTTCACATGGTGACTTACATTATGAATGGATGTACTATATGAAAGTTGCTGCTCCTTATTTATTGCAGTGTGCTGCATGGAACATATTTATTTGAAAGCATTAAAATAAACGATCCTAAAGCATGTGCATAATGAGAGAACTGCATTGTCTGTGTGCTGCTGTAGAGGTTACATTAAAGTCCACGTAACAATTACAGTACATCAGTTGTGTTTAAGATGTAAGATCTATAAAGGTTGGCTTGAGTGGATGGAATGAGTTTCCTTTTTTTTTTTAAGATGCCTATTATTTCTAGGCACTTTAACTATATTTCACATACAGTTGGTCACTGATACTTGTCATGCAAGTTAACACTAACAGTCTGACAAAGGGTTGTGGTTCCCGAGTATGACACTAGTATTGCCAATAAAATGTATATCAAGCCTGTTCTGTCACAGTGTGGTTAATCTTTCCTTGCCAGCAGTTCTCAGCATGTTCATTACCGGTCACTGGGAAAATGTGACTCCTCTGACTGGCAGAATGCTCACGCAGCTGCTATGTAAATAGATACCCTCGGCTACGGGGACTGCCAGTAATGGCCTTGTATGCATCAGATCTTGCTACACATTTTACATGAGTAGACACTAATCCATGACAACTTCTAGGCTTGATTTGGTTTTTTTTCCATTCCTAGCTGTGCATGCGTATGTGCACATACATGCATGTGCAGAGCAGCACCATGCTGCCATATGCGCTAAAACAAAACGGGATAGGAAAGATAAGGCCTCCTCAAACTGCCCTGAGAGACAGGTTGGGATAGGGGACAAGGGAATATTCTCCTTTACGACAAGCTCTTGTGGTTTGAGCAAAGCAGTAGGGTGCAGACTGATGTCATTGAGTGTTGTGGCCCAGAGGGGCATTGATGAAAGCTAACCTTGGTGGTGAGGCTGCTAGTTATGTTCACATCACAACATTCTGCAGAGCCAGAACACGGCTCTGACACCTGGGTTTAACACTGGTTCACGCTCACTTGGGCAGGTGGGTGAACCATTACAGCAAGAAACATTGAAAGTCAGGCAGCAACAAAGATTTTGTACGTAAGTGTGCAGGGAACCATGTCTCGTCTTTAGGCAGTCGTGCTGAGGAATGTATCATCTAGTGCTCTTCAAAACTATAGTCACCCCAGAACCACTAGGAAGTCTCTGCACTGCGAAAAGCCAGAGTAGTATAAGAAATTGAATGCTTTGGAGAAGCTGGATTTCTCTTTTAGCCTCTTGGTGGTTAGAAGTAACTCCCAGTTACAGTGCATGGGCTTGTTTCTTTATGGTGGAACCTGAAGGTATGTCCCAGTGCTTGTGGACACGCGATCTGAAGCTATCTCCCAGTGCCCATGGAAGCATCTTGCCCATTGGGCTGTGGTAACCACGGTCTTCCCTGATGAACTAGTTCACACAGCACAGATACATCTGTCATTGGTCTAACGGCTCCATGAGGCTGGAGCCATGTGTTAGGGACCCTTGTGTTCTGGCTGCTCCGCTGGGTGCTTTGGGAGCTGTCCTGAAGAACCAGTGTGTAGCACTTGGAGCACTTTTGTAGCTTAAAGGTGAATGCTAATAAGCAATCAGGCGAGACCTGTAAAGCAGCAGTTTACAGCTCTTCTATGGGTTGCTTTTTTTCCCCAATTTCTCCTTGTTTTCCTCTCAAAAAGCACATGTAAGAGTTGTTTATGTATGTGGGTGTGGTGGGTTGACCATGGCTGAATGCCAGGTGCCCACCAAAGCTGTTCTATCACTCTCCCCCTCTTTCTGGACAGAGGAGAGAGAAAAAAATATAACAGAGGGCTTGTGGATGGAGATAAGGACAGGAGAGATCATTCACTAATCACCGTCATGGACAAAACAGACTCAGCTTGGGGAAAATTAACTCAATTTATTACAAATCAAAACGGAGTAGGGTAATGAGAAATAAAAC
>JANZLQ010000078.1:17566951-17605894 GCA_026212715.1 Elanus axillaris | reverse complement strand
GCTTCCAGCAGCTTCTCACAGAAGCCACCCCTGTAACCCCCTCCGCTACCAAAACCTTGCCACAGAAACCCAATACAGTGGGCAAAGCAGATCCAGTGCAAAGCAGAAGGGGGGGAGGCATGCTTTGACCATTAGTGGGTCACAAGATTAGGAACACGTCCGCAACACACAGATATACAGCAAACTAGTGGTGGCACTGGGGAGAAGAGGCTTACTACCCTTTAGCTCCCTACGGTAAATCCATATCTGAAAGTGTGTGGATGCTGTGTGAGAGTACACTGCTGTGTAAAGGGAAGGGTGTTCAGTTGATGTCATTTGCCATTCATAACCAGTGCAACAGAAATAGTCGGCAAATTTGCTTCTGCTTTTTCTGTATTACTGTTCAGGTTTTGGAACCTAAGGCAGGGGCAGGGGGATGGGGAGCTTCATGCTCACCTTCCAAGCTCTCCCTACTTTATGGCATTAATAGCTTGTAAAATGGTTTTAAGAGCAGCCTCAGAAGACCTTCAGCATTTGCTGTGGTGTGCAAATGAATATGACCAAAGTCCCTCTTTTTTTTTTTTTTTAATTTTTCTCTCCTCCTTCTTTTGAGTGGGGTTCAGCAGTCCCCAGAGAGAACAAGGAAAAGATCCAGATTTCCATAGAAATGACCAGGTTTGTATACACAGAGCAATATGAAAGGACCATTACAGGCAGCTGAAACAGATGGAAGAGCAGCCCAGAAGAACAAGAGGCTCCACTTCTGCTGGCCATGATTGCCATGCAGTGGAGTTCCTGATCAACCCTTGTTCCTGCCTTTCCAGGAATCTCCAACAGTTTTTGCTTGGTTGATTGATTTTCCTGCTGCTAAACAAATAGTTCCACCTTACTGGCTTTCCAAAAAAGCCTGTATGACAAGATGTTCCTCAGAATCTGCCCGGTAGGGAAATAAATGCAAAATTACCCTTTATTTTCAGCAAAGAGAAAGTATTTTCTCCAGGCTCTTTTACCTACAAACATCCAGAGAACAGGAGGAGCATACCCCATGCTCTAGCACTGCCAGGATGCTGCCATGCCTGCTCCAGGCATGGAATGAGTTAGAAAACAGCCTGGCTCTACTTCGGGGCCATTGCAAGTGAGCTTTCTGTGAAGGACAAAAACGGTGTGCTCAAGAGTGAGCTGGAGAGCACATCATAACCAGAAGAAAGAGCAAACCCAAGCAGGGAAGAAGGAGGCAAGTGGCACATGAAGATAAGCAATGTGGGCTAAGAAGGGAAAGGCAGAGTTGAGGTACAGGATGGAGGAGAGGCCTGTGAGCTGGATGTGTGTCCTGCTTTTGGCTGGAGTGAAGTTAATTCCATCTTAGTAGCTGGTACAGTGCTGTATTTTGGATTCAGGATAAGAAGAACATTGATAACACACTGATGTTTTCGTTGTTGCTAAGTATACTAAGTCAAGGACTTTTCAGCTTCTTGTGCTGTGCTGCCAGTGGAGGCTGGGGTGCACAAGAAACTGGGAGGGCACACAGCCAGGACAGCTGACCCAAATGAGCCAAGGGGGTATTCCATACCATGGGATGTCATGCCCAGTATATAAACTGGGGGGAGCTGGCCGGGGGGCACTGCAGCTTGGGGATTGGCTGGGCATCGATCAGCGGGTGGTGAGCAATTACACTGTGCATCACTTGTTTTGTATATTCCAATTATTTTATTATTATTGTTGTCATTTATTATTACTATTCTCTTCCCTTCTGTCCTATTAAATTGTGTTTATCTCAATCCACAAGTTTTACTTTTTTTTTTTCCCCTTAATTCTCTCCCCATCCTACTGTGGTGGGGGGAGTGAGCAAGCAGCTGCATTGTGTTTAGCTGCTGGCTGGGGTTAAACATGACTGTGGAAGAGACAACTGTCCTGTGCCTGGTGAAGGGAAGACCAGATTCTCCCTTGATTTCAGTGCCAAGGATCAAAGCCACACCAACAAGAGTGAGAGGCAGAGGAACGGTGTGGGCAGGGACCTGGGATTTGGTCTGAAAGGAGCTGCAAAAGGACATGGGGAAGACATAGTAGGTAGCACTGGGGGTGGGAGCTGAATGCATTAGCTGAAAGGGGAAGTAGGGTTACTTCACCTTCATGACATACTCTGTTCAAGAAACCTCCACGGTAACAGAGGAAGAAGATGATGGCCAGGGCACACTGCAAGAGCAACCTCAAATTTGGCCAGGACACACCAAAACTGAGCATGAGGCTGGAATGCCAGGCCCATCATGTCAATAATAGCACTTCGACTAAGTGGATGCTTGAAACGTGGAAATGAAGTGGGCTACTTCCTGCATCTGAGACCACCACAGACGTCCCCATGGAAAGGCCATCACCTCAGAGCAACTGTTTGCTGCTTGAGATAGAGCTCAGCAGGGCTGCCTCTAGCCTGCTACTTCAAAGAGAAAAGGCATGGGGAACAAATGGTGCTGGGTCACAACAATTCAGGAGCTGCAGCATTTTCTGCAGGGTACTTAGCTAATGCTCCATGGAGAATCTTCCAAGATGAATGGTACTTCTCCTGGGTCTCAAAACCACCGCCCCCAGCATTTGCTACTTCTGAAAACACAGGAGGCCTGACCATGTCCTGGGACACCAGGAGCTCTTACTGCAAAGGACAGCCTGCATCTCTAGTGCTATGGGAACAACTGGGAATAGGTTCTTTCAAACAAGACATACAGGAAAAGCTCTCGCGTTTTAGCAACTTTAGATACAAAGCAAACACAGCAGAAAACTAGAAACCCCTCACCGAGCCAGACGGCATCCCACCTAGAGTGCTGTGGTCCCTGCTGACCAGTGACAGACAAAGGAAACTCTGCTATCACGGAGCAGCATCAGTCCTAAGGAAGGACTTGGTGCCTAATGGTGATACGGCAGTAGCAGCCCATCCTCAGGAAGCTTACAGGACTGGTTCTCCTTCAAAGGCATAAGCAGAGCTACTTCTGCAGTAGCACCACCATGTCCGGTATGTACTGTCTGCACAGCCTGGGGGGTGTGAGCCAGCATGGAGGGAGGCCAGGCAGCCTTTGCAATATAACTACAGCAGCTGGAATGAATCTTGCAAGCAATAGTACTGCTTCCTGGTGTGATGAGGAATAGCACAAGGAGCGGTTAAAATGATGAATACACTTCTTAAAATGCCATCGCTGTCTGAAGGGCAACAGACACCTCGGTAACACCCTTGCGTTCAGCACTGGGAGAGGCTGCCCATACCCACCACGCAGAAAGCAGAACCACTGTACGGCACGTGGCGTTAAAGAAACCACTTCTTCCCAGGCTGCTTCTGTGTTATTTCCTGTGTTTGAAGCTCTCTGGAGACATTTAAAATACAGATGTCTTGAGATTCCTGTATTCTCAACCATTAAGTAACTTACAAATGATCACCATCTCTGGAAATCATCTAGCTTATGCAAAAATGGCAAAGATTTCAACCAAAACCAGTCTGAATTTCACAGTGGTGTTTAAACAGCAAGGTTGGAAGATTCCTGTTCATCACTCTGCCACATGTGCATCGGAGAGCTGAGGAGCTCAGCAGCAAGCACTGTGACACACATGCACATCATGGAGTGTATGGCAGGGACATTCCTGAGCAGGCTGTCCCCTCCTCAGGAAGATGCAGAGCAGTTTGTCAGGTTTTGTATTTTTAACAGGTTTAGAAAAACCTGCCCAAGTTATTTTTGAAGCCTGTGGTATGTATGCTCACAAAAGTGTTCCTGCAAACTGTCAATATTAAGTCTGCTTAAACCCAACCCATTCCCCAGGGTCCAAACAGAAAACCATCCCTCAGCTTCTGCTGGACTGAGAAACAAATACAGGGTAACTGCTTCAGGGACACCCCCACTGCACTCTCATGCTGATAGGTGACATCAACATTTGATCATTTTTTCCTGGAAGTGCTGTCACAGGGAGTTAGCTGGACTGCAGGAAGTAAACTTGGTTACATTTTATCCCATTCCTCCCACACTTTGCATAACTCACCCAGAAACCCAGAGGACAAACATCTGAACATTGTCCTTGGGGCCTTTTGTTTGTTTGTAAGGCAATCTTACAATTTCTTGGCTTGTAAGCTTTTCAGAGCTGGAATACATCCTTTTGTGTCTGGAAGAAGCCAACTGTGGGCACAGATCTTCCCCAAGATCTCCAGGCAGAACTGGAGCATGCTTTGAAACGTTCTGAACTGGGTTGTGTGTTAACAAAGCAGTCACTGGCTCTTCAACCCTTCTGCCTCCACCTCCATCATCTACTGGCCCCAAAAAGAAGGGCAGAAGGACAGAACAACCCCCCAGAAGACAGTTAATGGGGAAGGGAAGGGCCACTGTGGGTGGTGGTAGGGGTGTCAGTCCAGACTTCCTCATCTGCTGCCAGGGAGAAGATGAAGGCTGTGGCCTTCTGGGATGGACCTGCCATAGGAGAGCTGCCCATGAGCTTTGTCCCAGGGCTGGGAGCTTTGTCCCTTCATCCCTGAATAAAGGACAAGTCATAAATATACAGCCAGGCCTGGGAAAGACAGGGCAGCAGTAGGCAGCAGAATGGTTCTGAGTTATGATTTGCTTTGTAAAACACAAGCAACAATCTTTATCACACGCGCCAAGAAGTTGTGCAAGTCTTAAAATAACCCAGATGTAATTCCTCTTCCGTTCCCAGCTGCAAGGCCCAGGCTGCATTGGGGTTTGGCCTTAGGCAGCAGAGAGGGATGTGTTCTGGTCGGTGCAGCCTGGGTGTCCCCTCTCTCCAGGCTCCACGAGGAAGGAGCACCTGCTGGCTGAACCCACGCACGTGGCCAGGCGTTTCCTCTCCCAGACTGGGGGAACGTGCAGCAGAGTACTCAGGCATCCTCCCTGAGAGGCTGACTTTCCACAGAAACCCGTCACAAGGTACATCAGGCAAAAGTGAGGGATGAAGTGTAAAACCAGCTCCTAAATAGCCTAAAATCTCAAGTGTCAAGCACAGACAGCTCCCAGTGAGAAATTTTAACTTTTATGACAAGCCTTAACCAAAAATCCTGACAGTAAATTTTGCAGCAATACAAGGGGCAGGGTTTTTTTCCCCATTTCTGAAATGAAGGAGCTGTCATTTGGAGAGACTTGGATATACAGGGTTGAGAGGGAGCAGCCAGTGGCTGTCAGAGCCCAGCACAGAGTCTCTGCACGCTGGTTTAGCCAGACTCCAACATGCAGCTGCAGGTAGATGTCATCTTCTCCCCTTGCTTTCATGTGTGTGAGTACTGCAGATGCTACTCCTGCCATGACTCCATTTCACCAGTAACTTCAAAATACAAATTAGTCCAAGAGAATAATTTTCACAATGATCCAAACACAAATACAATAATAAAGTGATTTCCATTTCAGTATTTCCATAAGTTATAGTACAATGATGTGATACTGCATACCTAACCCATTTGTCTGCCTACCTAACCCATTTGTCTGCAATGATACTGCAACTATGCATTCCCTCAGTTTACAGTCAACACTGAAAGCACCCACTCCCCACCCCAAGAAGACAAGCAAGACCAAATTCTTCCTGGTCTTAAGAGGTATCACAGAAGACACCCAAGAGTACCTTCAACTGACTAGGTAGTCAGACTGTTCGTAACACATTAAACTCCCCCTAAAAGTAAAGGTCAAAATATCAAAGCTTACTCCAATCCTGGTTTTTGACTGAGAAAAAATTTCTTTTTTTCCAGTGACATCTACACCAACAGATGTCTTTTCTACAAAGTGTAATTCATATAATTTATTCTCAAGCTGCAGGTGGTTTTATAGCTTACATGTCCAAATATTAACTTTATCTTAATCTAACTTTATAACTGAAGTTGAACAAGACATTTGATGCACTACACTAATTCCGTAACAGAATACCATGTGTGCATGTTTGAAAGGTTTATTTCTATCTTCATAAATACATAATTTTCTAAACACTGTGCAAGGCACCAAAAAATTAAGTAAAATCTTTTCTTTTAGAGTATTTTAATCTCTTTTGACTCAATGAAGTAAATAAGAATCTGAAACCACCTATTTGCCAATTACAAGCCAGCAGTTAAGGCAGGTACCATTGATACAGTGCATGAATTTTCTATTGCAGTTATTTAAACAAGCAGCGTTTTACTATAGAAGTGCATATACAAACTGAATTTCAAACACCAGCAACCCAAGATAGGCACCTAGTTATGAAACTTCCTTGTATGTGTAGTAGAATGCCAAAAGTTCTTCCATAAAGTGCAAAGACTATGGACAATAACACTTTCTTTTGAGCATTTTGATACCAGTAACATAATACAACGGCTAAACATTTATAAATGTGGTTTCCATTACAAAAACATGTTCCACATAAAAGCTTCATAATACAATCCAGAAACAGAACTTGTGCGTGTACATATTTAAAAAGTTGAAGCTGTACTGGCATACTTAGGTACCGGGTATGTATTTGCTGACCTCTACAGACACGCACTAAGTTTATAACCAATTTACACATACAGTCAAAATGATCCCGCTTTGAGCACCGTGATATCTACTGAGTTTTTCCATTTGAGTGACGATGTGCAACATCCGCCCTGGTGATACACAACTGAGCATTGCCTGTAAGATGATCTGGTTCACAGCTCTCACCCAGCCCTCCCCCGTAAATGGAACCTAAAATTAGTGTCTTCCCAACACAAGCACATGTCAGATGTGGACAAATACATTCATGGTCCCAAACTTAAAACAACTGGTAAGAATTTCACAGTGATCTGGTTAAGGAAGCACAAAGACAAATGATTACATTTAGGATGAAAATTGCCTTAAAACTCAAATGAAGCTAAACTGTTATATGATGATAAGCTAAAGGAACAAAATAATAACCAATTAGAAAAGTGGCTCTTTCCCAACTAATAACAAAAAACCTACAGCAATAAACTTAGGGTCCTACTGCTGCAGCAGCCTTTGAGGTAGGTGGTGATGGCTTAAACCGAGGTAGGTAAAGTCCAAACTTGTTTTCAATCCCTGCAAAAGTGGCAACTGCCAATTTATAACCACCTACATGGTCAGGGTTAGGAGCAGGGAGTGTGATCCTAGATTTAGGAACTGGCTCTGATCCAGCTGGTTTTCTGCAAAATAATAAAAATAATAAATTAATTTCCATAGAGTAAAAACAGTATTCACAAAAATCCCCTCCATAAAGTAAGCTGAATGAGACATCTGAGTGTACCTCCCAGTAAATAACTAAATTAAATGCTACAATGTAATGAGAAATACCCTGTTTGGAAACCCTCCAGAACACTCAGGAGCCTTCATGTTGATTGAGTATGGTCAAATCCAGATAAAATTTGTAGTGCATGGAATCAAAACTGCAGTGTCAGGGAGTCCGGTTTTGTAACCTAGCAGAGTTTAAGTAATTTTTGTAGTGGCCTTCAAACTACTGTCCCCAAAGCTTCATAAATGGTCTGCAGCTGCTCCTGGGATCATGTTAAACAGCAATACACACATGCATCTGTATCATCAACAAAGACAAAAGGCAGAGATGAAGCTCCAGCAAATAGGTTTTGGACTTGGTGACACCTATAGACTCTTTGGGATGTCAAATGACCTGCCTAATCAGGGGCACAGATCCTCCACCAAACTAATGAGGACTAATGCATGTGTATCCCGACCTGGCAGGTGTCACATTTCCCCTGGAGTTATATCCCCAGCCCATTATTTAGCCTCTCACTCTCTCTGTTTACACTAACACAGGTACCCAGCTTGAAATGGTGATATAAAATGTGGTCATGTCTTGCTGTGAAGCAGGTACTGGAATATCATCCTAACCTCCACCAGTGTAGTGTGACTTAAGTAATATTTACAAAGCCTTTGCAACGTGTCCTCCACAATAGCAAGACCCTGATTCTGACATATCAAGGAGCACCAAGACCCACACAGAACCAAGTGCAGCTTCAGGGTCCCAGGCAGATTCAGATACCACATACTTACACTCCCCCAAAGTCCACGTAAAACCATCTCTGCAGTAGCTCATAAGTCACGAGAGTTACACCAAACTGAGGAGAAGATCGAAATACACGAGCTTGAAAGAAAAGAAAAAGAGTTCCTAAGTGACAAAACCTACAATTAGAAATCACTCAGTAATCAAAGCTCTTTTACACACCTCCAGCTCCTTTCCACAGAGCCTTCGGACCTTCCTCTCGAAGGATCTTTGCAAAACAGTCTACAACGCCGCTGTAGGTGGTTTGTCCTGCCCGGGCAGCCACCTGTAGCCTTGTTTTGATGACATCTGCAGGGGTCACCAGAGATGCTGCAGGCATACCTACAAAACACAAAATTCATCTGGTGGGTATCACCAACGTGTCACATATGCTACATATCTCATTTACCCAGGGGTAACTGTGCCTTTTGTCCTTATAACACAAGAATTCAGCCATGTTTGATTTAAGTAGAAGCTGGAAAGGAGAACAAGCAACAAGAGGCTGCCATTGTGGATGTGGCTTCACCCAGAGAGAGCTTCTCCTAGAGGAACAACCATACCACATACTTCCTGCTGAGCTGGGAGGCACGGGCTGGATTTTTCAGCACTAACCAGAAACTTGCATAGTTAACAAGCACAAAGTTTTTGGAGGTGAGGTTGATCTTTCCCTTTCCTTTTCCTGCCTCTCTCTGGTTCCTGGCATTCTGCTTGCACACTGAGCTAGAATAGTCTGTACAAACACACACCTCCCACCACCACCCCACCCCCCCAGCAGCAATGGTACAGAGAACCAGATAATGCCATGCACGCTCAGTAAGGCATGAGAGCTAAGGTTTAAAAAAAAAGGGTCATTCTCATTAGGAATGGCAGACTGTTCAGCTGCAAAGCCACAGCTGACATTCTCAGCAGAACACATGGAGGAAGATTTAAATTTACCCTGGCAGATAATCAACTGAAAGCAAAAAATACCAAATTACCAATGGGTGGTATTTCTAAAATAATTCCTATTCAAACCGGGGCTGCCCATGGTTAGAATTAAAAAAAAAAAAAAAAAAAAGCCAAAAATAAAAGCAAAAAAAAAAGCACCAAGACTGTACCCAGAAGACACTGTCTCTTATGGTTTTATTACTTTTCCATTCTGCATCTGTTCCAAACCAACTTGGTCAGATGTAGATGCATAAATCTCCTTTGCTTTTTTTTTTTTTTAGGCTTAATAATTCTGTAACAACTTTTGTCCAAACCAGCATGGTCTGGCTTCAAGCACCAGAGCACCCTTGCTGCAGATTGCTCTGAGAGATATAAGAGTGTGTGTATCACCAAAATCAGAACTACTCCTCCTCCTCTCCCAGACCCCCCAAAATAACACAAATGCTGAACTTGCACAGTGGTCAGTCTGGCAGGCAAGTACTAAAACCCCGTAAAGATTTCTGAATTCCAGAAATGTTGAAATTCCTCTTTGCTTAGCCTGACCCACACAGGGATATTGGTTGAGTCTTCAAGTTAAAGCTGGACATTTGTCCTTCAAAAGCTAACCAGTGGTTTCAAGGAAAATCAAAGGACGTACTTAGAAACAATTCTGCTTACTACCCATTGACTGCCATCTCCTTATTCCTCATTCCTTATTACTGAGGATATTTTGCAGTTAAAGATCTTCTTAGGAGCTATGCATACAGGACAAAAG
The DNA here is from genome assembly GCA_026212715.1 of Elanus axillaris. NCBI lineage: Eukaryota > Metazoa > Chordata > Aves > Accipitriformes > Accipitridae > Elanus > Elanus axillaris. Next base: position 17,596,263 of record JANZLQ010000078.1, on the reverse strand, counting down.
ACTTTACAGACAAAAATTTACAGGTCGCTGCTGTGAGGAACTTACAATCAAAATGAGATAAATGACACAGCAGGAGCTGACAATAAAGAACAGGAGTGAAGGGAGGAGAAGGAAGTCAGTGGAGGCAATAAGCAGATGGAGTAAATTAAGGAGAGACCCTGTAGCTGATATTAGAATCATCTCCTCAGAAAATGCTGTGGCACTTCAGGTTGAGGCATCTGGTGAACAGTGAAAACCAGAAGCAGATCAAGCTAGATGACATGCATGTTGCAGATGTCCCTAACGACAACAAAATGGAAGAAAATATACCCAGCACAAGCAACACCCACTGGCAAAGGACACAGGTGTGCAGCTGAGCATGGCCAGCTTGAACACCCCAACACCACAGGCTGTGGAAAGGTGGAGTCTTCCACATCCAGCTGGAGCTTATGCACAAGTCTGAAGTCTGATGACCAGCCAGAGCAGAGACATCAGCCCAGAGACCAAGCCAGCGTTTCAGAGGTGGTGGGGGCTTTGTTTGGCTTCTTGATTTTCTCATGGCAAACCAGAGTGGACACATATGCCCCCACCATGCTTTACTTGTACCCAATAAAAGAAATTCCTTGTTTTTGTAAACAGTACGATGAGTGTTGTATCTTTAACACTGTGATTTGCTCATGAGAGTTAACCTAGGATGGGATTCACAGGAAGCACTGGATAAAATTCACATTATAGCTTGTTTGGTAGGCTGTATCAGCAACAATAAAGACTGCTTCTGTGCCTGAACTTCAAAGGGACGGTTATCTCAGTCTGCAATCACCTGACAATGGCTAGAAAGAGAAAAATAGGAAAATCTAAGAAATTACTTGGCTTAAAAATGCCAGCTTATGTTTCAAGTCTGTAAATACGATCTAAAGCTCCAAAATTGTTTTGTTCCATTAAAATGGGTGAGAAATAAGCTGGCTGTAAGCTCCTGTTGGGGGGCTTGGAGGCTGGCTCTGGTTTGGGATGGGGGAGGGGAGAGGACACAGGTGTTTTAAGCACCAGTCATTTGAACACAGCTGGTTTTCCTAGTGCCAGGTCAATTCCTTTGGACTAGAAGCTACTGAATACAGAGCTATAAGCTTCAACAAGACAAACTACTTGATCTTGGCTGTAACCTACACCCAGATACTGGCTATAAAAGGTCCCTGCTCCTCAAGACACACAACCCCATGTATAATCCTGACCAAGAACAGTTTCCCCAGGGAGAAGAAAGCTTACAATGAGAAAACATAGCTAAACCACCTATCTGTAATGGATTCATGCCACTGCATCATTCTTCTCACCTGACAGGTCATAGCATCCTGTCAGGGGCCACACTGGAGGAAGAACTCAGCTGCAGCTCAGAGAAACCAAGCAGCCCCCCATGAACATGATGGAAATACCTGCTGATGTGAGTCCTCCTGCTTGCTACACACTCCCCCAAAGGTCCTGTTGCACAAATTTTCAAGCCCCTTTGTTTCCTGAAGGGAAGTGGATGTAGCAGGACTCTCAAGCTGCCTTCTCCAGGAGGCAGCTACCCAAAGGTGGTCCACTCTGGGCATAGAAGCTGGGTGCTGTGCTAGGGACCAGCTATGCAGCAGACACAAGGGCAAGTTGAGGCTACAAAACATGTCTCTGTCTTTTCCCTTAGGCTCTGGCATGCTCAAGTTAAACGCATATGTGACAAGTTAAGCCTGATTTGGTTCTCCTTTCCGCCATGTTGCAGACTAAAATAAGCAAGTGCTCAAGATCACAGTCAGCACCTCTGTCGTATCTGGGTACACTAGGAATCAGCAACCTGTGGCACAGCAGAAGTGTTTTCAAATTTTTCTGTTTTGTTTAATGTAAGAAAACCAATAAGGGTAAAATCCTCATGAAACCAAGTAACTGCATGGGGTACTGTGGGTAGCAAGTAACTGTCATCATTTTGTCACATTTTATGTCAATGTGTTGGACAGCTGTACTGCTAGCACGGCTTTTGGACTCCATACCAAAACTCATGATTCCTTTGATCATATAGAATTTCACAAATGCCATGATTTTATTTATAAATCATTTCAACAAAACTTTACCAGTCAGTCAGACACAGCCAAAACCAGCACAGTAGCTTCGCAAGGAATGATAATATATGTTAACAAAACATCAGCACTTAAATCTTCTCCTTTCTTTTGCCTCCTGAAATTATGATTATAACAGGAACTTAGACTATCTTTATTTTTAACATCAATCTTTATTTTTAACATCAACTCACTCTACAGCATGGTAGCTTTCTGTTATTTAGGCATAAGACTGTAAAATACACTATAGTTGCATATAGCTCTTCTGAGCTTTTCAAAGTTCTCACTGCTGTAACTATCATGCTGCAGGTGCAATATAGTGCCGTGCAAAAAGAAATTTGGGCACTTACCAGCTATTGATCCTGCCAAGAGCAGATTTCCAGGGCTGACCCTCCCATCTTCATTTGCAAATGAAGCTTTCAAATGAGCATAACAGGGGAAGTAAATGGCAGAGAAGGGGATGTCACGCAAAAAACATGCCTTAGCACCCTGTGTTGAAAAAGGGAACAAGTTTTGAGAATGAGCAAATTTAACGTGATGAACTATGAACATCAGAGAACAGAGCAGCATTTTATTTTTTTGTTTTGTTGCAAAGGGCTTATAGAAAAAGCCATTTCTCCTCTCAAAAATTTGATACACATGTATTTCACCCTGCTGAGGAGTGCCTGTGTATTGTTTCTTGGTTCAGTAATTTCTGTCATTGTATTTATCTTGTCTACTTGTTGTCCCTCACTCCCTAGTACTGTAGTTATTTGCTGGTAATAGAGAAAAATGTGATGTGTTGGAGCAAACTCTGCTAACACCTTTGCAGAATTTTAAATAGTTGACATTGTAGCCATGCACCTGTACTGGGAATTTAGGATGTGTCTGCAAAAGATTGAGCATTGAGCCAAAGGACTGGTCTGTCTCCGCTCATTCCCACTTACAATAAATACTTTAGGGAAAATAGTGCCCAGTCCATACATCTATGCAGACACTGCAACTGATAATCCAACATAAATCGAGGGAAACCGGGAAAGAAAGAGAGTAGGGCCATAACACTAACTCTTTGGCAGAACAGTAGCAGGATGATTTACTTGTGATTTTTGAACTACAGGCGATCTGGGACACAGTTTGTTTCAAGTAAGATTCAGCTCTTACTGTTACATTTGCCTTGCTATCAATTTTGTAAGTGGTACAAACAGTCAATGAAGCTGCCAGCAATATAGCCAGCTTCAAACCTAAGAGGATGGCAAACGGACAAGGAAAGTTTTAGGGTAGCAGCAGGCAATCAACTGTTTTTCAAGCAGGGGGAAAAGCAAAAAAGCCACTAGGGGGGGCAACCAAAATAAAATACCAGATAATATCCATGTTCCAAAAGCAAAAGGGATTTGCAATCTGCCTTTCCTCAATATGGAGATCTAGAGGACACCAGAGCCTGAACACACCACGACTGAGACCAGCAGGAAGGTACAAACAGGAGGTGGCTTTGGAAAATGGGCAAAATCTTCCAAGCTTGAGAAAGAAATGGTTTGTGGATGAGTGTAAGCCTCTTCTCTTTGAAGCGAGGGTGGATTTGTAGGGAAACTGCTTGAGGTTCATCCACGAGCCCTCATGGCGTGGCCTTGTTACTGTACTTCTCTTCGTGTACAGGGCTACTAGGGCATGGCTCAGTGCCAGACATTTCACAGGGGACGTGCTAATATCCACAGAATTTAATTAAATCTCATGGACAGATCTGTAAGCTTAGCTTGTACTATACAGCAGTTAAAATATAGTGCTTATCCAAGTTGGATGCTGGTTATCAAGCAAAGACACAAGAGCTGCAAGGTGTCAGAAAAACTGAAAAATCACCTTTCAGCGAGGCAAGGCAGGGGTGGGCGAGCAGAATGTGTGACAGGAAAACCATGTCCTGGGAGCCAGTTCACAGGAGATGCTAATAAGTGCAGTTTGCAGTCAGAGAATGTCTCTGAGAAAATAAAGATTTATCTAAAAACAGACATTTGATCCTCTAGTCAGACTTTCTGTGTGTCACAGACTCAGTTACCGAGCACGGTGAGTACAACACACTCTGCTCCAACCCCAGCTGCTTTCCACCACACTTTCTCAGCTTATTTCTTGATGTTTTCAGACTGAGAACTGACTGCTTCCCCTGACAGTCCATTCGGAGGTTAATGACTCCTGCTGTTAAGACCCTTTGCTTTGTTGCTCAGCTGGATTTGTCTGATTTATGCTGCCAGTTGCTGGTTCTCGTTATGCCTTTCTAGATACACTAAGGAAAATGCCATAAAGCAACTTGAAGTGCTGCTGTTGCAGCTGCTCTGCTGTTCACCCACGCTGAATGGGGTTACCATCCATGGAACAAAGCAATGCTGGGCTGGATTCTCCTCTCAAAATTACCTGCAAAGCCCATACACTTTACATCGAGGGCACAGAGAAGGTGAATCTTTTGTACTCACCAGAGACACAAGAATTCTGGCCTGTCATGCACAACAGAAGCCTGTTTTACAGTTCACCTTTAATCTTCACATAGAACGAAAAGACTGGGGTTTTACCAAATTCTGTATGAAAAACCCCAACTTTTTAATGATCAAATGTCTGCACTGTATTTACCTCACAGAAAAATTACGAAACTCACTAACGGAACATTAACAGACTGACATGGTTTCTTCAAAGATTTATTTTTAGAGCATGCTTTTCCTCAGAGCAAATCTCCTCTCTCCTCGCTGCCTTTGCCCTTAGGGCACATTACTTTTATTTTCTTTGCAATGTTGTCATTAAACACTACGCACATTTTTTCCTCCACATTTTTTTCATACTCTGAAATATCTTGCCATAGTTAAAATAACTTACAGAAATCAATAAACTCTAAATGTGAGCAACTCTTAACTCAACCTGAGCTGCTAATATTCCTCCCCCTTCATTAAAAGGCTCTTTTTCATGGGGCAGAAACGGCATATTGTTAATATCATTAATAATACACATTCAGGTACACAGAGAGGGAGGGATGTCCATCAACTTAGTTGGCTCAGTGTAAACAAAACCTGGATCAAAACTTGGATCCACTTTAATAATAACCCAGCTTGGCTCTGGTCCAGCATTGCTACAGTCTAAAGTTTCCCCCCATCGTTCTGTTTAAAGTCTGGGAAAGTATGTTTAAAAGCAGGCCTCATTTAACTTCAAGTTAATCATCCGCAACCAGCCTAGGCCAATTAGGAAGGCTTAGGGAGATTGGCCACAGTATCTTGAAAAGCAAAAGAAACATTTATTTTACTTCTCGCACCTTTTTGATGTGGACAACGTGCTGAAAGCCAAAAGGAGTTTTAATCAATCCCCAGAAAGCTGTAAGGATCATCCGCCCGAGTTTATTCTGGCAGCCAAGGTGCAGATCTGCCAGGCATGAAATTGTTGGAAGATCCTACACACCATGACATACGCCTGCCTCACACAACAGCCAGCTGGCTCCCATCTTCAAGCTCTTTAATAACCTTAAAGCTCTTAATCTCGTATAGTATCTCACTGAATAAACCAATGGAGGAAAAAAAGCCCTGATTGTCAAAGATTCGGATAAATAAACCCAAGTCAGTGCTGGGGCAGGTTCTTTAGCATGCTAATTCCTGCTTATACCAGCTCTACCTGCAAATAAGGCTCTAAACAAACTATTTCTACTACAAGGGGAGAGCAATTATACTGACAAAGGCACCTCTGTGTCGGGTTGGGCAGAAGGAGCCGGCAGGTCTGGGAGACGCAGGCTTAACCTAGTCTCCTGCAGTGAATGCACATTGTCTAGTGCAGGGGGAAAAATGCCAGACTGGGGGGACCTAGCAGCATTCAAGACAACAGTGGTGCACCTTGTCTGAGAGGGTTATTTAATGCTTCTGGCACCTGTACTTACAGCCACCCCCTCTTTCTCCCCTTTACAGGTTTAGAATTTATTTGGCACGTATAATTGTTATTTTGATCCTATAGCTACAAACAATAGGCAGCATGTCATTTCTTGATCATTTTGCATTCTTCTTGGGTTTTACTACAGACTTAACCCTTTGGAATCGGAGCCCTAACAGCACCTAACAGGTTTTGGAACAGTCACTCAAATATTACTGGCATTTGTTCTCAAGGGCTGTAATTCTTTCTACTGTAAAATGACATTGCCTTAAAAGCTGCTATACATTTTTATTCACATATATTTATAGCAACCAAAATATGAAACTGATTTAGCACATTGGGTTAGAGGAATAAAGCGCTGATTTCAAATGCTGTGCCAGCAATTCAGATTCAGTTTGCAGACAAAAATTATAGCACTTCTTAGTTGGAAGGGCTTTCAAAGAAAATTTCTGAAGAGCAGGTTCTCACAGATGAGAACACAGTCACAAATAGGCACGCACTGTGGATGCAAATTAATGTAACTCAAAACTTTTACTACTCTGTTTCGTTGTTTATCATCCTGCTGTAAACTCACAACTTCAAGCAGTGAAATACCTCAGCTGTTATCAAATCAACCAGATGGGAGCTTGGTACACATCCTGTCATCTGAGATTACACTTTCCAGGTCAACACACCAGAAGCCCATTTAAGAAGTTGTCAAAAAAAAGTGAAGAGCCTTTTGGAAGCTTTTCTGACTAGTTTTGGAAATGCAAACTGTGCTGGCGGTATCAGCCAAATCTGAGCTAAAAACCTTTGAGTAATTGTAATCATAAACATTACCACAACCAAAGTACCCTTTCTTTGAAGAATCATTTACTACTGTATTATTTGCCATCTTCTTGAGATAACAGAATAACTTTGTTGTGCAAAATTTTGGAGTGGCATTGTCTGTTATGCTGTAAAACACTATTCAGAATGATTATTTATAAAATGGGTAATATCTTATTAAACATTTTATGGCAGATATTACATGGATATAAGTTTCTATGATGTACAAAATAAGTAGGTATACTTACAATGTGTATTTACATGAGCACTTTTAAAGAAGTCTTTTGAAACCAAGCGAATATAAATTCTACTGACTTTAATGGGACCTTAGGCTTACTACTGTATAAGACAGGCAAAAGACTTCAATATTCAACTGTGACCAGAAATTAAATAAAATCTATTAAAAATATTGAAAACCAGAAATGTATCCTTTCCCATTTCTGCTGTCCTGGTTTCAGCTGGGATAGAGTTAAGTGTCTTCCTAGTAGCCGGTACTGTGCTATGTTTTGAGTTCAGTTTAAGAAGAATGTTGATAACACACTGCTGTTTTCAGTTGCTGCTAAGTCACGTTTAGACTAAGTCAAGGATTTTTCAGCCTCTCATGCCCAGCCAGCGAGAAGGCTGGAGGGGCACAAGAAGCTGGGAGGGAAAAAAGCCATGGCAGCTGACCCAAACTGGCCGACAGGGTATTCCATACCATGGGACATCACATTCAGGAAATAACTGGGTGGCGTGGGGGTGGGGACAAACTGGGTGTCGACTTTGTGCACCATTTGTACATTCCAATCCTTTTACTATTACCGTTGTCATTTTATTAGTGTTATTATTATCATTATTAGTTCCTTCTTTTCTGTTCTATTAAACCGTTATTATCTCAACCCATGAGTTTTACTTCTTTTCCCAATTTTCTCCCCCCATCCCACTGAGTGGCGGGGGGGAGTGAGTGAGCGGCTGTGTGGTGCTTAGTTGCTCGCTGGCGTTAAACCATGACATCTGCCAACATAAATAACATTTTGTGTTAGATTAAATGGTATTTTCTCTGACTGGGATATGTTGTCTCCATATTTTTAAGAATAGCTGTCATCTACAGAACATCTGTAGCTAAAGAAGAATTTACTAGCCGTAAGCTTCCATGCCCCGGTACTTTCACAGCAACAATTACTGGCAGAAGACAAACAGAGGAAACAAATTCATAGGATGATAGAATTGTTTAGGTTGGAAAAGACCTTTAAGATCATTCAGTCCAACCACCAACCTAGCACTGCCAAGCCCACCACTAAACCATGTCCCCAAGCACCACATCTACAAGTCTTTTAAACACCTCTAGGGATGGTGACTCAACCACTTCCCTGGGCAACCTGTTCCAATGCTTGACAACCCTTTCGGTGAAGAGTTTTTTCCTAATATCCAATCTAATCCTCCCCTGGTGCAACTTGAGGCCATTTCCCCTTGTCCTATCACTAGTTACTTGATAGAAGAGACCAGCACCCACCTCACTACAACCCCATTTCAGGTAGCTATAGAGAGCAATAAGGCCTCCCTCCCCTCAGCCTCCTTTTCCAGACTAAACAACCCCAGTTCCCTCAGCCACTCCTCATAAGACCTGTGCTCTAGACCCTTTACCAGCTCCAGTGCCCTTCTTTGGACATGCTCCAGCACCTTAATGACTTTCTTGCAGTGAGGGGCCCAAAATCTGAACACAGTACACTCACCAGTGCCGAGTACAGGGGGACGATCCCTTCCCTAGTCCTGCTGGCCACACTATGTCTGAAACAAGCCAGGATGCTATTGCAAAAATCCTGCAAAAATACTTCTGCAAAAGTACTCTTATGTACCTCCCCATAGGAGCAGCTGGGGTTTGGGAAGTACAATGTTTTAAAACACTTATTTACACAAGTAGTTCAGAATTTCAGACAAAGGCAGAAAAAAAATATTTGCTTTCTAGCTTTAAAGAACTATGGGGGTTCAACCCAGCAGCTAGCCTAACAAGCCGCATGTATCAAATTTTTTATTGCTGGAATTAACATGCATTTTATTTCTAAGCTGCACATCATTACAGATTTGCTAGTATCTGAACACCCAGTGAAGGAGCAGTGAGTTTGGGAGGAAGCTCTGACTTTAAACTGTTGTACTTATTATGATGGACAATTAGTTGAAGTGAAAAACCCCATCTGTTTTTGCAGATCTACTGGTCTTTAGTTCTTTGGTGGGGAACAAAGAGGAGGGGAGATCTAAATTATCTGACCTGGACCTCTATGCTCTGTGATAGCAATTTTCCCCCAAATAGAAACTTAGAGGTACAAAGGTACACCAAATATAATATTGGTCCTCAAGGACAGCCTCCTCAAAGCACTAGGATGGTCCATTCCACTGTGCAGAAGGTTGAGCAACCATGTCAGAAGGCCAACATGGATGAACAGAAAACTCATGATTGAGCTCAAATGCAGACAGTAAAAAGGAAGCAGAGGTGGGTATGGGCTACCCAGGAGAAATACAGAACTGCTGCTTGGGCATGCAGCCATTGAGTCAGGAAAGCCAAGGGTCAGCTGGAGTTGGATCTAGTAAGGGATGTGAAGGGAGAGTAAAAAGGGCTTCTCTAAGTACAGCAGCAGCAAAAGGACAACTGAATAAATTGTGAGGCTGTTGCTCAATGGGAGCTGGAAAGCGAGTGACAAAGTACATGGAAAAGGCAGAGAAATTACTTTAGCTTTGCTTTTTACTAGTGAAATCTGCCCCCAGGCCTCTCAGCTCCATGAGCTTACCAGAAAAGTCTGCAGAAGCACAGCATTACCTACAGACAGAGCACTTAAGCCATATACAATCAGTGAGACCCAAAGACATACCTCCAATGGTGCCAAGATAGTTGGCTGATGTCATTGTGAGGCTGTCACTACCTTCAAAAGGTCAAGTCAGTACAGCAGGTTCTGAAGACTGGAAAAAGACAAACATCACACCTATCTTGAAGAAGAGCAAGAAGGAAGATCTGGAAACTACAAACCGTTTGGGCATACCGCTGTCCCTGGGAGGTATATGGAACAAATGCTCCTGGAAGCCATTTCCAAGCACGTGAAGGGCAAGAGAAAGATTGGGAACAACCAATATGGATTTACCAAATCACAGCTGACCAATCTGTTTGCCAGACCTGTGGATGAGCAATGGATGTTGTACACCTAAACAACGAGCAAGGCTTTTGAGATGGTCTGCCATAGTATTGTCATAGCTAAATCAGAAGAACACGATCTGCACTCTCGGCAGATTAGTGGGTGATACTGAATCTGGGAGTAGCTAATGTGCTACAGGGCAAGGCTGCTATTAAGAGAGACCTTCACAGGATAGAGAAATAGGGTGACAAGAATATCATTGAGTTCAAATCAGCTAATGCAAAGTCCTGCACCTGGACTGGAATAGCCCTATGCTATGGCTGAGTGGCCAGAAAGCAGCTTTGGAGAAAAAATCTGGAGGGTACTGGTGGCCAAGTTGAGAATGGGTCAGCAATACCTCTTTGCAGTTAAGACAGCCAGCCACATCTTGGGCTGTAGTAGCAATGGTGCAAGGGATGCGATTATTCCCCTCCATTCAGCACTGGTGAGACCACATCTGGAGACCTGTGTCCAGTTCTGTCTCTCCAGTACAAGAAAGACATTGCCACACTGGACTGAGTCCAGTGCAGGGCCATCAAGTCAGCTGGGTAGTGCATGGTAGATGAGGAGAGGCTGAGGGAACTCAGCATGCTCAACTCAGAGAAGAGCAAGCTGAGCTCTAAAGGGGAAACCTTATTGCTCTCTTTAACTACCTGGAGGGTGCAGGGAAGACAAATCTTCTTGGAGGTGCACAGTAGAATGATTAGATGCAATGGACAAGGTGGAACATGGCCAATTCCAATTAGGCATTAGAAAAAGGGTGAGGGGTTTTTGGTTTTGTTTAAGTAGAGCACCACATTACCATGCCAATGAATGACACAAAAGAATATTAATCTCACTAATATAGAGGGGCATCAAAACTATACAACCCAGCTTCTCGGTAATCCTCAAATGGCTGTTCATTTGGACTAGAATGCTGGGATAATTATGATCATAATCAATACAAGATTCACTCAGCTGGATGCAAAAAGGGTTTACATAGCATTTCCTTTGTTAATTTGTTGACATGAGACATAAGATTTATTTGTCTGTGCCTCAGTTTTCTCTGTTAATGCAAGACAGAAACACCGAAATTACCTGTATCTGGGGCGTGGGGGCATTTGATTTTAAAATCCAAATACAAAATACAAGAATTCAAACAACAAGCAGTAGATCTTGTTAAGACATGCAGGAATTTGCCTCATGAAGCTAAGACTGACGTATGTAATTCTTTGCATCTTCTGGCTACAGTTATAATTAATGAAAGTACATTCTTCCTTGCTGACTACTGTACTGGACTCCTACAGATTTTCACCTGAATTCAGCATAAAAGATTCATAGGAACTAAGCAGAGCATGCCAGACTGATCTATGGTGGTAAGAACAGCTTTCAAGATGATTTATTTCTGAACTGGGAAAAGAGAATTTTCACTGCAGTCTTTGCAGCATGGTAAACGAAACAGCACCAAAGCAGAGCGAGAGAAACAGAAAAGCCAGTGTGCAGCAGACTGGATGACCAGTCCTGATTTAATAGGTTTGTAACTTACCAACATAGAAGTAAACTCACATTGATGAGCAATGGAAAAACACTTCAGCTCCACTATGAGCTTGCAGACTGATTGGTAATGTTCTCATTCATCACAAAAAAGCCCCACTTAAAAATATCCATACTCCTATTTTGAAAAATCACCATTATGGTAATATTAATTTCAAGTTAACATCACGTCTCCTGGGCTCCATCTTCCTATTAAGTATGTGACACCGCTTGATTTATTCTATCTCTATAACAAGACGATTTTCTCCACTGCTGACAGTACAGACAAATCACTGATCTTTGCTCTCTGTGGATTTTACCGGCCAACTGTTAGGTTGAAGGAATCCCTTTTCTTCCCATCTCAAAGCAAGACCTTTAAGGAAGTTCTGTAAGCAACAGTGGACCCTGTCCCTCTGTACAGCTTCTCATATTATCCCACCCTACCTGGCCTCATCTAGACAATGGCCACCTTCACCTTTTCCAGGGACACAGCACTACAAGCACTTGATATCCATTAATCCAGACATCAGAACTTTTATGTTTGGGTGGTCAGTGGTGGAAACTGCTGTAGAAAACTGCAATCAACCCTTCTTAGAGCAGTTTTACAAGAATTTCTAACAAGTCAAGTGGAAAAGGAGGAACATTATGGTCTTGAACCAAAACTGATGGAGTAGTTTATTTTTGTTCATTTTGCTTTAAAATAAAAAAAACCAAGAGAACATATATTCAGGCTATACCAAACAGAAAAAAAAATGAAAACAAAATATTTTGTTATCAACAGTGAAATGAAAAATTATATTTAAAATTTTGGATTGTTATACAATTTTAAAAAGAAAACTTAGGAATAAAATAAAAAGACATCCGTTTATGTCAAATGAAAATTCCTGAAATGAATACTCTAGAATTTTGTTTTCAACACTTGCAAAAGAAAGGACCAGCTGATTAACTAAATCATGGCTAAGATAGACCCGTGTTTAAACAGCTGGAATACTTACATGAACGCCCATTAAGCCTACAAACAAACTCCAAGATTCACAAATAAAACTGTTTTCTAAAACAAGTATCTTTTCTTGTTATTCTGGAGCACTATGTATGGAGTCTTAGACCTACTAAAATAAGTACATTCAAGGCTTGAGATACAAGCCTTATGTCTTGAGACACAAAACACAAAACAAAGCTAAAACAAAGAATTAAGATGTAAATTAAAGAGTTGTTCATGTTAGACTGAACAGCATGGAAAGTAGTGAGATAGACATAAAATCCTCATTCCTGTTTTACAGTTTTAAAGCTAATTTGACTCATTAAGAGTACAAATATTCCAAACGTACCAAGACATTTCAATTCTGTTTAGTAGAACATGTATTATTATTTGTTGTTCGCTTGGTCATTACACTCACCAAATTAATTTACTAGAAGCACCACCAGAGAAGGTAGCACCTACCAAATCTAGTCTCGTCTGAAATTCATTTTAGACCATTGGTGTCTCTGGGTAGCGTTTACTGGGGCTGCTGACTTTGATGAAATGAATTATTAAACCCTGCCTGGCCTCACCAGCACTGCCAGCTTCAGCACAAGCATTCAGGAGAGGACTACTTTTGCCCCTAACACTGCTGTTCTACAAGCACCTCAGGGCAGTATGAAACTCCTCCGACAGAGACTGATGGGTTCGCCATGCCATGAAGCCATTCCTCCCTTTGCCTGGATACAACCATCGTGAGGAGCTACAAAGTGAACTGGTCTGGGTTCACAATAAACTAAGCCATAAGGAGGAGGAAGCTTCAGTTTTAATGAGTTTCCTGTTCCAAGTCATTATGTGTCTGCACGAACACTCTTGCTGGCATATGGGAGAGGGGGCAGATAGCATTGCCTTTTGTTTTTCCAGTTACAGTGCCAAAGTGTTTGGTGGACAATAGCACAAAACCTGCCCAATGACAGAGCTAGCTGTGACGAAGGGTGCACTTGGACACAAGCCTTCTGACATGGCCTGTGCTCCATTGGGTCGATGACTGTGATTGCCAGGTTAAATTCTCTAGTTTTGTCAAATCAGTCAAGTTTTTGTAGGCAATGAATCTGAACTGGACATACAAAAAGACATGAACACAAGGAGTGAGGTGGAGGGGTGAGCGACAGAAACGGAGACAGCAGAAGAGTTAAAGCCATTCTGTGGCCTTTTTTTTGGAGGTAAATGGACTTAATGAATGAACCAATGAAACTGTGTAGCTTGTGATTAAATAACTGCCTGTTTCAATGCAACATAGTGCTGTAACCAGGTCCTGTTCAGGTGTGTTTCTTACAAATATTCACCAAGTTATCTACTCTAAACCCCAGAAATATGTCATAACACGACCCAAGACATTAATGCCACTTAAAAATGGAAAAATGCAGCAAATTCTGCTCAGCCACCAAGAGCAAGTATTCAGGGGAAAAAAAAAATCTAAAAAATGCTACCTTATGTAAACTAGTTCATCACTCTTTCATTTTATTTTTACTACTTTAAGTAAAAGTCAGTCGCTGCCCTCCATTCCTACACAGCCTCAGGGACGCAGACTGTTTACCATATCCATGTTTTCAGTTGTAAATGCTGACCTGATCAACACCATAATGCCATTTACTAGGAGTTTACACAATAGCATCAGCTTCAGTAAAACACCTAAAAAATTAGCAAGTCAATTTAAAGGGGAAAACAACTCCCCATTAAATCCTATTCAGGCCTGCAACTTCTCTCCAGGCCAAAACATACATACATCTACTCCCAGGCAGGCTTCCTCTTTGTAATGTTAACAGAACAATTTAAAAGGAAGGGATGCTTAAAAATGGAGATGGAATTCAAGTATTGTGGAGGAGGGGGATGGGGCTCATTTGGTGGTTTTTGAACCATCTTCAATTTACAGTTGCACTGCTGTAAATAAGAAACAGAGGAATACTGTCTGCTGCACTGGAAATACTAGGACAAATGGGTAGTGTGAAAGTTTTCTCCCAAGAAGTAAGCTGCAGAATCTGAAGAAACACCACACAGTGCTCTGAAGTATATGACATTCATTATAGTTTTTGTTTCAATACTGTGTGCAATGGCTATCTCAAAGTACTCTGAGACCTTTCATACTCCCCTATATCTAGTCTCCTTCATCTAAAAGCAGAAGGCAGTACGATAATCCTTTTAAATTATTTGCAACATACATCCTATTAGATGCGACACATGTTGTTTCTAATCCTACTACAGTCTAACACTAAACCTAACCTTATTTCCACATTTTTACGTATCCACGTGAAGACAGTAATGTAGAAAGCAGGACTGTAGAGTGTGAAGCATACACTCATAAAAGCAGCTTTTCCTGGTTTGTGGCACCGTTCTTCTAAAGTAGCAAGGGGAAGCTTGCTTTAGGAGTTTATTTTTATGCTGGGCTCCCACTCTCTGTATGTCTTCACTATTATTGTGCTGCAATTAATTTCCATCACCAAATTAACAATGACATCTGGGAAAGTTGCTGAATCAAACACAGAAGAGCAAAAGCACAGCTCCAAAACTGTAAGCTCTAGATCACGAAGCAGATAAGTTTACTTTTACACCAGGAAGAACATCAGGAATCACAAACTAATCCTCAATGAACAATACTTACACCTGCTGAAGTGAGAAAAATCTTAGTAAGATCGACAAGAACCACACACTCAAAAACATGACAGTTTCCTCCTTTAGTTAGAAATGAAAAATTAAGATACAGTATCACATTATAAGGAAGAATTTTTTAAAAATACAATTATGTCCACCTATGAAAGTTTGTGAGAACAATGAAATGATGTTTTGATTTGAAATATTAATAATTGGCTTTTAATTCATGTATATATAAAAAAAACCCATACCTTGTAGAGACCAAAGAAGCCTAAGTCCCGTAATACAGTGAGGGCACTAACTCGTGGACCAGTAGTAATTTCTCCAGCCACCTGTAATCGAATCTTAACAATTTCCAGTGGATTGGTAAAGATCACTTGAGAACCTCCAGCCTGAAATTAAAAGTGGAAAGGAATACATTAACCCGCTACATTGTTTGCGGCATATGTCCTGTTACATTCAAGAGAAGATATTTTTAATCCTGCTGCAGTTGGTTAATCTATTAGCAGACAAGAGTTTTAGTATTGGTTAATAAACTGCAGCTCACAATGTAAGAAATCTACACCACCACCACCACCCCCACCACGCCCCCCGGGGATGAGTGGTCAGGAAAACAGAGAGGAAACAGGTCAGCCACTGCTGGACACTGCATTACAACAGACAGCCACTAGCTCAATTCTTGCTGCAAGAATACATTCACCCACACCAAGTTATGCAATACTGACAAGCCAAGAACATTGTAAAGCAAGTAACGAAGTGAAAGGAAGAATTAGTAACTAAGTAAAGAAACCGAGATGTGCATGTCACTACATAGAAAGTGAAAACATACTGTTGAAGAGTAAAAGTCTGGCAGAAGTTTTTTCAATTTTGGCATGAGTTCATAAAACAAAGAACACATGGACTCCAAAGACCAGAACTGCAGATATATTGTGCTTTTTAAAAAAAAAAAAACATGGAACTACCAGTTTCAGTGCCATTAAATGCCGTTTGTTTCAAGAGTCTGAGTTCCACAACGTTATTTGTGCACTAGGTAATAAAGAAAAGACGGTCTACAGACTGAAGGATTCTATTAATCAAGAACCACTAAATGTTTTTGACGTGTCAGTCTCCATTTGTTGGGAAGACATAACTCAAGTGATTTTTAAAGTTAGATTTAAAACACAACAGTTGCAAGCATTTCAGATTCCCTGTTAGGTCTCATAAAGTTCATCTCATTCGCAATATGTAACGTAGGGAGGGCGTAACCTTTCTGCTACACTGACAGATCTCGAGTTAAAAATCTGAAACAAGAAAAAAGGTAACATGAAGGCTACCTAAGTGTATTCAAAAAATACTCATTCAGACTCCATCTGGCCCAAATTCAACAGTGTCATTCTAACTTATGTTAATTTCTTAATTATGTGGCCCAACAGCTATGCCATTCTCTTGGTTCTGAAATCACACAAACTATGCAAAGGGCAATCCTCACCCAGCCCACAAAAAACCAACTATTTTTTTTCTAGAAGGTTATGACTAAAATGAAATAAGCTGCATTTAAGTGTGCTTGCATCTAGCCATGTCTAGTATGTAAACACTATGTACACATCTTTTTTAAATTATCTAAATGTTAAAAGAATTAATCATAGCTCAGATTAACTATCATTCAAAATAAAAAATATACACAGTAATAAGATTTAAATAACGTGCTGAAGAAATGGCAAATCGCACGAACAACTATTCTTGTCTACCACTTAGACTGAGCATACACAGTGTGGTTATAAATTAAAGTCTTTACATAACCCCCAAAATATCCCAAATGTTTCCTATTTTGACCAGAAAAAGCATGCTCTTGTGTAACTCAAATGGTTTTGACTTTCAAATTGGCATAATTTAATTTAACTGCTTTTACCAAACCAGAATCCTGGTACATATAAAACTGCTATTCTTGTTGCCATCAGAAATTAGACTGATAAATTATTTGGCACATATGCTGACTTCAGTTTTGCAGTTAAACTGAAACATATTAAGTAAGCAAGCATTCGTAACAAAAAAAATTGCTTCTTTTACTTGTCTACTCATCTTGCAAAGTCTCAAAATCCTGGAAATATCCTTATGGTGAATTACAGATTCCTACATAATAAACATTTGGGTCTATGTATTACAAATACTAAGCATTCCCACATGCCATCACACATATTTTCTTCTTAAAAGGATAAAATCCCAATTGCAGGTGATAATGTTCATTTACAAGTGATACTGTTAATTTTTAAGTTTTCTATACCACAGCCCTCCTCTAAAAAACACTACATAAAAACTCATACCAACTGATCTGTTAGCACAAATAAACTACTTTCCCTCAGTATGATATTCTTGCATTTCATTGTGCCATGACTCCGTGGGAAGTGTTCCTTTAATTTTCACTACAGGAAAACCATATTAAAATTTAAAAGATGACAACAAAATTAAGTTTATTATTATTATTAATGCACCAAAACACTAAGCAATTTTAGAAATGTATAAAAACGTTTATAAGTGAATGCCATATTTAAAGAAAGAAAATAGAAACAGGTATGTGATTTTGAAGGAGAATAAAGGCAAATAATTTCTGAATTCAAACAAAAGGGAAATACTTTAGATGCTAGCACATATAAATGTTTATGTTTGCATGTCCATCCTGGCTGTGTTGACACTTGCAGCATTAGATGTTTGTGACTGTGAGTAAATCACACAAGACTTCCTCTGCTTCAGCTTGGTATTTGAAAAATGGAGATCCTATTATTAACCCACCACATACAATCAAGCTCACTGCATTCACATTTTTAAAACACGGAGACCTGCATGCACCAGGCACTACTAAAAAGACTACCAGTTCTGCTGCCCACAAAGCAGGTCTGAAGAAAGACATCAGAAGTTTCCAGTGAAGTCTTTCCACAAAACTGTCCAGGTACTAGCCCAGAACTCCCTGAACAACCTTTGTCTTCCTCTGAATTTGATCAAAGATACACTCCAAAAATCAAATGGTGCATAACTGAAAGTGATGAGCCAGACAATACCTGACAGAGGGTGTCAGTAGGAGGGTTTCTACCACCTGCCTGTTTTGTGATGGAGAGGAAGGCTGGTTTATCAGCCCGTACAGAGGCAGTTCTAGCAGTAACAAGTACAGTCGCCTGGTGGGGAGCTTTTATCACTGTTATTTAACCATCCATGCTGGTAACTGCAGCTCCTGACTCTCAAAATGGGGGTGGGGTGGGGAGCAAACTGGAGATGGCTACTATACTCTCTAATGAAATGATTTCTTGCTTGTCTAGTACTGGTAACTCCTATTGTGTTATTCATCATCATAGTATGCAAGTGTCTCATAAATATTAATGGTATTTCCTCCCAGTGCTCCTGTGAGGAAACTACGACGACTCCGGTTTTACAAGAAGGGGATTTGAGGTAAAGAGGTTAATAGTATGCCCAGTGTGTGCATCCCCCTAGCTCAAACATGTAAGAGTCTCCAGATATCCTGATCTCCAAATCAGCAGCTTGAATCACAATAGCATGGCTTCTGTCTTCTGAGTTTTTGCATAGTGAGTACAATGAAAGAAATCTCATCAACCTATTTCTTTCCAGCCTCTTCAAAGTGCTAGTATAAACTGTTATGGAAAAAAACAGACAAAATATCATCAGCACATTGTATCACCCTGCCCATTCACTCTGTTTGGCCAAAAGTTGAAGAACATTTCCTTCTTGTTTGCTAACTTTTGCAGTTGAAAATGTATCTCATTTTAAAATTTTGAAATATGCTCCCAAAGGTCAGAATTTGAAGACTACTTTTTTGGCCAAAATAAACACAGTTTAAGCTCAGGTTGCTCAAGCTTAATGGTTTCTTCACTAAGTGCCACAAATTCAACTTCATCAACCATTTAATATAGATACTTCCCAGTAACACCAATTTTTCCATACTGAAGTTAGAAACTTGAATACCCTCAACTCTGAATTCCTTATCACCTCTTCCAATCATTTTTTAAAGAAACAAATGATCTGACTGTAAAAGCAAATCTATTACTTTTCAGTTATTATCATGTGATTAAAATAAAACCCGCAATTTTGAGTTATTTATAGGACTAGATACCTAGAGGTATTGCATGGATAATTATCTGTAAGGGCCCACAAAGGGCCCATATTATTCTGAAAGAATTTAACATTTTACCTAATCACAAGCACTTATGGTCTCTTTCAATGTAAAGCAAGAAAATAAAAGGGAAATACTCCTGTTATCCAAGAACTCCTCATACACACATAGCTAGAAATCTGCATCCCTGTAAAATGTTCAATGTGCTTTAACACACAGAGAGCTAGCTAAGCATCAACACACATGAATTTTTAAAATCAAGCTAGGTTTTTTCCCATTTTTGCAGTTCTTCAACTCTGCACTGGTATATCCCTCAACACCTCTCGATGGCAGTATAGCCTTGTACAGTAATACAGTACTGTCTATCACATGCATCCTTCTACTTTCCTGAACAGAAGGGAGAAGTAGAAATAGTTGAAGTATTTCTTTTTGTCCATGAGGCAATAAAACTCACTCTGTAGTGAAAAAAAATTAATTTAGTAACAACCACTTAAAAACACTCCAGTTTACGAAGTCAAAATGTTTTCTACTTCTTCACATGTTCAAATCACCTTGTAATAAAATTTACTGGAAAATAAACAGATTTTCACCTCCCTCATCACACTACAAAAAGAAATTCCTATTCTTTTTAATGTAACTGCATTTTATGCCCTTATGAGATTAGATAAGAAGTGAGCACACCAGACCCAGCTCTCCTAGGGCTTTCACACCTCGATTTGAAAGCTTCAGTGTAGGTTCTGAAGAGAATACAGCTTGCAATTCAGGAAGAAAATTCTATGTTTTCCATCCCAGAAGAAAGTACTAGATTCTTTTCCTTTCATCTCTACTGACCATGAACTGTTCTTGTGCCTCTAATTAACCTTATTACCTACTTCAAATCATAGCCTTTTTCCTGTTCTCAGCTAAGACCATTTAGGGTCAGCCTGGATCTTTCTTTTGCATCCCATGCAACTTGTCAAATATCACCTTTCAAGGTTTCATGGACTAAGAAAGGACTACTACTGCTATTAGAGTGTTAATATTTCCCAACGATATCACCCAGGGATAGCAATTATGGCAAGTAATGGCAACCATTAAAATACATAAGCAACATATTATATAATTACCCAAAATCAACCTCTGTAAAAGAAATCGTCTACAATGTCTTCGTTACTTGTTCAATTTACAAAAAGACAAGCAGGTGGAAGTTCCAAAATTTTTAGTCAACTGTTTATCGCATTCAGTCATGCTGAATGTTGTACACTGTCCCAGGCCCTTTCTCCTTGCCAGTTGCCAGATGCAGCCTGTTATCCTGTGCATTTGCTACCATCCATTAATCCTAATGAAAGCCAAGTTTCCTGAAGTGCTAAGCATCATACAGACACAAAATAAAGAGTGTTCCCGGTCATAAAAAAAAAAAAATCCAAATTAAAAATGCACTCAGGGAATGCAAGAATAGAAGAATTACCATCCTCATTGTATAATAAAGGGCAACTAAGGCATAGAACTATTCAGTGACTTACCACAAAAATCACATACTAACTCTATGACAGAACAAGGCTTAGAAGCCAGATTTACAGAGTGCCACTGCAGTGCTTCAAACTACCTCTAAAAGCCTTGGTGTTTGTATGGCAAAAGATCCCAAGAGCATCAGATGAATTATGTTGGGCTGCTGCAACAGTGATTTCACTATGGACTTGCCTGTTACCAGAAGAGCTACCAAGTAACAGACATCTGTCCAAAGTGACTGTTTTTCTTATAGATTTCAAAGGTGACAACCTTAATTATGTGGCACTGTATGTCAAGGGCAAAGCATACTGGGTTCTCAAAAGCTTGGTTCTGTTATCTTTTTTCCTGATAAAGCCAGGCTTCAAAAATCCAGACAAGCCATCTCATGTTATTTTGTGTCCTCTCATCTGTGGTCCTACCTATACAGGATTCTGATAATGCTCTTTAGCAACGGGAGTTCATATAGTAAATACCTTTTCTTCAGATCGTGAGGAGATTTCCTGAGCCCTCAATCATCTTTTTTCACTACCCTGACCAGGCTAGCACAGAAACAGCTTTCATGCTGCTCAAGCAGAACTGTGTTTTTCTTCAGTTAATCCTTCTTGTCTTCCGAGGACAGCTTTCTCTTGAACTGGCTAAGGTTTTACTTTGGGCAGCTCAAACAGCGAACACTGCTAGAATCACAGTCTTGTTAATGTCCAAGTGTACATAAAATATAAAACAAGCTCCTTCAAACGCTCACGTAAAAGTGCTCATAAATAGAACTGCAATTAGTCTGAACAAAAGTACATTCCTGCTACTGCTTCAGACACATTTCCAAGACTTGGATACAAGTTGTGACGATACTCCTACAACAGTATATTAATGACCTGGCTAAACAGAAACAAACAGGAGTATGGTTTGTTTATAACCACTGACCAAGTCTGCAGTGGGAAAAAAATTAAAATTGTGGATTTGATATTTTCCATGTTATAGATAATTCAGTTCTCAGAAGCCTAGCCAAAAAAATCAAAGTGGAGCCTACTTGATTGGCATTATAAAAACAATTAAGTTACAGACCTGTCAAATATGTTAACATTTGGCTCTGTCTGTTCTAGTTGTCTACTTTGACTAGTTGTAGAATCATTTAATGATTTACAGATCTTTCAAGTCTTAAGGCATGGTAGCTGTATTAAAACTGTGACCCATTATTTCTTGGTCACATCATAAATTACTGTGACATCATAAATATCTTCCTTTTTCTCATAGAAAGCTAGACTTTAATTCCTGATTTGAGTTTGAGGCTTTGTTTTGGGAGTTTTTTTGGAACCTGCACTCACAAACACTAAAATATTTTACTGCCAGTAGAAGAAGGAATAATAGGACAAAGGGATGTGTAATAAAATATAATTGTCAAAACAAATACATGTTTTAAACTGTAATGTATGTTCATATAAAATTTTGCAGTCATTATTTCTAATATAATAGGGAAAAAAAGAATACATTTCAAATGGAAAGAATATTAAGTATGCTTGTTGGAAAAAAAAAGGACTTTTTAAGAGTGCAGAACTGTTTGGTTCTACAATCAGAAACCTATCAATCTAAACCTATGCATCCCTCATCGTTCTACACTTTGAAAAATTCCCCCCTCTCTCTTTTTTTTTAGGGGAGAAGGAAAGAGGAGAGGGGAAGGAAAATGGAAAACCACCTCTGATTTGTTATGGGAAAATACCTCTGGAAAAAAATTAAAACTAGATAAACTAATCCAAAAGGAAAACTCAAAACGGAGTGAAATCATGTTCTGCCTAGCTCCTTACTGCTTTCAGGAAAAGCCAGTTTAAACAAGTATGACTGTGTGAAAATTTAGTAAACTATTTTTTAAAACATCCAAACCTGCAAGGAAATGTGAGGTGAGGTCAAAGATAAGCAGGAACTGTACACCAGGCACTTCCCCACCCTTTGGTACAATCTCTTGGAAGGGCTATCATGTTACTGTATGTTGCCTTCCCAAACTTCATTACAAGGCTTAAATCTAAGATTACATGAAAATTAATCAGAGACAATTAAAACAGAGCAGTGTTCAAATACAAGATTGCAAATGTGAAGTTAAACTGAAGTCCAGATCTAGCTGCATTTTTTTGTACCAAAAGTTTACATTAGTTTAAATTATTTTCACTCTGCTGAAAATAACTCCAATTACAGTGGTTCAGAGAAGAAAGCTACACTTTAAAAATACCTAGTTAATTATAGTATATTCTTTTACATTATATTAATTACATTAAATAGACTTTAAATCTAATTAATTTATTTAACAACATAAATTTTATGTAAAAAGAAAATAGCTTTAAATGTAATCCAGGGGAAAAAAATTATTAGGAGCTTCTGAACTTTTCCTTAAACAAGAAACGTGAAACTGGGCTTTTACACATACAGGTAGGACTCCCCTTGAAAGTCATGCCTGACTACAAAGAGAACAGACCTTCGAGAACAAATCTGTTAAGAGTTCAAGAGATGTATGCCATTTGCTTTCAAAGCTAACATGAGCAATCATTTAGAAGACCATGACTGCTTAACTATCTCAATAAACTATATAAAAACTTTTCTGTGTGATAGCAGTTGTTCTTTTTTCAGATATACATGCAGAGATTTTATTTTTCCCCTGGAATACAAAATGCTCAGTTTCATTCTACCCATAGCTCAGCCTTCTTTGCCAAATAGAATAGAATTTTATGAGATTTAGGTTTCTGAATAATGAAAGCAATAATGACACCTTCAGTCTCCTTTAGCCTACAACTTAGAAATGTCTACATTTTTGCAAGTAAGAGATCTAAGAAGTGTGGGAATTGCAGTCCATACACCCTCTACCTCCACTGCAATGCCACAGAGAAAATGCAGCTCAGATGTGGACTTATCTTTATTACTCTCTGAAACATAAAATAGATGATGTAAGTAGCTTTATAAAACTATTTGTACTGGATCACTTATTTGGCACAATTCAATCAGAATTTCACACCATATTCCTTTATAAAAATTGATTCTGGACAGGATTTTGCACTTTCTAGATGAACACCGTATTAACCACGTCTGATTTTTATGTTCCATAGCAGAGTTGAGGTTGTCCAAGCAGGTCCGATATGTTTTAACTTTATTATGATTACTATAAAGTCTCTAGAAATATGCCTAAAATTGTCTTGACAACTTAAATAAAAGCAGATCTGTACGGGGTCTGTAATTGTACTGTACTAAATGATTTAAACTGGCTAATAGTGAGCACGCACTGAGCAGCTGCAAAGGAAAAGACTGCATGTAGAAAAGAAAAGAGGAGGGAGAGCACAAGGAAAGGTTAATACAGCAAAATGCTTTTCTCTTTTCTTACTGAAAATTAAGCCTCCAACTTACCTATATAATTGTCTTACTATATGCAGACAAGGCAACATATATTATGTAGTTATTTCTTTTTAGTCACACTATACTTCTGTTTTTCTTAATATTTTTGTACATGTTTTATGATTACTTTTTATTTTGCATCTTTGTATCTCCTTCCCAGTTACTTCCAGACACAGAACATAAATTTTTCAATTAAACATAGAACTGCTTTATTTAAGGAACTAAACAAAATGACTGTCTCACCTAAAAGTTTAGTGTTAAAGGAACACCTCAAAACCCCAAAATACTATTTATGCCACTTTTACAAACAGAATTTATAATTGGTTAATATAACTAAAAAAATAAGAATAATAACAGTGCTGTATAAAAAAAAATCAGGTTACTTTTAAACTTAATTCACTTAAATGCTTCTGTTAAAAGAAGCAAGCAGCTAAACTCGGTATGACTAGTGATTACTTTTTATTTAAAATATAAAATAAATTGAAAGACATGGAAAAAAGCTCATAGAAACTTCAAGATTATTGCCACTGTAAAAAAAAAGATTTCAAGTTGTACTTACAGCTTACCCAAGATCATCCTTTTATTAAAGAATCCCTGAAGGTAAGTTACAGCATTAGCAGAAATCAAACCTAGCATATTTGTGCACATTTTCCTTCAAGGAGGTTACATCAGATTTGTGGTTTAGATGCTCAGCAGAACCTAGCTCTACAGTATCATTACACTATGTCTTGGAACCCAAGCTTTTTACTAGTCTAATAATGATAAGGGCTATATAGGATTCACATGAGAAATTAGAGTCCTAAATGCACAGCAGAGACCAGAGTTCATGGTGGGTGTCAGGCATTGTGCAAATCTGGAAGTTATATATATTTTTATGGGTAACAAATACAATAGTCAGTAGGAAAATTTCTTACAAACAAAGGAGATGGAAATTTTGAGTTAGTAATTTACATAAAAACCCTCCTTAAGATTCTGTATAAAAATATAGAGGTTATACTTTTAATTATGTTCTTGAGAGTCTCAAAAAAAAAATCTCAATCAATCTATCACTTTCATCTTCACATAATAAAAAGCTATGAAACAGGCTGTTAACTGAACTAAGTGCCACGAGGTCATGAAGTAAAAGATCTTTCTATTTTCTTCTTCTTCCCTTTTTTTTTTTTCCAGGAGAGAAAACAGTTTACAAAACAGAAAAAGACTTGTTCAATGAAACAATCAGCTTTAGTTACAAGTGCAAAAAGTCAGCCATGTGTACTAATTCTCAGTAATTATGATGCAAAGTGAACTCCTTGGGGACTTAAAAGTCAATGCCTGGCAATGGCTGGGCAAACAGCAGAGTGGAGCTACTCAGGTGATATTGACCCCTTCAAAGCCCTTTGTGTTACTGAACAACCCAAACCATCCAACTATCTGCCCTATCCTCCCTTTCTAGGGTATTAATGCTATACTGTACTCGCAGGGCTGGTATTTAAAACATTAAAATCTAGTATGCATCCCAGCACACAGCCCTTGCATAAGCAATGAATACACTCCAAGGAAACAGAACCACTGAAGAAGGAAAATTCAGTCTGTGTTTGTAACACAATCACAGCTGAGAATCAGATACTCAGAGTGGAAAGGAGATAGGGCAGGTGTCTTTTATAAAATTCATCTTAGTTGGCTGCCCCTTTTTAGACTCTTAACACATCATGCACTCCTGTCTTCTTGCCTTCTACATAAGTGATTACTACATTGTGAAATGAGGTAAAAATCCAAGACTGAAAATTTTCAAATATATTCCGCAGTGTCCTTCCTGTTTCCACAGTGAATCGCAGGTTTCACATTGGTTTAAACAGGGACAGAAAGTTAGGCCAATACAACACTGAAATCTATACGAAAAAGCCTGTCTTTGGCATCTCATATTTTATGTGTGTTTACTCCATGAGAGAAAAATTCACCCCAAAAACCTAGGCACCATTTGTAATGATAGTCTCTGTTGCTAGTCTGAATTGGGTTTAAAATTACAAAAAAAAAACCCCACAAAGACCACCTGCAGAAAAGACAAGTTGCAACCCATCTGCCTGGCACCAGAATATGCCCTAAAGTGGAGCACTCCAATTAAAAGAAAACTCAAGGCATTCTGCCACCACATGTCTACTGCTACAACTTTATGCAGCATCTCATTGTTAATATATATTTCAAATACCAAATAGGACAAGCCAACATTTACAGCACATTTAAAATACATCTCAAACCACCTATCTCTTAAAGCAGATCCTTAGTTTACAATGAACTACTGGCACAAAGCTTGCTGCAGCATTCTCATGAATGACAGCTCTCTGTAAAGAGTGCTTTTTGTACTGCATTAAAAAATTCACAGTAGTCTGTAAAAATAAAAACCCTAGATCAAATGACATTTTAAATGAAAATTTTGCTGAATTCTCTATGGCTGCTATGTTCGTAAGACATTTTATTAGTGTAAGGGGCAAATACTTTTTACTCTGCAAGCACTTTATTGCATTTTTCCTTCATTTACAGCATGCTTTTTATTTAGGGCTTTAGAGACCCACATTCTTCTCTCCCTCCCTTTTTTTTTTTCTCCCCCCGAATGCTACTAAAGTTACAGAACAAGGGGATCCTACCTGGCAGTCTACAACAGGTCAGTGATCAAACAGAAGGAGCAGTGAGACAGCAGCCAAATCCTGCCCCATCTCCTGAGAATTACAGAAAGCCAGGGTTTCTCAGCCTGCAACGCAACCTAGCCATTGCACCCTGAGGCTCAGATAATCGTAGTACACTCTCTGCAAGCACATACAGCACAAATCTCTGCATCTACTAAGGTTAAAACACAAGCATTTGTTTTTAAGTCGCTGCTTACTGTAGTTTTTGACACAGGTAGAAGCTGCTTGAAAATGTGACCTCATCTGTCTTATGACAGCAGAAACAAAGATAGATTGAAAACACACCAACATTGCTCTGCCCTAGTGATCAAAGCTGGTTTAAATAAACAGTGTTCTTTATCTGTAAAGTGCACTGGTCTTTGAACAACTATTCATTTTACCTAAAGTATTTACATTTGCTTGAACAAAATCAATACACCAGATAAAGTAAGCCATGATATGGACAGAACTAGATGAAACCATGAGGTATTATCATTTACCCAGTAAGATGCCAGTTGTTCATTAAGATACTGCTTTGTGCAAGCAAAACACTCTTAAAAACTTAGTGTGTTTTAAATACAGCCCACATTCAGGAATGCATTATGTACTGAGTTAACATTACACAGCCTACGTCTGCTATGAACTCAAAGAAGCATGAGTAGTTTTTGCCATTTCAAAAAGCCAGCATCACTGTAAAAAGTGAAAATTAGTGGGTGCAGTAACACATCGGAAAGAAGTGACGTGGCAGAGTGGGTGCCACAAAGTAGTAACTCATTATTAACTAACTTCTGGGAAGGTTAGCATGAATCTTCTTTAGGCTATAAGCTAGAGCCAACATGAATAAGGACAGATTCTTTATTAAGGAAACAAACTCTAAGCTGTGAGAATTATACAGCGCAGTTAAAAGAAACGATGCACAGAAACATTTACCCTTTCATCAAGAACGGCTGGCCTATCTAGGAAAGAATTGAGATGCTCTAGTAGAGTCTGCTCTTGAACTGGATCTGTGGTTAAATAGAAGTCTTAGTCCACATAGTTAATCTTACACACTGCACTTTCATGAATTTCATATGAAGGAAATTAAAGATACTTACACAGCCACCAGCAAGAATTTCTGCAGCCAGTGGGACAGAGCCATCTTTAGTCATAAACTTATCTCTCACAAAATCATTAACCTTAAAAACAAACATTTATGAAAGCTGATAAATTAAAAGGTTGGAGAAAACACTCATCAGCTGCAAATTCCCTGCATCTGAAAATGCAAATATATCCACACAGCTACCAAACTAACAGGTATCAAACAAATCTTAAGATTTTATATGAAATATTGTAAAGCTATGTTTTTCTTCATAACAAAGATTTGCAGCATAATGCAAATATTTATTGAAAAAAGATAACAATCACTAATTAAATAATAAAATCATTATCTGAAAATCAATGGTAAAATCACTTAAGATTTTAGAAATGCTAGCTACATTAAAAAATTTAAATGTAATTTAAAATTAATATCAGAATGTTCAATAATAAGTTTTAACACAATAGTAATGCAATTAATAGCATTAAGTAGCTTTCTTTTTAAAAAATGCATACTACAAGCTTTGGTGAATACTAGCTTACCGTTGAATAACCAATACATTACGATTGAGTTATAACAAAAAATTCTTCAGTTCCTTAAAATCATTCAAGAAATAACAAAATTACAGAAGTAAAACATATAGGGAAAAAAATTAATGCAGAAAAGTTCCTTTCTTACCAACACTACACTGCATGCTCATATTATCTCCTGTTGTACTAGAATTACACATACAGGAACTACAAAAAGAAAAGCCCTCCAAGTTCAATAAACACCTACCCATTTTTGCTAAGAAGTGAAACCAAAGGCCTGTGCTACTTACAAACAAGCAGATGAGCTGAACAAGTTAAATAAGCTTGTTATATTCTGGAGCAAGTCCAAAAACAAGTTTTCAGTAAGATTCTTAAAATGTACATATATATATCTGCAGGTGACTTGTATGCCATTTGTAATGTTCACAAGTCAGACATAAACAGTTGCTTTGTGCTTTTTGTAATTAAGTTCATATAAAGCAAAAATCATAGAATGACAGAATTGTTTAAGGTTGGAAAAAACTTTAAGATCAAGTCCAACCATTAACTTAGCACTGCCAAGCCCACCACTAAACCATACCCCTAGAGCACCACATCTACAAGTCTTTTAAATACCTCCAGGGATGGTGACTTCACCACTTCCCTTGGCAGCCTATTCCAATGTCCCACAACCCTTTACTAAGAAATTTTTCCTAATACCCAACTCAAACCTCCTTTGCCACCAACTTGAGGCCATTTCCTCTCGTTCTGTCACCAGCCACCTGACAGAAGAGACCAACACCCACCTCACTACAAACAACCCCCTTTCAGGTAGTTGTAGAGAGCAATAAGGCCCCCCTCAGCCTCCTTTGCTCCAGACTAAACAAACCCAGTTCCCTCAGCCAGTCCTCATCAGACTCGTGCTCTAGATGCTTCACCAGCTTCGTTGCTCTTCTTTGGACATGCACCAGCTCCTCAGTGTCTTTCCTGTAGTGAGGGGCCCAAAACTGAACACAGTGCTCGAGGTGCGGCCTCACCAGTGCCAAACACCGGGGGATGATCCCTTCCCTGCTCCTGCTGGCCACACTATTTCTGATACAGACCAGGATGCCGTTGGCCTTCTTGGCCACCTGGGCACACTGCTGGCTC
>JANZLQ010000078.1:17551576-17562181 GCA_026212715.1 Elanus axillaris | reverse complement strand
ATTTCTTAGTAAAGGGTTGTGGGACATTGGAATAGGCTGCCAAGGGAAGTGGTGAAGTCACCATCCCTGGAGGTATTCAAAAAGCGCATAGACAAGGCAGTCCAGAACATGGGCATGGATGATGGTTGGATTCAATGATCTTGTAGGTCTTTTCCATCCTAAATGATTCTATGATTCTATGAAACATTCTGTGACTCATCAGGTGGACTTCTGATTAAAATAATATTAAGAAATGTAGGTGACCTTATGTGTTGGAAGAGATGTTGACAAATTGCAGCTTCCAAAATTTTCTTATATTTGCATATATATACATACCTATCAGTTTCTAAATATGTATTTCATGGATAAATGTAGTCACAACAGCAAATTATATGTATATGAGATGAGTATTCTTTTCAGCCATGCTGAGAAAGCAACAGATGAAAAATGTATCTCAGATGTATAGTCTTAAAAAAAACAAATCTAACAACACAGCATTCAAATAATGCATATTATAAAGATTCTACAGAGGTTTGTATCATGTTTGTAGGGGTTTTTTAAATCAAAGGTATCTTCTCAGTGAAAATACTGATTATCCTTAGAATCAAATTGACATTAAACAAAATTTAGTGCCTTCTTTATATCCACAAGATGGTGTAATTTATCCTTATCTGAGATGGTGGTTTAGAATATGGTGGTTTTGCCCTTTTTGCCCATAAAATAATGATACAGAAAAGAAAAATCAGTTCCCTTTACTGGATGGAAATAAGTGCCTTGCATTAAAAATACCATCTGAAATGGCTGAGTTCAGCGTAGGGTTTATAATTCCCGTTTGCTTTCTTGCAGTGCATCATGACAAAGAGACCACTGCTGCAAATGTTTCTATTATAATTTTTTTAAAAGGTTTTGCATCACTACTCAGCTAAGCAGTAAAACTCTACCAATGACTGCTCCCTCCTCCTCTGGGGAACCCCCCCCCTCATTTACTGAACTCTAAATGCACCACAGTGTAAGAAATAATTCCATCAAAAAGTAATGTACTCTGTAGTGTGTCTTACCTAGTGTGGTACCTAAGACCAGAATGAGATGATTCTTGCTATAAGTTTACTGCAATATTGGGTCAATATACAAAACTATAAAATGTTAATTTCACGTTTTCTTGTCCTCTCAAGTGTAACTGGAAACCTTCATTCTGCACTCAGTTGCTCAACTTTCTCCATCATCATCTCCTTAGACAACAAGCAACAGTCCTAATTTACAGAACTGCACAGAGGAAGCTCCACATCTTCAATGATTTTTCTCTATTTGACTCTTTTAAAAAAAATTTAAATCAGGGTGCCCTTTAAGCAGAGGATCTGTAGAAATGCAGGTCTCAATTTGCCTCTGAAATGATGGTGTTCTTTGCCATCACACGATTTCTACTATATAATCCAGAATTGAGATTATTGCCCTGGGTTTAGAAGTTCAGCTCCACCAAACTGTCTGAGACTTCACTATTCAGTACTCCTTGGAAGACTGAAAAGTAGTAAAGGGGATGGAGAACGGAAGGACAAGCTATACTGATGAAAGTTCTCCTGAAGTTCCCCAATTTGGCAATGAAAAAATCACTCCAAAACCACGACAAGCAAATGGAGTTAATACACATTTATGACATTACTGAGAGGATTTTTTTCTGGGTGAAAAAATCACTGTGTTTCAGAGTTTCATTAAGACAGAAGCAGATAATAGTGGAATTCTGCATATTTATTCTTTCATTATCCTGGAAGGAGCAGACATATATTTGCAGGGAATACATTTTGTTCTTTAGCCAATAACTGGGACTTCTTACGATTCTGATTACTATAAATACTTATGAAATAGAAACCATGTCAATACTCTTTATTAAATTACTAGGCCTACTCAAAAAATTGCCTCAAACAGTCAATAATAAGAGTCTCTTCCCATCTCCAATTGTGCTGAAATAATTACAAAGTCTGTATATTGCAGAGGAGTTACTTAGCCAACATCCAGTAACTCAGGTCATATGTTAAAGAGTGCACATTATCACACCACTTAGTTTTAATGTCGTTTCACACATCATCTTATAAACTGTTACTTTTTTTTCAAGTGCATATAGCTTTCCTAGATCATAACAGTATTTAACTGAAATCCTCCATTCTTCATTCCTGACTCAACTGCTTTCAGCAATTAGTTTCTGTCATTACAATATTCTTATATTCAAAAGTTAAAAAAAGTTTCTAAGCAAGTCAGCTAAAGATGAAATAAGTAATGCAAGTTTCAAATACTCCCCAATGAATATGGCAGAGGGTGATAACAGATCTCAGTAACTGCGATACCAGAAATGTAATTTGCTTTATCTCTGTGACAGAGAAGAACTGCAGTCTCATGCAGTAGTTCATGATTCTTTGACTACTTCTGCATTACCTGAACTTACACCATTGATGCCAGAACTGGGACAAGGACAAAATAAAAAAAAAAGCCACCATCTAACTGCAGGCACTTACCTGAAATAAACAAGTGAGGCTGATTTACATCCTGAACAGAGTAAATGAGCTTTTGGAGCTTTCTCCATTTACTACAAGGGGAGCTTGGAACAGCTAACTTCATAACTTGGGTGTATTGGTTAAGTATATAAAGCTAAGTGGCTTGAAACCCAGCTAATCTCTCTGGCTGACTCAACGGTGACAAACTAAGGAGAGGCATACATAAAACCTGATGAAGATGACTATTCCCAATGATTAGTGAAGCACATGCATCTGGTTCAGAGAGACCTTTTTGTCACAAAAGATATCACAAAAAGAGATCTGGTTAATAACAAGGTACCACATTTTCTCTATGTTTTTATGTTTTTAAATAGAAAGATAAGAAAGAACACACAAAAAAACAAAACCAGACGACCTAACTTCTTATCAAACAGGACAAAACATTCTTGGTATTAAGGACTGCTAAGGAAATAAAAACTTGACTAACAATATATATTTGCTGTAGGAAATTGCTATTGTTGCCCTATTGCAGATGAGGAAGGAAGGGTCAGACAGATGCTACAGAAATGTTCTCATTACAGTGAGGTTTTAATTATCAAAAAGTTTGCAAACACTTCATCTATAGCAGAGTAGAAGCAAAAGCACAAACCAGGCAAAATTGAAGTCTCAGCAAAAAAAGCTTAAAAATCCAGAGGCCCCCTGAACTTTTATTAGTATCTTATCATGAGTATATACCACCTTTCAAACGTACCTCTATAAAGCCCAAAGAAACCTTCATAACGTAGCACTTTCTTGAAACAATCAAAGCTGTTTTTATACATAAGTTCTCCCACAAAAGAGCCTGTAGAGCGCTGATTTTGCATTCGAGTTTTTACCAGATCAATTGGGTAGACTGCAGTAGCTCCAACAGCTGCAAATAAAAATCAAGCTATTAGAAAACATGATTTTGCATTTGCAGTGTTTGACTGCCACTGTCATCTTCCACATGTACATCTCAAGTATCAATTGTATCTTTCTTCACCCATGATATATTCTGGAAACATTAAACTACCCTCCCAATTTTAACCAAAAGCACTTCCTAGCCCCATGTCACTATTAATCTGATTCTTCTGAAACTGGTTTGGTCACAAATGACATAGCAACACCATCTGCAAACTCCAATGGCTCGTAAATTCCAAAACTCTTGTAGACCAGATGACCCCTTCCCCTTCAATCTTATAGTCATCCCATCCCTTAGACATGGTTCCAAGGGAAAGACTGAGAAGCCTTCCATACTTAAATGAAAGGCAGAAAGGGAAAAAGGGCAGGAAAAGAAAAAAACCAAACAGTGGAGATGAATATTCTTTTGCTTAGCCATGACTAACCTCCAGCAACCGAACCAAGGGCAAATCTGTATGCCGATTCTGCAATCTGGATGAGAATAGGTCGAGACACATCACCTGAAGCTTTCTGTCGAGACAGGATTTAAAAGGAAAGACAAGAAAAATAACCAGAACGTCATATTTCACAAGAGAACATCTCACGATCAGACAAAGAAAAGTATACAGATACCTGGAAAAAAAACCACAATAAACTGGAGATTTTGTTTTAAATTATTACTTCTTTTCCACTGATTTCT
Organism: Elanus axillaris; assembly: GCA_026212715.1. Taxonomy (NCBI): domain Eukaryota; kingdom Metazoa; phylum Chordata; class Aves; order Accipitriformes; family Accipitridae; genus Elanus; species Elanus axillaris. The sequence goes on along the minus strand of JANZLQ010000078.1, from coordinate 17,558,101 downwards.
AAGTGCCATATAATATAGCCTCTTCAGATTGGAATACCAAAGAAAGACTGATACTACAACAAAATTATACAGCTCTAAAATCAATGGTCTAAATGTGCATTTGAGGGCACACATATTGCATCGCAAATCATTAATTTTCTACTGCTAAAAGCAACTTCAGTTTGGAATTTCATTTTACTGTCACCAAAACCAGGTATACTTGTTACTTCTCAGACTATCAAGACAAGTATGCAAGCATTGTTCATACATATTAGCAAAAGGAAAATAAGGTTTCATAAAGCAAAACTTCATTTTGCTCACAGTCTGAGTGCGAGGTTCAACCCAATGAAAAATAAATTGCAGAAGTGCTTCAGATTTAAAATTGCTATGTAATGAAAGAAAAGAATTAGGAAAACAGAAGTGCTGCAGGGGCGTTAAGTCTTCCATACTTACTATCACTTTTTGTAATATGTTTTTTTTAGGATACAAGTAAAAGGACAAAATCAAAATATGGATATATTTTTTCTTGAAAACATGTTCAAGTTTTAGCTAAATGTTCCAGTGTGGGTGGAGTTGGCCAGAAAATATATTGAAGGTATCAGTGTAGCTGAAAATCTTTTCAGTGTTAGCATCAAGCAGCTCACATTAAAGAGCAACTGGATGGAAAAATGAAAAGGTAGGACACATATGCAGAAGAAATGTTAAGATTTAAGCAGGTTCATATATCCTAGCCTCTTAAAACAGCATAAATCTTACTAGCAAAGACAGTGGCCCCAAAGCAAAAACTGAAGAAGCTGCTACTTTCAGCACCTCATTTTTGGCTACATTTTACTGCCACCTATTGTAACTTATGTTACTTGATATTCAGTGCAATGCAAATGCTTTTAACTCCTTTAGAAGTCTTCTAGGAATAGACAGTGAGCTTTTGGGAGCCATTCATTTGAATTCATGCCAGCATAGTCAACTTTAGTTACTGCTCAAACAAACATAAAACCGCCACCCTAGATACTGTCTTGGAGTGGTGGTGGGGGTGTTCACATGGAGGGAAGGGAGGAGAAGAAGAAAGAGAAGCAAGAGACGCATGTGTACACACACACAGGCCTGGCAGTCCTAAAAATGTAGCCTGCATCAACTCATTGTGGTCAAACTGGCGTCTCCACACAGACCCAGAGCAGGGAAAAAAAAACCCCGACAAAAAACCCCTTAGTCTCACAAGACATAAAGTTAAGACTGCCTCAAAATAGAGACAAACAGAAACAAAGGGTTAGTTTTAAATCTATCTGTACAGAAACTTGTGTCAATGAAATATAAGATATGCTAAAATAATATGAAAACTAAAAGGTCAACAGGTTTGACATTTGAACAACACTGCTATTTCTTTTTGCATCAAAGACAACAGAAGTTCATTTGCTGTTATACCATCAAAAGCCTTTAGTTTTTGGAAATGCAGAGAATATTAATGTTTTTACTGAAACTGTAATGGTAGACTAAACATAATCTCTCCTATTTTGATATTCAGCAGAGCTTAAGGCAAAGTAGAGAACACTCTGAAGCCAGGAACTTCCATGTGTGTTCAGAACAAGGGCTGCCATTTAATAGGCTAGATGCTAAATTTCCTATCCATATTCGAAGCAGGAAGTCTTCTTTCCTCATTAAAAAGAACAGAAAGCAACAGAATCACAAAACATAAACACCTTAATTAGGTATATACCTAATACTTACTGAACAGCTGGGTGACACTCATATACATTTTATCATTCCAAAGTAAACTGCATTTAACCTACCAAAATGCAGCCTGAGAGAAAGGGGCACAGAGAAGAGATAGAGAGGACATGATAAAAGTTAAAAATAAATTCTCACAAGAAGGTATTCCTCACAGATATTACAGAACACAAGAGAAAAGCAACTTAGCTGGCAACACAGAAGGAGGTTGGCTATCTATTTACCTGGCACTGAAAACAGATAATAGCACCATACTGGCTTCTGTTCTTACCTGCCTCTGTGCCTCAGCCAGGTTGTAAGGCAACGTTCCTTCCTCCAGAGGAGCAATTCTTTCAATATCAGCTAATGTCATGCGCCTAAGGAAATTAATTCAGCTTAGTGTTTGCTTAGAGATGGGTTTTCAGATCACAAGAAGTTACCTGCATGTGGCCACTACTACACAATCCTGTTTCCCAACACCACCTCCCACTCCTTCCAAGGAGAGAGGAGGAAAGGGAAGAGAGGATAGATAATTCTCCACTTACCCCCGTGGCTCATACAGATCTGCTAACTGAAACAAGATGTCAACTTCCATGGGTGTAACCTGACCAAATTTCTGAGCTGCCAGAACAAACTCCTCTGCAGCAGAATAAAAATACAGAAAAGAAAAACTAATCAAACCAGAACAAATAATCCAGAGCACCCCAGAGCTGCTTTACATTTTAGTATTAAGTAGAAAATGCTGGTGGGGGAGGGAGAAGGGGAACAAAAGTGACCGACCACAAAAGTGTTCCTGTCACTACGTAAATGTATGTTTTAAATGGTCTATCCTTCATGCAAATAAGGATACAACTCTCTGGTCTTAAAGCTTAGCACTATCAGCAGGATTTAGGATATCTGACATACGGTATCAATCAGTTGCTGGTCAGAGGGAAAAAAAATAAAATAAAAAGCAAACAGAAGAAAACCTCAGGAGTCAAGAGATGTGGAACTTTTCATGCATAGTCCCAGTAGGCCATATTAATGAAACTTTGGCATTGCACAGGGAATTCTCTATAAAAGTGGTTAGATATAGCAGATAACATCTTGTTCCAAGCTTATAGATCAGCTTACTGTGCCGCCAATACAAGTTTATGGAATTCTTCAACTACCCTTGAAGGTCACTTTAATAGGCTGCCAATTTGGCAGGAGTCCTAGGAAGTTTTTTAAACTTTTAAATATCTTTACATACTTTCCTCACCCTGCCCCCACCACCAGTTTACTAGGACCTTTTTCTGATGAAACAAAATGAAAAACCTGGAGGGTGGACTCCAACAGGAGTGTACAAAACTGAGTGGCGTACCAAGGAATGCTAACGAGGCAGGCTTTCTCCCCCTCCCATTGATTTAAAAGCATACAGATGAGGTCTTTCCCTCCACCCGCCCCAACCAAGCACCCAAGGAAACTTCCAGACAGCAAACATTTCTACCAACCCTTAGTGACTTCCACATCTTTTCTATTTCCAGCCAGAGTACTGTAGATCTTTCTAATGAGCTCCATGTTGTTAAGGAGAGAATTAAATCCATTAAAATAGGAAAAGCTGACCTGATGGGAAGTGGTACCTCCAGCAGCCTAGAGTAGAGCCAGTAAAAGAAGAAAGGAGAAAGGACAAGACTAAGAAAAATCTTGAAATGAAGGTTTTCAAACAATGTTATTTTACAAGAGCGACAGTAGCACAGGCTTGCTTTTTAAAAAAACCTGCAAAATAAAGAAAACTATGAAAGATTCTTATGTTACTGAAACTAATCATGACCAGAATGTAAAACTCTCCCCACCCTACAAACCTAAACAAATACATATGCAGGATTATAGCAACATAACCAGTAGTAATTTACAAAGTTCAAGTTTCAGTACTGCTTTAGTTGGAAATGTTTCATAAGTTGGCTTATTTCAAGTAATGAGGAAATCTACTTCTACATGTAAAGTATATTACTATACAGAAAATTTCAACAAAATCAAAACATATTCTGAAAAAGGTCAACTGAAACATTTCAATTCACAGGCATTTCAAGTCACAGAAAACCAGCAGTAAGCCCTCAGGCTTGTATCAGGCAGTCAAACAAAATGGGAACAATAAGGTTCAAACAGTTATTCATACTCAAATGAGAACTGAGCATAAAACTTTATTTTAAAGTGGTGTTGGGTCTGCACACAGAAAAATTATTGGATCAATTCCCTATTTCAAGTAAAAGATTGGTGATCAAGTAAATTTCTGAAAACAATGTATATGCTTGCCGAAATTTAATTGATCTTGAGAAAGAATCAAAAAAATCTTATGTTTTATGAGAGAGTAGTATATGACCCAGGGACATTGGTAACAACACTGGGGAGAGAATCGAGGGAGAAAGTATCAGATCTCATTGTCAGTCCCCAAGTCTTCTCGCTATGCTTTTTTCTGTATGCTTCTTCCAATATTCTGTCCAGAGTTTGAAGTTCTCATCACTTCACACATCTCCCTGGAATTCTCCCTTTCAAGTCAAAGCAGAATAGATTTCTTTAAACATGGATATGGCCAGACTTTGGATTACTTGGAAGGTGTTGTTACAAGTTCCCAAGATTAGAAACTGTGGTCAAACCCAAATGTACTTTTTTTTTTTCTTCAGTGAAATTGCAGAATTGTAATATTTAATTTGGTTTATGCACTTCATGCTGAAAAAAAGCGTACACTCAAGTGTAACAACTATCAGTTAATATATATTGAATGTCCCTGGGTGATGTTCCAGTTCATACACTGTCCCAGGTGCTTGGAAATTACACTCAGGAGCTTAGAACTGACATTACAAAGCAAGTCCTTTGAGGATGACTTCCTAAGTGGGATGCAACAGTATCTGACATATTTGACAGAGTCTACTGTGATGGAATGGCTGGAAATAGCCAGGCAAACTCTACATTTGTAGGCCATTACTATGTTCCATATACCTGCTTTGTCTTTTGTCTCAGGAGATCAGGAACATTGAAGATACATATTCTGCAATAAGGGTTAATTTTCATATGTGTAGATAATAACGGCTAGACTTAAAAACATGCATCCATACGCTGGACTACGTGCCACATATAGTGGTCAAGGTACATAAAAAAGGAATCCCACATCTGTATCCCAGGTCTTTGCCAGTTGGGATACCAGAACTACTCACAGCTACTAGACATTCTTCTACAAATGGTGTCAGCATGTGTGGCCGGATAGTGACCATAATGTCCCTGAAGTCCATAGCTGTGACTCTTCCGGCCTGAGCATTGTCTCTCTGCACAAAAGCTTGTTTTGCATGTTCTAACTGTATCTCCTGAAAACATAGGGGGAAAAAAAAGTTAGGTTCAAAATCATCACCTTAATAGTTAGATTTTATATAATGGAATCCTGCAAGATACCTCATATTTAACAAAACACAATGACATGTAATCTAATTTTCCTTGGATACTGTATGTGTAACTTTCAGCCTTTTCTATCAGTGGTATACATGGTCTCTATCATTGAGCTCGATATCTAGGACCACCATCATGATTTCTCTGCTGTCTGGACATTAGGTCATCCAATTAATTTAAGTGAGAAATGGAGGACACGTATTAACACACCAATGCAGGTAATCTCCCACTCATGGAGATTAAAGTGTTCCACAATGTGCATTATCTAGTTTATTGCATGTGTCATAGCAGGTCAAAATACTTTCTGTAAAAGTGCCTGCTACTCCTTGAATGAGGACAATGCAATCATCAGAGGTCTCCACGTAGACATCCACTGATCTTGAAAGCATTCCCTCAGAAAGCATCCTCATTTAAAACAAAGTTATTTGTCTACAAAAGACACCAGCAGTTTAGTTAGAACTCCTTGTATCACAACTGATTAAAGATCAGTTCTCAATATTTCAGCAGTAGTAACAGGCAGAGATCAATCACAGGCATTATCTGATGCAACCACCCGATAATCTCATTTTGTGATACAAATGTACCCCTGAGAGAAGAGGGGAGAAAAAAAGGCATTTAATCTCTCAAAACTGTTTCTTTTCCTACTGTAACCTTCACCCTTTCTTCATGAATTACTGTTAGACTACTTTTTTTAAAATTATTTTTCCTTTAAAAGGAATGATCTTGCACAGATAATAACTTGATAATACATATGAACTTTTTGTTCAGTTCTACAGGTTTGCCAAAACAAGAAAGACCTTTTGGTGATGTAGTTAGACTTCCCAATCTGTATTTCTTTGCTGAATGGATGAAAAAAATCATCATTGCCATGTCCTCCCTTTAAATAAGGCTTATAAAAACTTCTTCCCTGGAAATACAGTGCTTAGTCTGAATACATATTCATAATCACTTATTCAGAAAATGGAATCAGAGCATAAGTATGTCAGCAATACTAAGCAAGTCTTGCAGTGGACCTTGACACTATCTTATTATTTCCATTATATTTGCAAATATATGCCTTAAAAGTCATACTAAGCCACGACTCAGGCTAGTCAAGAATCACCAGCACGATATATTCCACAGTGTATTATGATCTCCTGTAAGTTAATATTTATATCACAGCAGTATTCAAGGGAATAGAGTGAAGGGTGAAAGGCAAATTCAGTCGGTGTAGCGTCAGACCTGCCAGAGGCCTGCAGCTGCCACCCCTACTTCAGCTCATTCAGCTCACACCACAACCACCGATGCATGCTGCCACTCAAACTGTGCTTGTCCTTTCATTTCAGCCTCCAGACATCTCCAATTTCAGTCCAAATTTCTAATTAAATTGCTGCACCCTGACCTGAAAGGTATGATGAAAATCTCCCAATATGTTAGACAGAAAGAGGAAAGGGGGGGGGGGGGGGG
>JANZLQ010000078.1:17519225-17545814 GCA_026212715.1 Elanus axillaris | reverse complement strand
TCATACTGAACTCAAAACACAGCACTGTACCAGCTACCAGGAAGACACTTAACTCTATCCCAGCTGAAACCAGGACAAAAGCAAACCTAATTCTTCCGTTTACCAAAATTATCATAAAGTTTTGAGCATCTTCATAAATAGTTTCTGAACAATTTTGTTATTTGGGAAGTTTTTACTCAACACATTTGATTAGAAGAGAACCAACTAGATATTTCAAGTTTCAAAGTCAAGCAAGAAAAGATTAAAATTAAAAGACAACTCATAAAAAGATGAGTAGAGCTAACCAATTTTCAGCATAATCTTTGCAAGCTGCTAACAATGCAAGTTTTGTGTCACTATAATTCAGGCTTTTGTATTATTCCCAGAGTTCTCCACATTCAAACAAATCAGCTACAAAAATACCAGTATTTCAAGATCCACTTTTCTGTAGTTACCTTAGAGGAGCAGTGACATCCAGGACAGGGGATGGGGAGGACATGGCAGGCAGGAACACAAACTTATCACCACCTCCAGCACTAAGCAGACTTTAACTCTAGACCTCTGCTACCAGGAGGGGGGCAGCACAACAAGTTTGTTTGATCACACCTAAATGCAAGCTTCATAGTTTAGTTCAGTCTAGTAGTTGCAACCAGGCAACAGTTTATTACAGGCTTGGCAGACTTTTTGGTAATACATAGCATTTTTGGTGAAGAAATAACTATTTGAAATACAGCAAGTTATACAGTCAGTAAGAAGGACCATACATTGCTGGAACCGGACTGTACATATTTTAACTAATGGCAAGAGCAACAAGATCTGAGGAAGTACTTGTCTTACATGAAGGTGCCCACTTCAGTGTGACAGTCTGTCTCAGCTAAAAAATTAGGGCAAAGATATCTTCCGACAAACAAGCTCAAGACCAGAGGTTCCCAACTGCTACACACCTTTCTAATTGCTGCACAACTCCTCCAGCAACATCAGCCAAGAGCCAGCTCTTGTCTCCTGCTAGCTCCTGCAGGCATAGAGAGCTGGTTCCCAGGAGACACTCCATACCCACAGGCAGGGCCAGGAGCTGGTCTCCTGCTCCCTTCACGCTTTGTAAAAAAAGAGCAGGAGCCCAAACCCTGAGCTCCTGTCTGTCTCTGAGAGCAACAGAGTTGGAAGCCAGTTCCCAAGCGTGGCTGGTGCCTGGGGTAAAGGAAATCAGCACAGCTTTTTGCCTGCTTATGTGCAGAACAAGCTGGGAGCCACCTCACTGGAGCCAGCCTCTGCCTGCCAGGCAGGCCTGGGAGCCGCCTTCCAGCTCATCCCAGCACCACAAGCAAAGGTGGGAGCAGACTCCCTGGGGCCACGAGGTCTTGTCTCTTGCGGAAGTTGAGTTCTGGCTTCTGGTTCAGCCCATGCCAGCCAGGCACAGCGGCTCTGCTGACCTGGGGAAACCCAGCCAGGGTGGAATTCCCACCAGGCAAGGAAGCAGGAAAAAGTGAGAGCAGGGTGGCATGGCTGAGAGCCAGTAACATGTCAGGAAGCAACCAAGTGAATGAAGGATGAAGACATAGGAAAAAATGGTCCCAAGGTGGTAAAAGGGGCAGGTGTCCTGCTGCACAGACCCAAAAGCACTGCAGTTGGTGTTACCCAGAAGGACAGCTTGTTCTAAAGCAAGGGGGTTTCACAGAGACCAGATGATACTGCAGACCTCTTCCCATCCCTCAACACAGTCAGTACTTTCATCTTTAAAAACGCACCAAACACTGATCCCAGGGAATCCATGGTGAAAGAGCAAGTTGGGTTTAACCTACAAACAGAAAGACTGACCTCAGTTAACCTAAAATTCTTAAGATTCAGAACTTCAAGTCCTAATGTCCTATGAGAATTTTCTCCAAGCGATGTCAGTGCCCCCAGGGCATCATTGTTCATTCATGTCTTCAAGCTCCACCACAGCCAGCTTGGATCTTGTCCGCCAGCATTCTCCAGGAGCAAAATTATGCTCTCAAGGCAACAGGAGGGAAAGCCAATGGTTCAGGGTGAGGTCCTGTCCCTCTGCTGAAAGTCTTTTATTTAGGATGCTTTCTACCGACACAGCTCGAGGCATCTTGCCACATGTCACTGGAGATCACCTTTCAAGTTCCTGCTTTCTGTCAGACTTCCTTCAAAGAAGGCAACCAGCACGAAGACGACAGCCTGTATTGCCTGCAAACAAGAGGAAATGAAGGCTGTCTCTTCCTGGTAGCAACCACTCTGCTTTTCCAGAGGAATGAAGATATTCACAGAACAGCTCTTCTGTGTCTCTTGCACAGAAATCAGACGCTCATCTGCTTCCTCTTTCCCTCTCACCCTACCTTCTGAATTTCCCCAGAGCAAGACACTGATACTGTTTGGATGAGATTAGGAACAAGTCACTGTTTACCAAAAGCTATGCTTGGTTGCACTCCAGATTTGTCTTTGTCAGAGAAAAAAGGTGCTTTCTTACTTGATTTGAGGTAAGAAATAGGAAAAACTTAGCTAGTATAAAAGCAGTCTCAAATTCCTTTTGATGGGGCCAGGCTCCTCACAGTCTTTACTTCAACTTGTTAACATATGAAAGTTACAGAGTGTCCTCTGATTATGTCACTGTAATTTTATTTTAATTCATTATCATACATTAGCCATCTTGAAGTAACCAGTGCTCTGTAAACCCTCCTTAGTTGGGGCCCAAAAGAAAAATTCCAGCTCAAGAAAATCAAACATCAAGAAGTGAAAAGTATTTTCAGACTAAATACAGTGTTTAATTATTGGCATTATAAATGGCAAAGGAACCCACAGCAACAGAAAAAACCTCATTAAGCCAGCTAGGAATATAGTAAGGTCTACAGCCAGGGCATTTGCATTCCCTTGTCTATTTTAGAGATTAAAGACTACACGCATACCTCAGAAGTTTATGTAAGTACAAATATCCCTTTGCACAGTCCAAGCAGGAGATGCACACTTAATTTTTGCTATGACTTGGAAAAGACAGACTCCTGCATTAGTGTAGGAACTTAATACAATAGTAAGAGAACTCCCTACACTCCTTGATCTTTTCAAAGTCATACTGTATATTGATGCCAATAGGACTTGGCAACTAATACCAGATGCTTTTTTGACAGAGTGCATGTTGTATTATATAGCGCAGGCAGCTAACTGCAAGATTGCCTACTGTGCTTCTACTTATTCTTTGATCAGTATCCTGTTTTAACACTGCCTTTTTACATATACCCTGTATTTCCTTTTTGTGACTATGGTTCACAAACTCCTATATATGCTCAGTGGGCACTGTTTTTCCTCTTTCCTCACGAGGACTCATCACCCCATTCATCTACAATGTCACTGACTCAAGTCTCATCCGTAGTCATATTGCCCAATTCAGACATTAAAGACCGTTCATACTCCATGAACAAATCTTACGTGTTTTAGCCTGTGATTTAAACATCAAAAGGTATTCAATTATGTGCCAGAACTGACTTCAAGTTATTCTTCAGTTCTAACAGTATAGTCTCCTAATCATCTAAGTCCAGTATTAAAATAAAAAATGGATAATTTTAAAATGTAGTTTTGCCTTAAACCTGCAGCTGAAGTTCCACAGCTACCCATAAGTTGCTGAACTAAACACAGTAACACATAGAGGAGCAGCAATGTCCTTCAGTAGCCAGGAGTTGTTTTGGTTGTTTAGACCTTTTATTAAAGGAACCTGTTTCACAGAGTTACAGAATAATTTGTAATGGAGAGGACATCTGGATGTCATCTGGTCCAACCTCCTGCCAAAAAAGGTCCAACCAGGTCAGGTTGCTCAGGGCCATGGCCTGCTGAGGTTTGAGTATCTCCAATGATGGAGATTCCACAACCCCTCTGGGCAACTGTGGTTTGATCCTAAACCAATATTTAATCAGCATATCTGATAAACAGACGCTTTTAAATCCATATTAAAACACTATTTAATTGTTTTAGTTTTAAAAAAGCAAAATATTAATACTCCAGTGTCTGGAGCCATAAGAGCTCAAGATCTAAAGCTAACAAAAGATACAACCATTTCTGTGTTAGCATTGTTTGAACCAGGAGCTGTTGGAAAGCAAAACGAACAACAGGTTGAAGATTTTGCACATCCACTTTTAGAAATGCATCCTGTTGTGTCAGTCTTTAAAAAAATTAGACTTCAAAACTCAATTTTAAAGTAAATTGCAAAATTCTAAAACAAATAATTGTTTGTCCCTAAGCTGGCTCTAATTAAAAAATGGGTACCTTGACATTGGTTTCTGATCACTGTAAGAAAAAAGTTGTTCTATTTTCCCTCCAGCCTGCAGGTTTACAGTGGGGGTTTTTGGTCGTTTGAGTCCTGGGGAATTTCTTCTCTCCAGTGTACTGACGTCTATGATTAAATGTTACTGTACAAACAAGTATAATGCTTTCAACATTTTCATACTGTGATTAAGAATTATAATAGAAATAAAGCATGCTTTGGAATAACTACAGGCACTCTTGACACATCAAAGTCCAACAATATTCCGCAAGTGAAAACTATATATTTGGAAATTTGAAATTTTAAAAGGAAAAAACTGAAAGTAATTCTCTCACTATATCTTACATTTAAGAAAAGGCACCTGACAGAACAAGCTACCAAAATCTTTACAGGATACAGTCCATAAATATCTGATGTACTAAATCTGAAATTCTTTCAAACTGTTTATTTGTGCAAGTACATAAATTTTTCATGCAGTGTCATCATTAAGTCCAATAAAGTTAATACTATCTCAGTGTATAGCTAGAAAAAAATTTCATGATCATCTATAAAAATCCCACTGCCCTTACAAAATAGCTGCAATGTTTTTGCAGAAAAGCTGCCATCATTGGCTCTATTTTTACATGTTATATGTTCTATAGATTTTATATACGTCATACCTTTACACAATTAAGCAATTTGTGCATGGTATAGAAAACCTGTACCAAAACCCTAGGCCTTGAGAAAAAATGAGATTACCCTCATGATATTGGTAATAGCAACCTCTATAAAGAACACAGGCTACCTTCTGCAAAGAGGAAAAGAAAAGACAAGTTTGAAAAGACATAAACTGTCATAAGTTAACAAGAGATCCACATGTACCAATAACCTTTTCAAACCCTTCTGGCAGTAACTGCTTCTATATTCATCACACTTAAGGCCCTGAAGAGGAGCATACGAGCATTATAGCTACAACTTGGATTAAACAAAGTAAAATTAATGCAAAGAGTGTGGAATAGATAGTATAGAGAGATACGGTTTTTTAAACCTGAATATGCAAATCCCCATCATTCTGCTCAGACAAAACATGATACCTTTATAAAATCATGTTTTTTTAATGGTTAAACACTACTGTTCATGCATTTGGAAACAGTTTCCTTTAAATGGCTGAAACAAAAAAGTGCCTTTTTTATCCCAAAGTAATTTAAAATAAATCCTACACAGAAGAAAAGACAAGGAAGGAAGTCTGGGTGGTCAAATTAAACTATTGATGAGAGTAGCTGTTTCAGCATCATGACTAGGAAACCCCAGCACATTGCCAACTGCCAACCAAGACATGACCTAAAGTTCAGTGGAGATGAGAACAGAATGATTTCCACAGGCTTCAGTCCTCATTGACCATTTGAAACAACTCCACATTTTCCATAAGCTTCATGACCCTGAGTGTACCACCAGGTTCTGCAACCTCTTCCCCATGACCCACCCACAAGCATGAGGAATCAGGGTCCAGGCAAAGTGCTGCAGGAGGAGGATCTGGGAGAAGCCTCACCTCACATCCTTGATCCTCCCTGGTAAGCCATGCTGTAAGGACACCTGCGCCTTGGTAACCCTAACCCCCTGACCTGACTTCCCAGCCTTCCCTTAGACCTGCCTCATCCCTGTGGACTTGTCTGGCTGACCCTGGTCACTGTCACCACACCCACTCTTCTGTCCTTGCTCAGGTAGCATGGGACTGCACCCCTTGTCAGTGAGATCTGTGCTCATTCCCTGGCCTCTCAGCACCCTTGCTCAGCTGTAGGCTCACCAGCCTGGTGGAGCAGACAGCCCTTGCTGCTCCTGGCCACAGAAAAAGTACAACAGACTTGTGCAAAAGCATACGTGTACAGAGACATGTGCATATATACATGTCAAAAATACTCAAGTAATAATAATTTTTTTTATTGTCTTGCTTTACTGGAATTGTTGGGGTTTATCCCAGGTGTGGGTTGGCTTTTTTCCTTTGCGATTTTTGTTTGTTGCTTTTTTTACTTACTGTCGTAAACTTCAAATACACAGCTAGTTAAGAGTTTATTTCCATCCTTCTATGGTCTGGCACTAAGTGTCCTGTAATGATGACCTTTTATTTTGGAAAACATATGCCAACATCACATCTGCTCAGCTAAGATGTGGAATGATCAGCAGTCCAAGCACTTGGCTGGGTTGTCCATTTATCCCCGTTCACCCAGAAGAGGAACAACACTGGTAGTCCAAGAGCTAGTCATCTTCTTCGTCTTGCTGCTGCTTTGTCAAGGAAATGAGTTGAAACAATCTTATAGTGGCTATGCTGTAAATTAAGTAACATTGGAATAGCTTGATTACTAAGGATTGCAAAGGAAAGGTACTCATTCCGCCAACTTCCCTCAACAAAGCAGTAAGAGCAGGAAGGGCTGTTACAGCCACCTGCTTCCTCAGGTTTGAAGCCTTGAAATAATACACTAATGCTGTACTTTCACTGCCTCTTAATTCCTTGCAAAACATGGACCACAATCTATTCAGCAATTCTGAATTTAAAAAAAAATTAAATTAGGTTCTTTCCTTCTTAAATTACAAGGAAAGTATCTGGTAGAACACTCAAACTGAAGCTGGCAGAGTAGAAACAGAGCACATAATTTGAAGATAATGGGATTGCATTACACGACTCAAGAAGGGGGGCGGGGGGGTTGATTTGAAAAAAGATAGCAGTTCAGGTCAGTGCAATTTATCTGTGCTCTATCATGTGGTACTGCTACTGTTTTAAAACAGATTCACTCTTTTGAGTGCAAAACTCTCCATTAGTGCACCCAATCTATTTAGGCTAAGATCAGTTTCACCGACACCTGAAAAATAAGGCTGCACATATACACTTGCATATAAACACCTAAAAAGCACAAAATTTACTTCTTCTTCTGATAATTTTCTGTGTGTGCATGCATGTGTAAGTGGTAGCTTATTTTTTTACAGGCCTAGTTACTCCAAATTCAGAGAAAAGCCCCAAAGACAAAATTAAACTCAAATAATAAAACCGGTAATTTTAACCAATTTAACTATGTTGAGCTAGTCCAGCTGTGGACTAGTGCTGAATTGTAATGGACAAGCAGGGCTTTCCACTACTCAACATAAGCCAGTGTTGGTTCTGTGTAACTAAAGCTGTCATATCAAATTCAGTGCCCTTGTTTCCACGTGGGTAAGTGAAATCATCATCTGGACTCATTTCTGTTATCCCTATCATGGAGATGTTAAAAACACAGGACTTTCAGAATCCAGACTGACTCAACACCCTTTTTTACACTGGCAGGGGCTGATTTCACTGTAGTTGTCCAGGAATACAAAATTACTTCAGAATTCACATGATTGTTTCCCACAGAAGTTTAATATACCAACCAGCGTAATAAAAGCAACTCCTGGCTCAAAGAAATTATCCTAAACTTTACGCTTCACTCTCCAGCACAGACTTGAGAGCTCTATTTCTTTAACAGCTATTTTGCTTAGATAGATGGTATTAACAAAAAAAAAAATCACTTTCTTGCAAAGCATTAACATACATTTTCCACCACTTTAAATACTTCAATTTCAAATGCACCACAAATGTACTCCCACAACAGTACTGTATTAGTATAAAACTATTTTAGTTCAATTAAAATGTCTAACTATCTACCCCCAAACCTACCTAAACTGCAATTTTCACTTTGAGCACTTCCAACACATTCTCAGTTTTGTTTTCTTTTATCAGCTTATCAAATCAGGTCCTGCATTCCAAATGTTGGAAAAAAATAGTCATTAACTGCTAGGTAACAGCAGATTTTCCAATTTAGAAAACTAAATTACACACACTGCAAAAGTATGTGTATTTTGCTATCTGAAATTTCATATTAAAATTTGTAATAACAAAACACTTTCCTAGCTCTTAGGGCCTGCTGAAGTTTTTATCTTCTAATCTGTAATTCCAGGACAATTTGAAAAAGGGATGGGGAAAAAATGTAAAAATCAAGCTTAAAGTGGTACACCGCTGCTGCTGCAGCTTAAATATATTCTAGTGTGGAAGCTTCTGATTCCTCCCCAAATGCTGCCTAGTAATCATGTTGGGCTTTTTTTCCCAACAGGATATAGAGCTGTATGAAAGATGGCTAACCCTCATCTTACTGTTAACCAAAGAGTGACCTCATATAGTTGAAATTTACTCTCAAATTGGCTTTTTCCCACCTTTTCCACAACTATTTCTTTCTTTTTAAGTAGCATGAAGTAGAGGCAGAAAGCACAATATTTTAACCATCTGAGTATGTAGTATTCTTTAATTATCCCATGAACTGGAAGTGCTTTCTGTTACCTCTATCTTTTAAAATTGGAGCCTTTATAGTCAATCATGCAATTCTACAAATAGCCTTTCATAAAAAGTGGATTTTTGACTCACTGAACTGGGACAGCTTCTAAGCAGTTCTTCCCATCTCTGACAAGATACCATACAACACATGCATGCCAATCTGACATTGGTGTGCATCTACATTCAGTTGTTCAGGAAATACTGCTCGTAAGTCATTAAAAAAGGTCCAAAAATCAGGGTGGGTCTTTTCGTAGTGCAAACTGATCATTTAAAGAAGTGCAATAAAGCTCCACATATATTAAAAAAATGGATGCATTCACAATGGTTTTTCAACTCCACGTAACATACTAACATCTGGAGCACATCAATGGAAAGCAAAAGCTTATAGTATTTGTTGGGCTGCCCTTAGAAAATGAATTGGTTGACTCGGCACGTCTCCAGGCAGAAGAGAGACTGTACTGTGACAGCCCCAACGGAGCACTAGCACCCTTAGATGCAGTCACAGCAGGGCAAAGAAGCAGGAGGCTGGAGTCTCTCACTAAAAGTGGCTGCTTCCATTCAGATGTGAACCACATCCATTTTGTGGTTGGAAGAAGCAACAAAGATCATATAGCACCTGTTGTACACAGAGGTAAGATTAAGACCAACATTGCTAACAAAATGTCTTTCAGATGTTTTAAGTAGGCTTTTAAAGATGACAACAACCAAAAAATCCCCCAAAAGCCCCCAGCAAACCATAAAGTCCAGTATGAACCCTAACAAAAAAGTTCAGCATGCATTCCTGTTTAGGAGAGAGGCACTAGCTACTGAACAAAATTCATTTGGTTGTAACTTAATTGCCCTATCCAAATTTTCAACAAGGGAAGAGCAGTCTTACAGATTAATTTTACATTAATGAAAACATTATCACAGAAAACATCCTTGTGCCTTCATGATTTTTCCCAATCAAAAGATCCATGATAAGCTTCAAGTTTCACCCTTCTGCTGAAAATGTTCTCACTTTTTTATTCTCTTACCATCCCCTGCTCTGGTTGTTCATGCTCTTGTCACTTCTAAAACCTATGAATTCACTTCCTCGTGACATATCCGTACACTGTCCAATTCAGCTTGGCCCTGATTTTTAACTGAGATACCTAAGCACTTCTATTACCTCTGCTAAACACTGCAAATACCCCACAAAAAGCAGGCTCTTTCCAAGAGTACCATATCACTCTCAGCAGTTAAGACTCTGGATCCAAGCCTGTCTGTTGCTTCTGTCCTCCTCAGATGTAAGAGGAAAGAACAACAATTTATACACGAAATATTACATAATTGACTTACAGAAAAGGTTTTAAGCATTTTTCCAAGATGCAATCCCTTAAAAGTATTTCTACTTGAGCTGTGAATATCCATGATTTCAGGTTACTGGCAACAGCCTTACATTTCTTTATTACCTTTCCTGGGCTCACTAGAAGTGAGCAACAAACTGCCAAGCCCAAAGACCACAGGTTTGGAAAGCACTAGGCCCCATCTGAATTTACGCCTTTTGCCCTGAAGAAGAATAATAAAAAAACCCAGATCAATTCCACCAAGGTAAACAGCATAACCTGGCTAACTAAAATAAAATGCCACTTCTATTGTCTCCATAGAAGACAGTCTGGGATTGATACACATGACATGCGTGGAAAGGCTGATGCTATGGGGTTTTGTCAGCCTGGAGAAGGGTGGGCTAAAGGAGGACCTCGCTGCTGTCTTCAGCTACCCAATGGGAGGTTCAAGGGAAGACAGAGAGCCACAGTGGAAGGACAAGAGGCAAGCTGGAACATGGGCAATCCCAACTAGGCATCAGGAAATTATTTCTCCCTGCAACTAACAGTGGTCAAACACTGGAAGATGCTTGCTCGCAGAGGCTGCAGAGCCTCCATCCTCAGAGATATTTAAAACCTTAATGGATGTTGCTCCCAGAGCAACCTGGTCTTGACGGCCCTGCAAGGGCTTGAAACAGATGGCTGCCACAGTCCCTTCCAACCTAAACTGTTTGATGATTCTATGACCATTCCTTGGGTTTTGGTAATGAACAAGAGAGATGCTCAGCTATTAGCCTGATGTTTGTCAGTAGGTAACTTTGATATTAAAAAAAAAAATAACAACAAAACAAAACCAACAACACAACAAACTGAAACACCAAATTTCAGTTCTGAATGATTTAGAAACTCAGTTGTATTTTCCAAACCAAATGAAACACAACTGTGTAAAAGGATGGAGTTTCTCCTAATATTTAAAATGACAGATTCATTTTGTGACTAAATAGGCTTTGTTTTACCTAAGATGCCTCCATGAAAGTCTGCCTGGTTACATAACATTTTAGTTAAAAGAAAAACAAAACAAGAAAAACTTGCCAAGTTGACATATGTCTAGAAACAAAATTCTCCAAAACCAGTATCAAGAAGATTTCAAAAATTGTTTTGAGGAAAATATCCTCTTTTTACATCCTCTTTTAATTTAAACTGACCATTATTTGTGCAAAATCCAGTCCAAACCACAAACAAATATCAGAGACTAAACAAATTTTGCATTTGTAATGTTGCTGTTGGGACCATCATATCTAGGCAACTGTCATTTATAAACCAACAAATGTTTCACTGTGTAGGTGTAAGCTAACACATCACTAGCTACAAACGTTTCTAACCAGTTCAAACCAGCAGTGGAAATTTAACTCAGAAATATTGAATATTGCAATTTATCAAGTGATCAAATCTCATCGCCTCAGCAATTTATTTTAGTAGTTCAGATTTAGCTTTTCCTTGCTTTACGTGGTATTGAGTGTACCAAGCTGGGCATCACTAAGCTAGGTGTTGTGCAAGAAAAATAAAGAATTACAGATCCCATAAGAAGAGCCAAGTCATACCAGGCAATTACAGGGCAAAGCATAAAATAAATAATCCTCTGTAACAAAAGAAAGAGCTAGCTCACACAGTCTGAACCTAAGCCTTTGGTCAGGAAAGCAATTGTGAGACTGCTGTAATAATTCTATGCATATTGAAAAAATATCAGAATGTTATCATAGAGGAAAAACCCTGAAGCTTATCACAATAGCTGTATAGCTATTTAAACCTCTGTTAAGAGCTATGTGCTTTTAGAAAGTTTACAAACAAGTATTCAGGCAATTCAAGTATCAGATAAGCAAACAGGAGTGCTTAGTAAGATGTATCCTTAATTAATGTGTTTACCTAAGAACTGTACTGACATAATGTACTGAATTAATAACAGAAGCAGAGACCCACAATAGCTGCTGTCTACATGTCAATAAAGTTTTGTCTTGAGACAAAAGCAGATTACATTGCTCAATTCTGCAGCTGTTATGCTAAACAAACAACAATTTGGGGTTTGGGATCCCCATTCCCTTCCGTTTTTGTTGGGGGGGGGCAGGGGGGGTGTTTTGTTGTTTTTTCTTTTCTATTAAAGGACTGACTTGTTTTACAACATACTCACATTTCTCAAAGCAGCACAGTACAGCATCCATTTTGGAAGAGCTTCAGGTTGAATTAGAGGTCCTTTTAAAAAATACACCCAAACCCAGAAAAACACACACTATACCACAGCGACACTTTATTAAGTACAAGAGGTAGAATTTCTGTCTGGAGGGAAATTCTACTTTAAAACAAATCAGAATGAAAATCTTCAAAGCCAGGTTCAACATCGGTTGGCAGCACAGACTTGGGCAATCACATCTCTTTTTGTGCCTTTCCTTTCTCTGTCAGCAAAACCAACATGGACAACACTTATTTTGCCCGTCACTAGGGCTGTGAGAAACAAGTGTAAGAAAAGGGAAGTTCCAGTCCCTGGATATCACCACTGTGTTATTTATTCACAGCTCAGAACTGTTAGCTCTCATTATTTCATTTATCCATCTGAAATTAGAGATGAATGTTAAGATTACTTAGTTTTTAAATACTGACATTTTTACCCAACCATCTTGCCTTTTTTTAAAAGCCATCTAGTAAAGAATTTCAAAGGGCTCTGCTTCTTTAATGAGGCATTAAAATACAGTCATACGACAAAAAAAGCAACTCTACTAAGTCTCTTAAACCCCTGGACTTACATTATCAGCTTTTATGTGCCTGTCAACACTCAACACTAAGAAGCAATAGTTTGCTCTTTGCCTCGAATTTAAAAGCCAGCTAAACTTCCTCCCACTTTCCTGCTGAGAGCTTTAACTCCTTGCAAACTGTCAAAGCTTTGACACTTCACCAGCAGATAAATCTACAACATGATGCAACGGCCAGGTGTAGTCTCAATCAGCCACTGGACACTAATTTACTAGTGGCCATTTCATTCACCTTGAAAAGCAATAAACTAGAAGTACTTCCCACCCACCCCCACGTACCCACACTGCTTGTGCATCAGCCCTTTTAAAGAGATGCTAGCTCTTGTCAAAGAACCAGGTAGAGTTAACTTGCAACTTGAAAGAAACATTTTAAATTGTAGAGATGTCAACACATGGCTAAAATGCAAAGGCATTTCCAGGCCAGAAGCTAAAGTAAGAGTGCAGCATTTTTCAAGAAAAGTAAGTGCAAAGTATTAAATACTGGAACTCCTTTACCCAGAACATTTCTCTAAACATCCACAGCCTGGATGTGGCATTCAGTGTAAAAGCTCACTGACGCAAAGCCCATTATTAATTTGTTTTACAAAGGTGCCAAGCTAAGTGCACCTGTGGAAGAATAAGATTTGGATGAATTGCTTAGTAGAAAATGTGAAGTTCACAGCTGGGAAGCCCTATATTCTGTTCGGTATAAGCTAAAATATTTATACCATTATCTCAGTATACAGAAAAACAATGACTGCACAGATAAGCCATGCTGTTTCTTTGCAACAATAAACTGAGATACAGACTTATAATGGCATCCTTGAGATACTACACTTAACAGCAGTATAGTGAAAAATGATCCTTTCCCTTTTCTTCTGTTCCTTTCACACTGTAATTCCACAATATACAAAACCCCTATTTAAGTCTCCTAACCTTGATAAGGACTTGATCCCACTCTCATTCAAGTCAATGGAAAAAGATCTCATAATGAACCTCAAAGACTCATGATTGAGGCATTGAGTGGCAAAGTTACAGGATAGTATTGTAATAATTTATTTGTGAAAATACTGGGGGGGTCATAATGGGGGGGAGCTTTTTTTCTTATGATAGGAAATAGAAACTAGCTTTGTCTAAAGGTAACCACTTCTGTTGAGAATGCACAACACAGACAGCTCTTGCATCCTCCCCAATCCAAGCATTTGCTGGGGTGGTAGCCACAAGGTACCATACAGAAGTTACAAATGCATTTATATGTTCAAAGAGGGAGAGGAAGGAATTAAAAAAAAGCTACCTGAGTTTCTGCTAATGTTAGCATGTCTCCTCTTTCAAATACCTTAAATACAGCCTGGCATAGGAGTTTCTCTCATCACTAGAAGGACTTCAATGGACTTTAAATGCCAAACAAATCCCTTGACTCACTGTGTCAAACCCCAAGGGAAGCATTTGCCAGTAGGAAAAATCTGAGCAAGAATGCCAAGAGTTAAAAAGTTAAGTGGGACTGATTCAGCATTCAGATCAAACGACTACAGTTCTTCCTAGATTATTAACAAGCGCTTCAAGCAACCAGAGGCTCTGATGCAGACAAGAACCTGCACATCACAGGCATTCCAAGAACCCTGGTTTGTCTGTGCTGGAACAAAACCTCTGCAAAATATGTGTGCCCTCCTGATTTAAAAGCATGCCATCTCTCCTTGCCTCTCTGTCCATACACATGCACAAGACTGTTAGGCACAAAATAGTTCCTTCATCAAGGTTATGATCAGCAGAACTTTTTCCTGAAATTCTTTCAAATCTTTTAGCATCTGTAGTAATTTTTAAAAAGCTGTTCTAACAAGTAATATAGCACACAAAAAGCACATCTTTCACAACCTTAACAGACAACCAAAACAATGAAATAACAGAATAGACAAAAGAAGAGACAGCAAGTCTTCTCACCAGCTGCAACTTCAAATACAGATTTTTGGAGATGGTAGAAGGAATACTATGATGCTTCAAGCAACGGTAACAGGATCTTGTCAGTTCAAACAGAAAGGGAAGGGATTTTTTAACTGAGTATAAAATGTGTGAGGAATACTAGCAAAAGACAAAGAACATGTGAACCATACATTTCAGAAAGACAAAAAAAGCCAATGTCATCCAACTTTCCTTTTACTTAAAAATTTTAACAACCAATTAATAAAACTTGAGACATATGGATAACCATGTCCAAATGTAGCAGATTAGGAATAGCAATTTTATCCAGTGTAGATATTTAGGGCAAAAAAAATCACCCATACTTTTTGAAGTGCAACCTCAATGTCCGAAGTTATTCAAACCTGCTAATTTCTGAATCCTTCTTCCAGACAGAATGGCCCTTATCATTAGGCAGGTGGCAGATAATCCTGCAGATATCAAAAGATGTCTCTATAATATCTACAAATAAACAGTCCCCATAATCAAGTTTTAAACTGGCCTGAGTATTTCTCATGTTGTCAGTGCAAACACCACACCTCCAATGCACAGCTGCATATTATTTGGGGGGGGGGGGGGTAATAATGGATTTATTGCTGTAAAATCTCACAGAAGAAAGTTAAAAGGAAGCCAGCTTGAAATATAGCCAATTTAAACAAAAAATAATTCATTGTAATTTCAGACTCAACATTCACCCAAGTCTTCTGGCAACTTTCTTGCGGTTTTACAATCATTTCCTACAGGCACCTTTCACTGCTGTTCTGAAGACCTGCACAAGCATGTTGGGGAAGAGAAAAAGAGAAGTGACCAGTTCTCCAGAGAAAACTGTGAAGATGACCATGACCTCAACTTCATATTGTGCACATGTAAATGATTAAAAAAACTCAGCCAGAAAGTTACTTGACACTAGTGTATTTCCACTACCAATCACTGTTTCCTACGGTAACAGATGGTGAAATAGTTTGGCATAAGTAGGAATTTTTAAATTAAGAGTGTACACTTAATGATAGTCTTACCAAAAGTAACTTCTCCTTTGCCAGTCTTGTCAAACAGCTGAAAGGCTACTATGAACAATGCATCTGGAGCACACAGGACTGATTCAAATGCCACAAACTCTTGAAAGGATATCAACCTAAGGGATGAAGGAAAAAGCAAGAGCTATGAAACCACCTGCTCGCAGAAAACTGAAATACAATATAACATAGATTATATAAAAGAAGTAAGATCATAACCAAGATACGTACAAAATGTTATCAATAGGGATTAAAATTTATCCTAAAATGCCCTGTCACCAATACTGTCAGGAGGCCTTTATATTGCTAGATGGAAATGACTTTGTTGAACAAGGAACTATTTCTTAGCAAGTCACAACAGGACATAAAACAAGCAAAGCGCTCAGCGTGGCTACTCACCTCAGCTTTAATGTCTAACTGAACTGCCCTGTGGGGGAGCCTACTTCCCTCCGCTGGCAAGACAGAGAGCCAATAAAGATAGGAGTAACTTCCCTCAAGACTCAGTACTTAAGGCTTTTGGAGACCTACATACTGCCACTCACTTCAGAAGGAACTGATTGGAATGTATTATCTGTTTGCTAGCAACTTATTAGTCATCCACTGCAGTCCTCCAGTCCTGCGTGTTGAGTCACAAATTTCAAGCAGTAGTCTCTGCATGTTACTCCTCAGCCCAAGAGCAGTTTATTCAAATTCACCATTACAGCCAGGTTCCCAATACATGAGCACAGTAGCAGAGCACAGATAAAAGCAGGGGCGCCCTTCCTTAAGTTAGTTAATAAGCAGAAATACTTAATTAGACAACTTGGCATGGTTTCCAGCAGTAGATTGGCTACAGCAAAGACCTTGAGCAGTTCTAATTTCTCTGGGTCACACCGAAGAGTTCAAATGGAGATCAAACTCCTATTCTTAAAGAGGCAAAGGCCAATGATTCTTCTGTTCTGCTACTTCTTTAATGTCCAGGTTGTACAGTTTAAAATCATCTTCAAATATGTGGCTGCAGGGCCTGCTGGCAGTCTGGGAGGTTTAAGATTGCCCTCTCTCGAGGCTGCTTTATGTCAGTATAGCAAGCGCATAGCTTTAATAGGTTCACACAGCAGCAGTAGCTGGGGAACAAAGACTTATTTCTGAGAAGCACAAAATTCAGTGTAACAAATGTCAAGAAACACATGCAATTTTTTATTTTTTTTAATTAGAAGCTAACTATATCCTTAGGACTTTGACTCAAAATGACACTGCAGGCAGTTCAATGACAACTTCCACTCAGTACGCAGTAACAGTGAAGAACGAAGTATTTGAATAGGTTGGAAAAGACATTCTATCAAGTTATGATGACCCATGACTATACAGCAATTTCCAGTCACCCTGTCTTAAGGGAATTAATTTCAAGTCACACAGAAGCGTCCTTGCTGCATGTCAGCAGCCAAACATCCATAGGGTAGCAGAAGCAGATTTCCATGAAGAACATGAAACACAAGAAGATGAATAGAAGAGGACATTAAAAAAAAAAGCATGGCACAGAGAAGGCCAAAAAGCTGTTCTACTTTACGTCCCTCAATACATATGCACTAAATAAAAGTAAAAGAAAGCATATGTAGAGTCAGAAATAGTCTAGCATATAACTAGTTCAAGGAACTTCCCACCATAGGTTATTATGGAGTGTGAAAAGTAAATAAAGAGAAACCTCCTCAGGTATTCTTAATATTAAACTCATAATTGATGATCCCAGTAAACATATAAGCATGTCAAGCTTTGCTGGCAAAGAAGCCAATGACTCGCTACGTATGCACGTGTCAGCACATGGACAGGCCATCGAGTTGTTTATTTTAAAGTCCTTGGGAGCCCTCAGTACTCCCAACTGCTAGACACAGAATACAGTCTTTAAATGGAAGAAAACTTCCACCTCTCCTAAGCCAAAAGAAATTTTAAAAAATGCAACATTTCCTGCAATTTTAAACCAATATATCACAACCTACTTAGTAACTATAAATATGCATAAATGCAAAACTATGTAACTTAAAGGTTATAAAAGCTCATTATTATCCATTATTATTGGCTACATACCTGACAACTTCCACAAGAGCAGATACAAAGCACTGAATTCTTCTGTCCCAAAGACTATAAAGCCCACACAGAGAAAGAACAAAATAGACAGCAGGCAACAAGACTCTAGAATAGGACTGTTTAGAATTAAAAATCTAAAATATCTGCCAACAGCATTTTGATAAAGATGCTTTTTGTGTGAAACAACAACCAGCATATGTCCTTACCAACAGATCCCAACACAGTGATGACAGCACAGAAAAGAAATACAGCACCTACCCTAGCAGAATCCCAGCACCATGCTAAGAACATACTCCATGTTATCAGGCCTGGATTTGATTAAAACTCCATGTATTAATACCGCTACAAGATTTTATACCGGTAGAAGCATTCTTTGTCAGTACTTCCAAATAATAAACCCCCCTAATAAGTCAGAGAGAGATGCTTAAAATAACCCCATATCCACTTTTTAAAACAATTATTCATAGTACTGGGAAGATTAAAAGTGTACAAATTGTGTGGTTCTAGCCAGACTGTTAAAGAAGAGACATTAATATCTGCTGTGCCAGCTGAATTCAAATTAACCCAATTTTTACATGTTAATTAAACCAGCTATTTTCTTCTTATTGTACTTTTGCTCCCTAACTAGACTAGCCTGCTAGCGATTCCCAACAGATCTATTCTAGCAACAATGACGTATTCATTTACTTCTATTATGACATACAATACAGTAACTGAGCAGTAATTTTTCACAGTCAATTACACGTGTGATTCTTAATGCTTAAAGATGCTGAAATAATGTGTACTACATAGCCATATGCTCACTTCTCTGTACTCCACAAGGGTAGTTGCCTGGGTAACACATTTTCTCTCCAGTTTAGCATCACTCTTCTGGGTTTAGCACAACCCTTCACTGAATATCATTAGGTGTCATTAAACAGCACATATTAACATGGACTTCAATATACTACTTAAGAGTTATTTTATCTACCTAAACAAGTGCTCATTTGTGTTAGAAAAACAGAGAAAAGCCTAGTAATTTTAACAGTGCAAAAAAAGGAAGCTGAAATATTTACAAAATTTTAATTCAATCTTGAAGATATCCTACCCAACTGGTCAAAGTCTTCCTTCACCTTCACATCCTCGTTATCAGTGCTAATATTGGCACGATTTACTCAGGAAGGCTGAAATCTTGATATTTTAAAAATACCCATACACAAGAGTTACAGTCGAAACATAACAACTGGGTATGGTGCAGCAACCCCACCATTTACTACTCTCTCCTTTCTTCCATGCTGCTTCTTTTGGTGCTCACACCCATGGCATCTGAGCACCACATAGACGTGATGCTTTCCCACCAAAGAAAGTCTGTATGTAGCCGTGCAAAATAAAAAAGCCATCACCCACTGTAATAATACATACAAATGCAATGATGAAGTGGTTTCTTCAGAAATCAATGCATATGTTTTTACTGTATCAGCAATTTAAACTTGATAGCATAATGGGACACAAATTGAAGCTACATCTATTTTACACTGCAACCCAGGTAAACTAAGTATAGTATAAATTGATGCATTAGAGTATAAATTTATACCCAATAGTAATGGAAAATGCTGGCATTTCCAAGTGTTATTTTTGACTAGTTTGTCCTTTCTAAAAATAAAGCATACAGTATTTCTCAGTAAAGTGTTGGTTACTACAGTCCAAACAGAGATGTACAGTAAATACTTATTTTGTTAGACAGATGTTTAAAAGTACAACAAAAGACTGAAAACCAATATATTATAGTAGGCAGGATGGAAAATGCCTGGCCTGTTGCTGATGGGTCTTGAGAAAGCCAGTGGATTTGGGGGAAGTTTCTGATCCAGCTGAAGCCAAATGAAGCATTGTTTTGGAACTAAAATTAGGAATAAGAAGCTTAAG
The DNA here is from genome assembly GCA_026212715.1 of Elanus axillaris. Taxonomy (NCBI): domain Eukaryota; kingdom Metazoa; phylum Chordata; class Aves; order Accipitriformes; family Accipitridae; genus Elanus; species Elanus axillaris. The sequence continues at coordinate 17,526,273 of JANZLQ010000078.1, read as the reverse complement.
GCCAGGAATCCATCAAGGCCCTTAAGTCCATTTCATACAAACTACAGCCACGTGATATAAGACTTAAAAAAATCTGTATTATTACTGATCTACTAATTTGAAAGACTTCTCTGGCCATTGTCAAGAAAAGCATTTCCTTTTCTTAAAGGAAACCTTGAAAAGACGCTTCTGTAAGAGGTCAGAAGGAAAGCCTACCTCCAAATAACCCTAAGCCCTGACTTAAGATGGAGGTAAAACTTCCAAGGCAACAGATATTCACTGAATGTCAAAGTCTGCCTTAAGAGGTCTCATACCTTTGTCACACTAACAGCAGCTTCTGTAGATACCCTCAAATCCTTAATCTCTGGCAATGCAGGAATTGTGCTAGAGCTGGATGAGACATTTTGTCCACAGCAACCAGTCGGATTGTACATAAGAGCTACTGTTCTTTACACTTCACACTCAGGAATTCTTCAGCTCTGGGGTAAGCAATTCTTTGACCATTTATTTGAGCTGCTCATGAGTCAGAAGCTCTTGCACTGTCTGCCTTTCACCCATGTGGCTTACCCACTTTAGTAGTCCTCACTGATTACACCTGGTATCTAACTTCTCACCAAAATGAGAAGGAATTAAAAAGCATTTTTAAAAGTGCTAGGAACAACCCTGGTGGTTCTGGGCTCAGAGAGTTGTCATGCTCACCAGTCATGAAGAACAGATGCTTCTTCAGAGCAAAACAGGGATCCAGGTCAGTGGATAAATGCTTCTAGAAATATCCTAGCAGTATTTTCAGAACCACACTACTTTAAGCCACTAACAATCTAACAAAATTAACTTTGTCATTGCTCTTGCAAGCTACCCTCTACTTTATACTAGAAATAAAGCTAAATTATTGAACAGACTCTCATGACCTTAAACACATGTAAGTCCCTAAACACTGATCAGCCTATTAAAAATGAACACTAACAAAAGCAGTTTTGTACTTCACTTTAAAATGAGGAGGTCTGGACTGCCAAGTCGGAAAGAATTCAATAGGAGAAGACCACTAGGTCGTATTGCCAACCCTAGGAGATTTCATTCCAGGAACCAAAAAGCAGTTGACCCTTGCTTCAGACGATCACTCTGCAAATTACTTTATACACCACTAGAACAAGGTATAAATGCCTGGCCACATGTCAAAAAAATGCTACAATGCCAGATTAGAGAGAGATGGATGCTAATCACTTTCTTAACTTTCTCCACTCTCTCACATGTTAGTACAGCAGCTAAGAAAGAAGACAGCCTGAATACCAGAAGAGACTCTCCAAAGACATGTTAGGAACATAAAGTCCCCTGTCACTGCACAGTCTAGACTGCAGAAACAGTCCTTACTCATGGCAGGAAGCAGCAATTAGAAGCCTCAATACTACACCGCAAAACTCCTACAAGTTCATGCCAAGTTATGAAATCCCAACTTGTCAACAACTTCACGTAGGCTACAGTTTTACATTTTGCTCTTCCTTACACCAGCTTCTGCTTGTGATGGGGATCCAAATCACAAGGTATGGATTATACTCTCAATCTTCTTATTACAAAATGGATTTGAAGCCATGTATTTTGGCAAATGCCATTTTTGCAGGCATCAAACCAAAGGAAGAAATCTGAGAAATGTTTAACGTTTTCAGTCAAACACTACCTGAAGCCACCACTTTCTTGCTGCCCTCATGCCAAAGTTACCAACATAACTTTTTACAGAATTCTTTCACCAAGGGTAACAATCATCACATGAACTCATCTGCAAGGTTTAAGGTGCCCAGCTGCCAAATACATGAGGCTGGCTGAGAAGAAGAGAGCACAGAAGCTGTTGCAAAAGTTCTCAGTTATACATGCATCTGTTCCCTAGGAAGCCTGCATTCTCTAGTCATGCTTTATTTATCTCACATTTTATTCTCTGCAACCACTGATATGAGTCATGAATAAGTTTTCTGGTTTCTAAAAATGCCACAACTACAGACTTTAAGTCCATAGCTAATTATTCTAAAGTTTCTCTAAAGATACTTTGAAGGTAGGGTTAAAAAAATGCATTCATATGGGTGAAGAGACAGCTTGCCTGGGCAAGTACCAAAAGCAAAAGCTAGGATTTCATTAAAGAACAGGGAAGATGGAGGGGTAGCTAACCTTGCCTATTGGTAAAGCCAGCCTTTCAAATGCAAACCATGTGCAACCAACTTCACTTCTGTCTTCCCAAGATTGCAAAGTGGCTCCCTAAATACCTTAGTTGCACCTCCTGCCTCTTAAGGGAAAAAAACAGTAGTAAAAACCTTTAACAGTGCTATGGCAAAACAAAGCCAGGGCACTTTTTTATATGATCTCTTCCTACACCATCCAAACTTATCTTGGACTGCTATTTGAATGTGTTTGTGACAGATACATACAGTAAACAGAGACAAAAAGACTCTTGGAAGGAAAGGAAAGCAGGAGTTAGGGGAGCCAGCCAACAAACATGAAAGGTCCAATGAGCTAAAAATACATACTAGAGAGAAAATGGTTTGCTCAGCTAAATGGTACATGCAGCCCAGAACATAGTTTCTATTTCTATTCTTTCCACTTAAAAGATACTGTATTCTTCTATGTATCTGCAGGCACAAAAAAACAAACAAAAAAAACCCAAACCAAACCACAACCAAACCCACCAGCCTTCAGGGATCAAGACTGTTTTGGAAGAAAGGTTTTGTATTTTTAAAATTAACAACAGAAAAAGAAAAAAAACCACTTACCCATCTTTTGTCTGATCCACCACACCTGCAAGGAGCTGTACAGTGCTTGCATTAGGCAAACCATCTCCAATTATCTTCAGGTACCGTGTGACAAAGTCATTAGGAGACATGAAGAATTCACCATTCTTCTCCACACTTGCATACTGTTAAATGAATACAATATTTAGTGCCTCAAACAGATCCTTCTCCAGGCATTTACTACCACTACCCATAGTTTCCAATCAGGAGGAGGCTTGCGTTACAGCAGATGACAGTTCTGCTCTGAAGAACCTACAGCCTACACCCAAACAGGAAAGAGTAAGTGGGGAGTACTCAAGCTGCTGAAAGCTTTGCTTCCCAGCCAGAAGAGTGGCAGATGTATAATTTTTTGTTTATCATGTCAACAGTTTCTCCGCAGTAGTCCAGAAATGCTCCAGCACCAAATAGTTTTTTTGAAATAGAACAAGAAGCACACACACATTTGCTAGCATGTATGTGGCATCTCAGGCTCACTGAACTCTGCCAGCAATGGGATACTCCAGCATATCTCATTTATCTGAAATGACTCCTTTGTGTAGCCATTCAACTTGAGGATGAGAAGGCAGGTTTACACCCACGAAATGACACTGCAGTGCTAGTGGAGTAAATGATCCCACACCTGGGGTGTCCACCTGGGGGTGCTGTTTTGGAGGAACTCCACTGCATCACCTTCAACCATGGCTGGTCCTTAAGTAAAGGAGAACCTACAGGCACTCCTCCTGGACTGAACTGCTGAGAGGCCAGAGAATAGCATTTACAGAAAAATGTAACAGAAAACAAGAACCTCTGACAGTTCAGCACATTGCAGAAACACGGAAAGAGGTCCAACGCCCTACCAAACACCACCAGCATACATTATTCCCACTTTATACCACAGTTACTCACATACTAGTGCAGAAAACAGCTATTGACAGAACTAGGTATATTTGGTCCCAAGTGAAGCCTACAGTAACATGTCACATACCAAGGAAAAGGAATATTAAAATATTTTTAAGATAATACATAAGCAAATAAAACTGCCTTTACTACCACTTTTATATCCTGATTCCTCAGTCACCCCTAAAAGTTTAAAGCCCTCATTTCCTGCAGAAGGGTAAATTTGAAATCAACCCTAAAAATGTTTTTTAAGGAAAGAAAAAAGGATAAGGACAATAATTAAGAGGAAAATAAAACCCAGGCAACATTTGCAGAACCATGTATTAGCTTTAAGGGAAAAAAAATCTGTCTTGGGATAACAAACGTGCAGTGAGAACAGGAAAGCAACTGCTAATTTTTTTTTTTTTTTAAGGCAAGGTAGAATGATAAACCATTGTTGCAGCTCCCCACAGAGCATTATCCACACTAAAGTAATAAATAAATTAGATGCCTATTGCCATTTTGTAGCATACGTCAAAAATACATTTTGTTTTACATTGCTATGGCTCTGCTACAGGATGGAAACTGCTAGTTTTCATTTCATAGAGCCACACTGGTGCCTGCAGAGTACAGTTATACCTGCTGCAGGCATATAACTCTCAGAGGGATGCCAAAGAGTAACAGTAAGTAGATTATTTTCTTCTAGTGTTATATAAATACAGTCTTCAGGTAGAGCAATATCTTCAAGAAACAAGGCTTCAGAGAACCAAGCCCAAACAAAACATAACTTGCTTTGGCATCTATATGTTGGTTAGCATTTAAGGATTCCTGTTTCAATAGACACTGTTCATAACGCAAGCTTTCTATTTGATACACTGCAAGGAATTTTGAATTGTATACTTTTATAAGAACTAGCAGATCAATTGATTTCAATGTAATCATTTGCAGGGAGACAGAATCTTTAAGAATCCCAGCCTCAGAAACTTTTAACACAGCTGCTATTGAGAAATGAATCAAGTAAGTCAGACAGCCTATGCTTCTATATTTCATTTTTTTCATCCTGGCTAACCCCCTGCTAGGGCACTCGATAACAGAAAACAGCACAAGGTTTCAATGTCCCCCTGTTTCTTGTCATTGTGATTTACTCAAATGTATTTGAAATCCACGCACGTACTCTACACTACATATAGAAAATGACCTTGGAAAATGTCAGCTTGATCACTTTGACTAAAATCTAATCTCTTAGGGGTTATGGTAGAAGACTTAGAAAAAGTAGAGTTACTCTTGGAAATTATCATAACAAAAAGAGAAAAACATCAATTCTATTGGTTTTGGAGGAGAGACATTAAAAAATGGTTTTTTACAATTGTGTTTTTTCCCCACTTTGGCAATTATACCCACTGAGAATTTGATATTATACAATAGTACTTAATGGCTTTTTGGTAACTTATTTACATACATTTTAGATAGTCAAGTATTAACCAGTTCAACCCCATTTTAAATAGGATTTGCAAACATTTTATTGAGGGTTTGATGTACTAAATACACTAAAAGTTGACTGTAATCAACTGTATTTAAACTGATAGCTTTGTATTTATTTCTACACAGTGGGTACCATTCCTACTTGGCAATCGTATTTTTTAATTCTTAATTGAAGCAGAAAGAATGACTGTCAAGTTATAAGTCAAGATTCCACAATCTGCAGAAGCAACTGTATTGGCCTCACCACTTAGAAGCAGCTTAGTTAACACTCTGGCCATCACTTATCTTTAGAGCACAAAACAATATACCACAGTCACTCATCCTTGTTCCTTCTCAGTAGTAAGCAGCAGGACAGTTTCTGTATTACACTGAACAAAACGTTTACCTCATACTTCATTACTTTACCGAGACTCCTTCTTTTCAGTGGAAGTGAAAGCAGAAAAGGAAGAAAAAGGAGCTGGAAGTGGTATTTAGTGTGCTAAACCATGACCCATTCAATCCACCAAAACTGAAAGCTGAGGGAGCTACAATCTTTAGAAACACCAGAGAGGTGAATACCTACAGGAAGGTAGGTAACAATTTTCATACTATTCTCAGCAAACCAACCAACCATCCCACCCCACCAAAACTGAGTGCTGCCTCATACTGCAGAAGGGACCAGGCTTCTCTCTACTGTGTTTACTCTCTTCCTCAATGCTACCACCTTCTCAGGTCAGCAGTCTACTCCCTATCTGCCTTTTCTGCTGTCTTGCTCCTACTCTTCAAGCATTTACCTCTAAGATAACATTATCCCATCCTTTTTCAAGAGACTTTTTGCTCACCTGACAGACACAAGTTCCAGATCTTAGTAATTTAAGACCTGCCTTCCTCAACTGAAAATCTGATTTCAGAGCTATGAATACTGACAGTATATGATAAAGCTATAAATACTGGCAATATACATCTTGACACCTACGCATATTGTTAATAATAGCTCACAAGGGACAATGGAAAACATGCCAAGAAGTGCAGTGAGAGTGGGGCATGATGCTGGAAAAAGGGAGGGTGGAGGGAGGAACTTGGGAAGGTATGAGCACTCTTAGGCACTCAACACCTTCATAAAAATAATTCAGATACAACAGCTCCCTGTAGCACTGTGGCACCTACCTCAAATACATTCTCCAGACCCACCAATTCCTGTTCTCTTTTTTCATACCAGACTACCAAACTAATACAGATACTGTACTAATAAATCTTAGGAAGGTTAGGAATAGTTATTCAGATTTAGGAAATGGGTCAAAGAAAGCCAATTTCCAGCAAAATATTAAAGCACACTTCTCCCAAGTATACAAGCAAGTACACAAGTCATTTCTTAACTGGCACACTTCTATAGCAGGCCAACACAGAAGGAATTTGACCTGGTTTAACCACAGCCAGCAACTAAGCACCACACAGCTGCTCGCTTGCTCCCCCCCCCCCCCAAGTAGGATGGGAGGGAGAATCTGGAAAAAAAAAGTAAAACCTCTGGGTTGAGATAAGAACAGTTTAATAGGACAGAAAGGAAGAGAATAATGATGATGATGATGATAATAAAATTACAATAATACTAATAAAAGGATTGGAATATACAAAACAAGTGATGCACAGTGCAGTTGCTCACTACTCGCTGACTGATGCCCAGTTAGTTCCCCAGCAGCAATTCCCCCCAGTTTATATACTGGGCATGACATCACACGGTATGGAATATTCCTTTGGCCTGTTCGGGTCAGCTGCCCTGGCTGTGTCCCTTCACAACTTCTTGTTGCCCCTCCAGCCTTCCTGCCGGCTGGGCATGAGAAGCTGAAAAATCCTTGACTTAGTCTAAATGCTACTTAGCAACAACTAAAAACATCAGTGTGTATCAGCATTCCTCTCATACTGAATCCAAAACATAACACTATACCAGCTACTAGAAAGAAAATTAACTCTATCCCAGCCAAAAC
>JANZLQ010000078.1:17494539-17511545 GCA_026212715.1 Elanus axillaris | reverse complement strand
GAGGTTTTACTTTTTTTTTCCAGATTCTCCCTCCCATCCTACTTGGGGGGGGGGGGAGCAAGCAAGCAGCTGTGTGGTGCTTAGTTGCTGGCTGTGGTTAAACCACAACAATGCATATTAGGGGTTCTTCAGTAAAAAAGTTTATTTCAAATGAGCTATTAATGAGAACGGTCAAATGACGTTTCCATCAACTCATGGGTATTTTTAAAAAATACTCCCCTCCTGCTCACCATAGATGGATGGGATGATAGAAGCTAACACTGTTACTTTGCTCTCCCTTTTACTTCCTTACACCTTTCAGAAATGGAGGCCTATCTAAGTATAATGAATGTCAACCTGCTAAAACATATTTGGTGGCTATCTCAGCCCAGTTTATACTTTCCCATTTGATTCTCCCACGGCTTGTTCTGTTACAATGCAGTATACGACCAGTGCATTGACCAGAAACTCAAGACATCAGCTGCCTCATGTCCATCTTCCAAAAGCAGTCATCCCAGTGCTAGCAATTCATCTTCTAGAGCTAAATTTCAGGCTTACATCTGGCAGGAAAATAGTGATATCATGCAGAGAAGCAAAGGATAGAAAAATTCTCCAGTGTAACAGCAAGATCAAAAGTAGTTCCTGGAGGAAGCAGATTAGACAGCTGTTATTACTCAAAAATTGTCAGGGAGAAGTAGCAGACTATTAGGGCAGCATACATTTTATCTGGCACCCAATGTTATTAGCATAAAATATGTATTTGGACCAGGATTAAGCAGCGGGTAAGCAACAATTAAGACAGAAGGCCATTTAACACCATGGTTCATACAAGATGGCACCTTCAGGAAGCATTGTCTTACAGCTATGCAGAGCACCAGTGAGCTCTGGGAAAGCCATCACTGAATGCAACATATAAGCTACTAACAAGCCTCTCCAAGGTCCTGGTGCTCATGGTGCTCAACGTTCCCCACAGCTCACAGCTCAACAGAGACAATCACTCCTGGCTTCACCTGGCTTTTAACTCCAGCCCTCAACACCCAAATGGTCACTCTGCCCCTGGCATGGTACAAAGCAGCTTTTAAAGCCTAAATGATCAGATTCTTCTACCAAGACGAGTCACAAATCAAAATATTCTAAACAATAGATAGGATACTTCATCACCAGGGAACTTCTTCAGAGTGCTGCACTGCACCTAACACCATGCAGGGCTCACAGTGACCTAAAAAGATGCGTCCCATACTTCATCTGACACCTTCATAAATTACAGAACCAACAATGGCAGAAATAGACATCCTGAACAGTGTTACAAAAGCTTTCTTTGTGATTTTCTCTCCCAGATGTCAATGCAATGGAAGTTATACTGTGACACAAGGTCCCAGTGAGTGAGCAGGATCATTTGCAGCAATAAACAAAAAAACTGCTACCCTTTGAAGAAAGCAAGCCTGGAGCAGTGCCATACAGGGGTATCGTAACAGAATGAACTGCTCTCAGGTAAGAGTTACTACTAATTCTGCAATAAGGAAAAAAAATATTATATGGAAGTGCAATCAGTGCCTAAAAACTTGTGGAAAGGTCTGTCTCAAATTGTTGCTAGAGTAACAGTTGTTATTTGTGACTTCATGCTTGTGAATGAGCAAGTAAAAGAAATGTGCTGGAGAAAAGTTCCTATACATTACATGTCTTGACTAATAATTGCATGACAGAAATTATGTAGGAATAACTGACAGGTAAATGTATTTTGTTTCGGTGTTGTGTTTTCTTCTTTAAACACAGAAGTTCACTTTTCAAGATCCTATTTATAATCAAATCCATCTATTCAACTCTATTGAAAATGGTACACCTCAGCAGCTCAGAGAACTGGGGAGGGTATGGGAGTGGGCATGAATCCCTATGTGTGCATGGATCCAATTCTCCAATCTTAAAAAAAAACAAAAGACAAATGCACAATGGAAAGAGCATCACACACACAACGCAAACTTATTAAAGGCTATAAATGATGAGACTTAAAGAAAATCTTAAGTCCTGTGGTCAGGAACCCTTCCTCATAGCTAACAAAAACAACAGCAGCATTCCACCACATACTTAGGCAAATAATAACACTGTGCTACTTGAAACAATAAGGAAAGAACAAATAAAGTTCTTTTTTCTTTTTTGTCTGTACAACATTCAGCACAGTGGAGTATTGGGTCATGGGGAGCATGCCCATGCTCTGTGAAAGCTGAAAGAGTCACAGTAACTATCCACCTTCCAGATAAACATGCTAGCCAACCTCTGACTATGGAAAACCTAGACTTTCAATAACAATGTCTCTCTCTCTCTCCCTTAAGGATTTTTGCCTGTCATCTCAAAATACATGCCAAAATATGAGTCTGCAAACACGCTCTCTTTTCCCTCCAAGCAAAGGTATCACCATTTGTCCAACTCCCATAAGACGGGTTTCAGTTTAAAATTATGAGCTCAACTCCCTGAAGACAGCGCAATTATGAAGTAAAGGCAGTATAACATTTTCTTTTACAATTCTTATCTTCATTATTAACAATAAACAAATGCTTGGTGCTTAAGTATTAGCATATTACACCGTTACCACAGGCCACTGTGGCTCGTAACCTTCATTCTTGCTAAAAGCCTGAACAAAAAGTTGAAGCTATGAAAGAAGGTACTTGGAAATAATTTGCAGTTTCATGTGGGAATATTAAGTAATCCAATGAAGACCTAAATCGTTTATGTAAGGCAGTAACTGTAATCTGCCAGTGACTTGGCGCTACTCAGTCAAAACTGTTAAGAGTTCACAATAACTCCCCATAATTTGCAAAAGTTCTAAGATACCTCACAACAATAATTAAAAACTTCTCATCTCCTTAAGAAACTGCGGAAACATTTCCAGCATTTTAATACATTTTAATTAGAAACTATTCTGATTTTAGCTTGAATTATTTTGGTTTCTCATCTGTGGGTCTATTTTATTACATATATTTGCATAAAGCAATAACTGTTTCATTAAAGCATTACATTTACTTCTGCTGCACTGCCCTCAGAATATTTTTGTGAGATCATTTGGTTGCAGTGCAAATGATGATGATGTCAAACTGAGCATTTTGATTTAAAGATAGGAATTAAAAAAAAATCCTAAAATTACTTGCAGGCAGGCATCTTTAGCAGTGTAGAAAACAGAATTAAATCTCTTTTTTTCCCCTCAAGAAAGAGATTTCCATTTTCTTAGGGGGCACTGCAGTTAAACTAAAATCTAAAAATACCAGATTAACCAAACACAGAGCAGAGTTTAAGATACTAGAGAAATTCTAGCACTATTCTTTCAATTTCTCATTAACCAGGAGTTCTTCCATTTCATTCCTTGGACACTTGGGTTGATGTCAGCACCCCAACATCACCAAATGAATTCAGAGCAGTCTGTCAGCCATCCCACGGTATGCTACTGGTATCAGCTGACAACATAGTTCACTTTTTGTCATCAACTGTCAAAAACGTAGTAAAATTCCAAAAACTTCTTTCTGACCAGTTGATCCAGCCCTTTGAAATGCAAAAAAATAATGTTTTGCCTCATGAAAACACTGGGTGATCAAGCAGTGATTACTCCTGACAGCTTTTGCAATCTGTGTCAGCCCAGGAAGTCTTCGAACAGTGAACAGAAAAGCCAGGAGACCTCACACGAGTTTTCATTATATATCCCTTTGTTTAATCAAACTATGGGTCACACACAACACAAAGTACCTCCCAGGTTTCAAAGCCACAAAAGAACTGTAGACACATATTCTGTATAAAACTTTCTTAAAACACTGAAGGAAAATAAGTGTTTGATGGTCTTTTTATGCATAATTTGGTAAGCTGCTTACATAATTTTCAAAAGTTCAGTTCCCTCTTTCCCTCCTTCTCTCCCCACTCATCCACAAGAAAAAGAGAAAAAGCTGATTCACTACCCTTAACTTGTTAATAGCACACAGAATAAGGAACTACTAAGTGCTATTTTAATTATACACTATTTGGGTTGAATGTTTACATGCCTAAGAATTAAGTATCCTGGTTTGGGCTACAGATACTGAATCTATAGGCTACATGTAATGGAACACCAAAAGCAAATCACAAGAAGTTTACAGTCACTATCATTTTCTTTACTGTGAGAAGAAAAGAGAAATACAAAACTTTTGTAGTACCACGTTCACAATGCAGAAGAGACTGAAGCCACTACTTCACACCAGTCTTGAAAGTAAAGATACAGACCAAGTAACTGATTTGGATGTGTGAACAGAGTAAAAGCAATTGTAGAAAGTTTGTTGTTGCCATGTTTTCCTTCCTTTTGAACAGCATCAACATGGGACTAATTCATGATCTTTACAAAGTAGTTTCCAGTTAGACTGACACACAATGGCAAGCAGTATTAGACAGGCGAAGTGACAGGAAGGAGGAAGGCTGACTTGATGTCAGTGACAAAAACTATTTTAATGGAAATGTGAAATTATTCAAAAATTTCTTCCCCTAAAACACGTGAAGATTTCTCTAGTCAGATTCAGACTGCACAATGGGCTGAGAGCAGGAATCAGCCAGACAGTATTTTTACATACCACATTTTTTCTAATGGCTTTTCATACTTGGTGCCTCACTTAAAGGTTTCTTCTGCCAAAGATCTGTTAAATCAGTGATGTTCTATCAAACAGTAGTTGTCAAACATGATAAAGACCTACAATAATAAAATATGTGACCAAGAGGTTTTAGTAGCCAAGGATCCAGGGAAGAGTGGAAATAGGTTGTACTTCCAAGACACAGAAAGATGACAATAATAATGAACAGCCTGCTGTTTGTTCAGTAATACAAATTTTCAGACCTCTTTTCTTCTATCCTAAAATCAGAACTATGCATCAGGTCATGCAATGGGTGGATGTGACAGGAAAGTCACGTAACAAAGTATAGATGGTAATGCTTGACTGTTACTGCAGAACACACCTTTCAATTTAAGTCCTTTAAGTAGAGAGCCTCCCACCCTGCTACTGATACTGGACAACATCCTAGTCTTTCTCCCACACTGTAACGTCACACACCAGACCAGAGACTCAACTAAGAAGTTGTAGTGTGCACCTGATGTAAAAGAACTGCAGAAGAAATGCAAAACACCACCACAAACACGCAAAAGTAGGAAGAAGCATTAAGGCAGGAGATGAGATCTCATTTCTCAGTGTAGGAAACCACGTGTACACACCTTGAACACAGACCTCCAAACCAGAGTTGTGTACACAGACATAGATCTTTGTGTCATGATCCTGCTGATGGCATTTTACGCTTTGGAGATGTTACCTGCATTTTGAATAACACCTATCAGTCTTTGATGAAGGATGTAGTCAGATGCCACTCAAGCTACTCAAACACTGAATAATTCACTCTAATTTACTCCTTAAAAACTATTCTAATTTACTGCTTTACTTAGATGAAGGGGGCACATTTGCTAACTTCCCAGAATTAAATATCTATTAACTGAGGCAAAAACTCCAAACCCCAAATAAGTGATGGTTCTATTGGCTGAGAGAGTTCAAGGAAGCTGGGATAAGAAACAGCAACTTAAATATGAAGACAATTACAATTTCTTCTTCCTATTGGCTGGATGATTGGCTTTTGACTCGGGATCATCCTTGTGAAAGCATCCTCCCCTGTTGACTAAGTGCACTTTTAGGCAGCATGCAAACACTATCAGGAAGAAGGTAGAAAAAATGTGTGCCCTTCTATGACTCCATATTCTGAAATCTACAGACATTTTTCCCAGTATACAAGGTCATAAAGAAAAACAAAGAACAGAGAGTACTAGTTGTTGTTCTCTCCTCATCTTGTAAAGCCAGCCCTAAGAAAAAACTCCAACCTGCCAAGGAACTTTCCTTGAACCTTCCATTTCCTGATAAGTTTAAACTTATCATCTCAGATAGAAATGAAGCTTGGCTCCAGGTAAGAACATTTTTAAATATTCAGTGAATAAATAGCAGGTAGTATTCACGTACAGAAACTGAAATACATGAAAAGTAAATACAAAATTGTGCATGAAGCTGGAAAAATCCGTGGTCAATAGCATTTTACACAACAATCTAAATTCCAGTAAATCAATTTCAATTACAAAGGAAGTACCAACAAGATTACAGTGTCACAAATGGAGAGAGAGAAAGAATAAACTTTATTGGGGAAATAACAAATGGAATTCACATACATCAGATCACTGTTCTAGTCCTTTTCCTGAAGTTTTCATTTTTAGAAAAATTTGTTCAACTATATCAGAAATATACAGACTTTGATCTACTTTGCTTCCCTCTGTGCAGTTCCACAACTAGTCAGAAATGTTAAGTTTTAATTTGCTCAACAGCTGTTTAGCTCAAGAGCCAAGGTTTTAATATTCCAGAACACTAATTATGTAAAAGCATCTGAAGGAGGAGGGGAAAAAAAATTGCTTCTACCTATTTATAAGGTTGGCTAATAACTGTGGTCATCTAGCTACACAATACCTTCTTCCGTATTCCAGCTTTGGAATTAAGGTTGCTCTTTGCAATTCTTCAATTCTCCAATTGCCCTAATCATCAAGGACATAAAAATCATAGTTGTAAAAAGCACATGTATTACCCTTCTGATAGGTCCCCATAATTGCAAAAATAGCCTTTAAAAGCCTTGAAATTTTTATACTGATGAGAAATTTTTTAAAAACTAGACTTTAAGAGTTTGAGGGTATATTACCTTCACATGGGATTGATTTACAGTGGGACCTGAAGATTGGAAAAAAATTAAAGATTACATGCTAATACCCTTCAAGTAAAACTATTTTCTTAATACTTCTGTTTTGAGCGGAAGACATAATCCAAGTTCCAGCTATATAATTTCTGGCTAATCTCAATATAACCTCATGACAGTTCTACAGATAACTACAACTCTAGGATTATCATTGCTGGCTTACCAAAACTTAAGACCTTAGCAGGTGAATTTAATTCTGCATTCTGGCCTCTTTTAGAAAGTAAGATATGCCGGTCAAAAAGCATTTGATGTGCTTTAAAAAGGTCAATTTCTGAAAGACCCTTCTTCAATTTACAACATATCATTAACCATTTGCCTCCCTGATCAGCCTGTTTTGCTGTCAGACATTCCTGTCCCAGATACCTGAGAGGTGCTGGAATGGTACATTCTTTATCTGCTTTCTACAAAGCACTGCACTTCACAGAAAAGGTGATCCTACATGTCTGAATAAAGACACATGTCTGTGTGTTTCTCTGCACATTACATCAGATTTAATTAATGTAGCAGTATGCAAGTTGCAGTGTTAACATCTTTTTTCACTATTTGCACCTACATTTGATCAAAGAGGAGTAGTAATAATTCAAACAGCACTAACATGGCTGGGAAGCCTTCACTTGTCGTAAGGACAGTTTGTGGAGCAAGAATTAACAGTTTCAAGAGCAAGTTACCTGTCCTATTCATTGCAATCACAGCCACCTAAAATATTAACAGTAAGAATGCCAAAAATGTGGAAAGACCAAGGAGACAAGACAGACTCATGAAAATCTGCAACATCTACTGAAAACAAGAGGCTATTCAGACACTAGTTGACTGAGAGCTTGGTGAAAACCAAAATTCTCACCTCTCAGCTTCCACAGCAAACACTGTGGTGTAACTATGCCCTACCTAAAACCAAATGAAGCTCTAACTGATGGCAAGTCCCAGGTCCTCCAAAAAGCCTACATCTAAATTCAGTCAACTCCAGTGATGGTGCTTGAGAAGCAACACAAACTGTCAGGCATAAGTAAGGCTGCTGCAGGGACAAAAACACTCTCTATCTCACAGATAGATGTGGATAGTAAAGAAAATGTGTCACTTAAGAACAGAAACGTATTTTAGAATAACTAAAGCAATCACAAGTTGCAGTAGTACTATTTATTACAATAAACTCAGATCGGATAAGTTTTCCAAATATAATATCTGGGTTAAGAAAAGCAACACAATGACGAGTCCCATAAAAGGTCCCAGGTGCCTGTTCCCAGAGCGATATAAACCTCCCTCCAGCTCTGGCCCAAAGCCTTTCAGAGTGGGTCTCCTGCTGAAGGGATGAACAAAGCACCAACATTAGTTATGCTAACATGAACTGGCCGGTAGAAAGCAAGACTAAGGTGATGTGGAGGTCATAGTCACAAAGGCAACAGTAACATAAAACAAATGCATGAAACCTCTTTGTAGCTAGGTTTTTCATTTTGAACCCTATACATTTTAATATGGATATTTTATAAAATGCCATAGTGCTTAAAAATTCACATACATATCAATAATTCAAAAACTACCAATCTAAGAAACAAAAAGATTATTGCATCGCATGCAAGCTTCCGTCATCTTCGCCACTAAGGTCACTCCCCTTTACTCTCCCACATTTCTAAAGGAAGAAAAAAGCCTCAGAGAGTTAGGATTTCACCAGCTGCCTGACTCCTACAGGCTAAGACTGCAGTCATCTTCTGTGTCTGCTGTTGAGCTAGAATTGATCAGCACTGTTAGAAAAACATGTAGGGACCAGCTAGCCTAATAAAGGCAAATACCACCATAAACTTGCCTAAAACAAGTTACTCCTTCTACAGCAAAGTCAGTTCACATTTGAACACATAAATAAGCCAATCAGAGACATCTTTTAAAAAAACAAAAAAACAACACAACACTAAACCATTTGCAAGGGCAGTTTGATTTTTTATTTCTGCTTCCATGGAAAATTCACATCAAACTTTTCCTTTTAAAAATGCTCCTATCAGTCCAGTTATTGGGCTATATAGAGAAAATAGGAGAAAAGACTTTCGAAGAGTTTAGCATAAAAATTTAAAGAGGAATATGGTGACTAAGTTTTGTTGGTGTTTCAGTTCCATTTTTTACTTTTGCTCTTCTGAATATTTAAAATGACTGTCACCCACTGGCATTTAAATAACTACTGGGTACATTGGTTGACCAATTAGTTCTATGACAACCTCACAATTTTGCCTATGCAAAACTTACAGTTACATCCCCATGGCTACGTTCTTGCACTATGCCTCTTATGTTTAGGGAAAAAGCCCTAGCACCTCTGTGGTTATCCAGTCATGAGCCAAGCATGAAGGGTTGTCAACAAACAAACTGCCTGATCCACAGAAAACAGCATAGACCTAATTTTGGTAAAAAACAATTCCTTCTCATTTCTGTGCTGAGCAGTGGAAAATGCAAAAAATATCTGTAAATGCAAGACAGTAGATAGTCCACATAACTCTTTATGCTGCTTTGCTGTGAACCATATTAAGGAACTGATCTGATTTAAAGCAAACAAAAAAATAATCTATATAATATAAAAAAAGCTGCGCTACTCTTTACCAAGTCAGTTAACCACTCTAATTCACCCTAGCACCACTACACTACTCTAGTATTGCTACTGCATGTTTAGTATTATCCAAGTTGAATCACAGCTTCATGGCTACCACTGGCTTTCAAAAAATGCAGTGACCTGTCAGTTCAGAAAACAAACAGTTACCTCTCCGTTCCAACGCAACTAACAGAACAGCTACAGTGAGTTCAGCCCTAGCATTAGAGCAGACAAACTATCAGCCCAGTCTCAGGAAGGGAAAACAGGCAATGAACCAGTCCTAGAGGCCTGATCCAGTCTAGCCTACAACTCCAAAAAAGAACCAGTAACCTCCTAAAACGATGGAAGTAGTGATAACACTAAGAAGATTTAAAAATCGTTGTTAAAAGGTTTGGCTGTCTGGGCACAAGTCTGCCAATCTCAGTGCACTCTCTACAAATAAAACATGTGTTTATGTATTTGCAAACTCTACTTTGCTTGGCCTCTGAGGGTCAGACCCATTAGCACGCTCCACTACCTCAGTCACAGCATGATGCAAGAACCAATCCACCTACGAGCAGAAAGGCACATGCAATTTACCATTTTCAGGATTCCAGTTCAACCAAGGTGCACATCCAGAAGTGCCGTAGCTCTGGCTGAGCACGTACAGACACTTCAAACACACTGACCAGGCGTCTCCGCTCCAGCCCAGCATCCACACATGCAACACTTTTAACATGCACTGGCAGAACTGTAGTAAGCATCAAGCACAGCAACCCTCCGAAACTGACAGGTAGAGGTATCATTCCTGCAAAATCCATAAACACCACTGGCAACAGAGAATCCAAATCTCCCCCCACCCAGCTGCATGCCCTGATTGCTAGCAACTGAATTGGGTTCTGGCCCACTCCTCTGTCCTAGCTGTTGCTAACTACACAGCGTCTCTGCCTGAAACAGAGATGCAATCCTTGCCATTTGAAGATCCTCCTGGGACATCCCTATCTTTTCATTTCCCACTAGCTGACTTACATGTTCTTTAGTCAGCATCCTACCCGTTGTGGTTCCTGTTCCTGGACACCTCAGAGAGGTTTCCTAATTCTACTTCCAAAGCCAAGTGGATAAAAGTTAGGCATGGAGATGTTGATCTAAGAACACCAAAAAGTCTTCTTAGCCTGAATTCCAGGCTCTGGTTTTCACATGGCCAGGAGTAAGGCAGACCTTCAAGGAGACCCAAAGAGTGACCTTACTGGTCAGCATAGAAACAGTTCTTGCAGGCTGCCTAGGTATGCAAGACATCAGAAGCATATGAATCCAGCAGCTGAGGTTAGGGAACTCACAAGTATCCAACAAGAGGAATTTGATCAGGCTTGTGACAAGCTCTATTTCTTCTCTTTCTTCTCTAAATGTGCATAGTTTGGTATACATGCATTCAATTCTCCACTCTCTCTCAAACGTTACTTTTTTTCCCTCTTCAGAGAAAATGAAAAATGCCAACAACCCACTCCTTATGAGCAATTTCATCCTTTAACACACTGGATTTTGTGCAGGCCAAGTAACATTTTTGGTAAAGAATATAATTGCAATTGCACGTTTCTAAGGTATTGTAAATAACATGAAATTATTTTAAAATGTTATGAAAAATGCATTTGCAGTGTTCCTTCAAATGTTTTAACAAAGCTTGAGTTGAAATTGCTTTAGTCCAAAGCAAGGAAAGACAAGAATATTTTTATAAGGACCTTTTTATCTCCCTTCAAATGACTGAGATACAGATACTTTCCAGAGAGAGAATGCATCAGAAAATATGCAGCCTTATGTTTTACTATCCATAGTTATCCAGCACCATAAAACATCAGCTGCTCTGTTTCTGAAGATTGTATTGTAGCTGGAGCAAAACAGCACGGTTAGCAGAGTCCTAGTAGTGCCCAGAGGCCTTATGCAAGTTTAGGTTTGGTGCCATACAAACATACAGGCTCTATTCAGTACAGCAAAGCCATTCGATAGCCAAAGCAGCAGCATTTCCACAGATCAAAAGCAAAAATGAAGCTAAAATTAAGCAGCACAATCATGCCGTCCTCCAGGAAATACAGTATCACATACCTCCTTGTCATACTCCTTGGACAACATAGATAAATAAAATAGATATTGGCCTAAACAAGCTGGTCAGAAGACACACTATTATTCAGGGCTGTAAGCTTGTCTACATTATAGGAACAGGAGAATTGCCTTTAACATATTGTTTGAAGCACACTCAGAACAGCTTCTCTAACCTCCTGGGACACAAAGCTGCACAGAACGAGGAATTCATCTCCCGATGTAATAAGATCCAGGTAACTTTACATACTTTTCAGCAGACATCACAACAGACGAGATGCACGTAAGGATGTACACACATAAATGTTGGGTCCAGTAAGACACTCCTAGAGCTATACATGAAGGTCACCCTGCAATTCCTCTTACAGGGACACCAGAATGGAGAAGAACAAGTTTCAAAAACTTGTTAAAACCACTTTCAGTTGCAACATGCGATACCATCAGTACCTCTCTAACATGTTAAAGACATAAATTGACTTCTTCCACCATCTTTTCTTGCTCCCACCTTGCTCTGATAAAGAAAGGGGAGGTGTGGGGTGGAAATAGTAGTACAAAGAAACACATTAACACAATTGAGACAAAAGCCACAGTGTAATAAAGCTCCTTCTCAGGGTAACTCGGCATTCACTGCAGAAGAGAGCTGCTATCAACTTTTTCCGTAAGATAGTCACTCCGCAAGTGGCTTCCCTGGAATTTTTCTTGCCAGTGGGCCCCATAAATCGCTGTGCACCTTGTGGGATTAGGACTCAAGCAGCCTTCCTAAGGGTAAATGTCATAAGCAAAGACTTGTGCAGTAAAAGAAACCAAATGGAGTAACAATGGTGGGGAGGACAGGGAAGGGAAAATTATTTGCTTTCTCCTCTGTTTCAGTCGCAGTCATCATGTGTGCTATTTTGTACTTAGAAAAGGTTTGAAGTTACCAGCACTCACACAAATTCAGTGTCCCTTTATCAGGCAAATTCTGGTCTCTTAAGAAGTTAAGAGGTAGTAATAAGTCATAAGCAGCATAAATACAAGTTTTTTCTGAGGGAAGAAGTGGAAAGAAGAGTCTCATGATACATAAGGTGTTTACGAATTTACGTACTTATGTACAGTTCCAAAATGTAACTACACATCAGTGAGCACCACTGGACCTGTACAGACTAGCAATAGGATTTTCCCTGTGTATCTTAGACGGTGCTATCACATTAAAAAAAAAATGACCATGGTGCCATTAAGCATCATGACCACTATTAACTCTACAGTACACAAACTCAGTGATGCTTCAGGGACACACAGCTTGCTCTCTCCTTACTCACCAACCACTTTCACCCCACAATTTTCATCTCACTGAGTGGCTGGAGCCTGTCCGTAAGGGACGCCACTCCTTTCATGGACACAGTAGCCCATTATGATGCCAGGATCCCCCACCTCTTCCGTTCTGAGGGCCCAACAAAACCACATGTAATGCAATGCAGTTCTTCTCTTCCATTTTGCTGGAGGAAGGGAAGAAAGGCATCATCGAGGGGAAGAAGAGTGAATTCAGTCTGTTCCCAGGCACACCCCACCCCACTGCTAGCACAGGCGAGAGAAGCACAGGAGAAGGAGCTTAACAAAGAGGCACGATGGAGCTGTAGGATGCACAAAGGGACACGCTGGGTGTGCATGACAGCAAAATAATCAATATGGCATGGTTGCAGCAGCATCTAAAAGTTTCAGCATTGTGTGGAATCACGTTCATTTAGAATTGCATTGCCATGGTGTTTGTATTTCAACCATTGCTTATCCTGACATCATTAATTCCCATCACCTAGTGCCAGCATTGGATCATTTCTGCACACAAAAAGACCACAGAGCCAGGGCCAGCAGCATCAACTCTTCACAGAACTCCAATTAATGCAGTCATGGTGATGCATCTTGCAGGACTGGGTTGTTCAGTGGGAAACGTCTGACTATATCAACACCAAGACATACAAAGAGAATGTGATGGGGACTAACTATTTTTGATAAGACAAGGTTTAAAATTTTAAAGGTAAATACAGCAGTAACCGGAAAGAATATGTAACTGCACTGATACAGCTTCCATGGTACACAGTTCCAAAAAAACACACGCGGAAAGAGAATTAAAAATTGTTAAATATTCAAAAACTGCATAAGAAATTTTCTTTACCTTGTATTAGAAACATCCCAAATATTGTCATATAAGTAAGGTCAACAACAAAATCTCTTTGTGTTACCTTTTTATTTCTGACAGTCAGGCACTTTTTCTTCAGAAGACTAACACATGCACTTAAAATTAAGCATGCAAGTAGTCCCACCAGGTACTGATGTAAATAAAGTTCATGCCTTCACTTGAACAGTCATTTTACAATTAGCTTTTTAGCATGTGGTATTTGTGTTCCCTTTGTTCATAAGACAGTAATTTTAAAATATCTTATACATTCTGGGTAACAGAGGCAACTACTAAGTGTGCAATAGAAGTTCACACATGCACCAAAAAAAAATTACATTAGAAACAAAGATATTCCACAGTATTTGAAAATCACCTCCTGTATCAGTACTATGCAGTTCAATAGAAGTATCAAAATTTATTCACATGCTATCCATAGCAGAGATGAAATTTAATAGTGTACAAGTGCTTCCATGCTAAGACCACTGTTCTTACACAGTTTCTAATCATTATCTGGCAAAATTATTCAAGTTTGGAGTTTTCGTTAATGCAATTTTTAACTGTTCTAAATGTAGGTTAGTGGTTATGAAATACAAAGTTTAAAAATATTACATATACTAGCTCCCATTATAAGTAACAGTTTCTGACTTTAAGTTGAACAGACAAATTAGGACAGTGGCAAAGGTAAAATCAGCTATGGAAAGGGGTATCACTGAGAAGTACCTTAGAACTTCCCACTGAAAATAAGTTCATATTTCACCAAGCAGTAGGACTTTAGAAAGATAGCAAGTCACACTTTGCACATGCATGAGACAACAGCTATGCCCAGAAATGTGTAGCAGGATATGGACCAAGGGTAGTTTACATTCACTCAACAGGCAGTTAATTTTGCTGTAAAATACACATCAGGTGAATGACAAGGGGCATTAGCTAAGACTACATAGCTTCTCTTTAGAAGTATCTGGCTAAAGAGCTGCAAAAACCATTGTGACTGCATTGTTAAACACTCAAAATGAAGAAATAAACCATGACACACTATATAAAATGTAATTACTGCTCTGTACATGCATCACCATAAAGACTTTCCACACAGCCTGTTTTCTGTGCAATTCAGGAAAAGAAGCCAGCACCTGTGATGGTAATTTAGCTACCAATGGGGTAAAAATCTACTGGAACATCTCACTTGCAATTTTTAATGGCAATTTGTGCAAATATAATTTGCAGTGCAGTTTTCACAAAACACTTTCAGAAAAACATTTTCAAAGATTAAGAAAAGACACTGATGTGCAATATATATTGTTTAAAATGTATAAATTGTAAGATACTGAGTAACATACGATGAAAATAATTAAATGGCACTGTAATAGACATTAAAGATTCCATGCATAAAAGCTTTGCCCATTTCTTGACACCTGAGTGTTTAACTATGCAGCCTTAACAGCATCCCGTTTGGGTTTTCCTTTTGACAGACTGAATTCCAAGAGTCTGCTTAAAATGTCAACATTTGAAATCTTGCAAGCAAAGAACAATTACATTCAATCCTAAAGACTCATATGCCTAAAAGGGTATAATTAAAAAATTAAAGGAAGCAGTCATGCAGGATATTGGCAAGGAAAAGGTACTGAAGGGATTTTAGAAAAATCATTCGACTCACCAGTCCATTGTTTGGCTGAGGTGAAAAAGGCAAACGTTAACTGAGATGCATCAGTGAGGAAGTTAGAACACAAATCAAGGCCCATGCCTGCAAGCACATGTGAATAACTTCAGGCCCAGAAGCTCTTTATGTGGCAAAGTTATTCATATGTATGCTTGCAGAACCTGAGCTCAGACATCACCGTTACTCACATTTTGCCACTGACTTCAATAAAAATAGAAATTCACTTGTGCTTAACAGCAACTGTTTCACCTCAAGAAGATAAAAACCCTTGAAGTCTCACAAGGTAACTTAATAATTAATCCATTCTAGCTGCTCCCAGTTCTACTTTTTTTTTAAAACATAAGTCTCTCAAAACACATTCAAGCCTGCAGCCAGAAGCCTTCCTCAGAAGCTATGTGAGGGCTGTAAACCCTGCAGTACAAAGTGCTGTATCTCTGTCTTGCAATGCACCAAGGATGCTTATGACACTAGTGACAAGTCATTATTCTTTTTATCAGGTATCTCTCTGCCAAGCCTGACATAATCAGAAACATATGATATTCAATTCAGTTTTTCCTTGAGTCTTTCCAACATATGCCTGCATAGATTTTGGTGATCTGAACTGTGTAATAAACCAGATTAAAAGGACACTATGTAAATGTGTAGCATGGCAGACACATGTCTACCCGATTTAGACAAACACTAACTACATATACAACATTTTTTAAGTAGATGTGACTAGTATGGATTCAAACAGACTGCAAATTAAGAACTGCTGCTTGGAGAGGAAAAGATAAGTAAATGGCTCATGAATTCAGTAAATGGAACAGTTTTAACTCTTAACACCAATACTTTAGTAAGATGTAACTGATAAGCTGTGTGTACAGACCACTGGGCAACAAAAAAAAAATTAAGCTTTGGGGATGAAAGTTTCATATACCCTAGCAAAGAGGAATCACATGCTGCCCACCCAAGCCATTAGAACAGCATGGATTTCAGATAACCTGAGTTCTTATCGAGGAAGGTACTGACAGGAGCAGCTCTGTCATGGACTCACCGAAACAAACAAGTGTAGAACTCTGGCCAGAGTGAGCACATGTGCTGCTTTGTGTTGTTTGGGGAAGTTTTGTCTTTTGATGTTTTCATGGTTTAAGTTTCATCCCTGACTTCAACAAAAGCAGGATGTGGCCCAATTTATTTTTTTTAAAGTCTTAGCATTCAAAAAAGAAACCTAATGAAAGCCTAGTAGTAAGTTTTGAAGCACCAACACTACATATAATGTTATCTGCCATTAGAAGCGGAATACCTACTTTTTATACGGTCTTGATCCACCTAATGGCTAATTCTTACTTTTTTTCTGGGATGGAAGTGTGTTAGTGAACAATTTATACAAAGTATTTTGATTAATTTATCCTTCTAAAACAGCAGAAAGGCCTAACTAACAGGTATCAATCTGACAGGAGAGCACCGAGAAATTAAACTGCTTGGCAATTACAATGAAATGTGAAAACAGAAAGTAAAAACAAGTATATGGGGAAAGTGGGAGGAAAAGGAAAAAGGGACTATCACGCTAAGGCCTGCAAGTGGGGCAGGGCCGACACCAGTGCCCGCTCTGGGCACGTTGAGCCCCGCGAGGTCCTGACCAGCCAGCCGCTGCCCCAAGGACCCACTGCATTCCCTCGTCCAAAAATAAGCGTATATCCGAACAGGTATGTATGTGTATTTTTATGCATCTGCATTTTGTGTAAGCATGTGTATGCCGGGGTGCTTACTGAGGCGCAGTTGGGCCTAACCGCGCCCGCCGGGGCCGCGGCCGGGCCGGGCCGGGCCGCGCC
>JANZLQ010000078.1:17454850-17483890 GCA_026212715.1 Elanus axillaris | reverse complement strand
GTTATCACGGAGGCGTTACCACTATCACTGATTGGCTCAGCCTTGGCTGGCGGCGGGTCCATCTTAGAGCCGGCTGGCATTGGCTCTGTAGGACAAAGGGGAAGCTTCCAGCAGCTTCTCACAGAAGCCACCCCTGTAACCCCCCCTGCTACCAACACCTTGCCACAGAAACCAAATACACTAACCTGCATCCAGCTGTTGTTAGAGGATTTGAAATACCTGGTCAGGTCTTTTTCATAACCTGTATAGTGCTACGTGAAGAGATATCCTAAATTCTCTGTGTCAGATCTGTGAAAGGATGCTGAAATGGTCAGGAGTCTCAAAGCTGTGATTTTTCTTGAATAGAGTCTGTCATCTCTGGAGCCCCACAGAAGCCTCCCCGTATGGCTCTGTAGGTGCCCAAGGCGATGTCTCTACTCGGGTCCTTACCTGGCCCATTCCTGTTAGAGCTGAGCAGTTTGGTTCATAGCTTAGCCAAGGTTTTAAGGGCCAGAAACTGGCATTCCTTTGCCTCAGAGGGCTTGATCCAGCAGGGACTTCAGACACTGAACAGATTCTCACACAGCCTGGCTTGTAGTGGGTACATGACAGCCAGTGAAAGCTTCAGAACGAACCGAAGAAATGTGGTACCCCTTGTTGCTTTGGTGGCTACTGATTTTAGTTATTCCTATCACATGTTTCTCTGGTGCAGAACATAATTCAGGATCATTGGACACATTAAAATATTCCAGTTCTTGAGGGGACTGTAGTCCAGTGCTTGTATTTTTAGATTGTTTTTCTTCCCCCCAGTCATACACAGGTTGGTATTGGCCTTTCATCTACTACCTTCCTGATGACGTATTGTCCCTGTCTCCCTCCTTTTCATATCTTGGTCTCTCCCCCACAGCTGTTCTATGACCTTGGCTACTCCTCATGAAACTCCTTATCTGACTAATCACCTTTACCTCCTTGGGCCTCATTTCATTCTTTCTGCCACTGAGCAGCCTTCCCCACTCTGCCTGATTTCTAATCCTGGTATTTGCAACCTCATCCCTCTTCAGTTGATCTGGTTTCCTCCTTAGCCCAGCGCTTGAAGCCCTTTGCCAACTCCTTTTACATTTTTTCAGTGGCTGCTCTTCCCCAGCCTCTGTTTTCTTACCTGCTGCTGTTCCCAACATAGAAGCTCTGACTTGTTTCTCTTGTGCCCTAATTGAGCCATTTTCCCCTCTTGTGCACTGGAAGCAGAAAAGAAATTCCCTAATTTTAGCTTGGGTCTTAAGTGCTGCGTTAGCCAACGATAGCAAAAAGTAGTCATGGAAATGCAGAGAGCCTACATCCTTCAGCTGCTGGCTCAATGTAGAACAAATATTTGAAAAATTTAGGTACCAGCCCTGAGCAAACCATTACTAAGAATCTGCAGATTTCAAATTTTCCAAACTTTTCACGTTGTCCAAATTAAATCATTTTACTGGCATGAGGTAATAAAAAGCACACCCCTAATACAAGCATTAGCTGTCTATTAGTTTTCATCCATCTGTTCCAAAGTATGGTGAATGCCACAGCTAACTTTCTGAAAACTTTTCTAGTATTGAAAAAACACTCTTTTCATCTTGTTCTTCAGAATGACTGCACCAGTTTTGCTAAAACTTAAAAAAAAAAGTCACTGTGAGCCAGCCAGCTACCATGGAATATTCTGGCCTGAAGTGATGGGCTAATATGTAAGCAAATGAAAATAAGATCTTATAGTGGAAAAAGACAAAAAAACTTTATATTTTATTTGCAACTGTATGATGAATAAATTATTTGCATAATCCAATTTTTTTCTTTGTTGCATTCTTTTCTTTTTTGAGATGTAGAAGGTAAGTAGGTACAATTAGAAACAATACAACAGCAGAAAAGTTAAGTGTGATTGCTTGTTGTATCAAAAAGCCAGAGGACAGATTCCATTTGCTTTAAAGAAAAGGACAGGTTACAAAAAATAGCTCAGAGAAAAAGCAGTATTTTTTGTCAGAATTAAAGCGCTTTGTATGTTCAGTCTTCTAGAAAGGTAAATGACTGCACAGAATAAGCTATATAGAGTCTTGACATCCCTTGAAACAATCATTGATCAGACACTGTAAAGCCTCAGAGGTACTTTGGTCCTTAGAGAATGACAGAAAATTAGAACAGATTAAGAATATTTACTTCAGCAGGCAGAACTGAAGTTTCTGAGGCAAAATGTTTTTTGACACAGTTGTAGAAGTAATAGTCTAACAGCAGAAAGCATTCAAACTAGAAATGAGGTTTGTACAAATCACTGATTTCTTGCCTTTTGCTTCAGCTGGTATCTAATTTTATTGCTGTAACTATTCTTTAATTTAGAACTAATTGTAAATGTAGGGTGCAAATGGATTACAAATTTGCAAATGCAAAAGAAATATCAATTCTACACTACTGGGAAAAATAAAAATATTTACTTGAATACAACTTTTGATGTAAAAGTTCTGATCCCAGATTTAAGAACAAAATCTTGTAGATTACAGATATTATTTCAACACTTGTTGTTTAGCAGTGTTCTGTAGAGATACACTGTTTCTTAACAGTTTTTGCAGGGAATTCATTCCTCATGATGAGCAGTACCTTAAAGCATAATTAGTGGTGCCACTTCTGAATTTATAAGCTAGGGTTAATAAGGGTCACAGACCCCACCTTTAGGTTTGCACAGTCCTTTTTCTGAAGAAGTCAAGGAAAACAGATTGCATTGACAATATGCATTTCCCATTTTTAGTGGGAACTGAAGTTTCAACAAGTTGCAGTGTATTCTAACAGCTCTCCAGAGTGGAAGTCACATATATATGACTGTTTTCCTCTGATGCCTGGAGGAAATTCTGAGTTCAGGCTGCAGCAGTCATGCTGGATTAACTGGAAGTTGAGGGAAAAGATTTTTAATAGATGCACAGAAAAAAGCTGGTTGAAGTCTACTGCTGTTGAAGAACACATTTAGCCAAGAATAAACCAAAGGCTGTGCTGAAAGATTTAATTGGTTAATTATAGGTTAATTAATTATAAATTGTATAATGTTCACTACTCCTCAAGAAACAAAACAAAACAATACTATAATTTTAACCTGAAGTCTTTGCCATTAATGGTGAATCCTAGTTCTCATTAATGCAAAGCAAATACAAATAGTATTCTTCCATTACAGGGATGTAATGGTAGTTCTGAGAAATTCAGTTTATATTCAGTGTATTCCATTTTGTAAAGAACCACTTTTTAAGCTGAAGGACATTCCTAAAAACTTATCTTTTTCTTCTGAATGTTTTTCTGCAATCCCTTCTGCACCGCTATGACATTTTTAAGCTGCAGATCTCCAGTGTTGTTTTCCAAGGGAAGCTATTTCCATGGCCTGAGCAAGTGAACTGTGCAAAACAGGCCACAGAGCAGGAAAAGGAGAATGAGCATCCGAAGGAAAACAACCACAACTATGCACAACAATTGCAGTGAATGAACCGGGGGAGTCTGAGGTTTTGTGACTCTCTCAAACTAGCCTTTAGAAAGCAAAAGTAGATTCAGGTCACAAACATGTTTACTCGCTGGGACAGTTTTGTGATGTGTATTTTCCTTAAGGTCCCAGGCAGGCAATTTCTGCCCAGGGGTGTATGTCAGCATAAGCAACGGCTTAGAATTCAGATTACAATTAAGGATACCCACAGGAAGATTTTGTTAAGGAAACTAATCACATTCTCCAGGAGCAGATCTAGTGGCCCTGATTCATGCGAGTTAAAATCCTTCTGAAATCAACAGGATTATTTGCTAGACTGGAGAAGACTAAAGAAAAATGAGTCATTGATCCAAACCCTGTATATACTCTACAGCTTTAGGTAAAGCTCATTATTTGCCCACACTGTATGTTCTGGCATTTATAGTAGTTGACCACTGGCTATGAGAATGAAGTCACAGGAGTATCCTCTTCTTCTTCACTCATGTCTCTCCTTCTTCAGTCATGTCATACCATAATCATAGCTGATTCATGGACCTACTTACAGTAGTGTGTCTCTTCAGCTGAATAACCATGAGCTCCAGCATCTGATGATTTGCTTTGAGCTTTGTGGAGACAGATCCATATTCATATATAGGATCATGTCAGCTTGTCTAAAAACCATCTGTTGTAAATCCTAGAGAGTGGAGATAATAAGATTATTTAAACCATTTTTACCCCAAGAATAGGACCATCCTGTTCAGTTTCTTAATGGTTTGTCTAGTCCAGCTGGACTGGATTCAGGTGATACAGATGTCAACATTTTCCTTGGAGACTGGTAAGAAATTCTGCTATTAAGAGAATATTCAAAATATTATACCTAATTTTTCTTTTGTTTATGTCTGCATTTCTTTTACCTGTTTCCAACTAGGGCTAGCTGAAACTTGGCATCTGTAGGGATTCCTTTTTGAGGTAGAACAAGGGGGAAGAGGAAATATGCATGGAGGGAATGGTGAGGAAATCCCTTCAGAAATTTATGAACTTGACTCCTTAGGGTCTAGAGGAAAAAGGAGTGATGGTGAGCTGGAGGAATAGATTTTGTGCTGGTCTGTCTACTTCCTCTCTCTCCATACAGGCTGGTATATAACATGTTATGAGATTAAAAGAAAAGCAGAAGATTGTTGTGAAAGGGTACCTGCTCCTTATCTCATTCCATCTCACATAGAGTCAGACTGCTTTCAGCATTCTACTATAAACATCAAAGTCTACCAGAAAGAAAAGAGAAAGTTGGAGCAAACAGCACAGTAGGTTATTAAGAATGAAAGCAGCTTATAATATAATTGGAATTATAGCAGTAAACAATTATGACATTTCTGATGCAGTCACATTTGTGGATATCTGACTGTGGATATCATATTTTGTTTCCATCATGTTAATCTCAAAACACTGCTCAAGCAAAAGCAAGCAAAAGTCAAGGTGTTAGAGGACAGAAAAGAGTCTGAGGGGTCACTGAAAACAACTGAAGGTATTTGCTTCACAAAGGAGATGGTAGATATACTGTAAGAAAAGGATTGTTCCAGAAAAAAAATGAGCTTGGTAGTCTCTGCTCTCTGAAAAATGCAAGAGCAGACTGACATTCAGAGAAACAGAGCAATAAATCTAAAACTACAAGAAGAGATGCCCTTTTCAACTGCGCATAATTACATTTTAGAACACACCACTACAAAATGCTGCTGCATTAAAGTACTCAGTAAAAGTCCAAAAGGATTATTATTTTTTGTTATGAATACTAAGGATCCCATCCTGTTACATTTACTAGAATAAAACTGTGTTGAACCCACAATTTGTGTCTGCATTTTAGAAAATGCTGCTGAAGCCAAGAGAAGATAACTTCTCTCCAGTGATTTTTTTCTGTCTGGGCTTCTTTTTTTAAATGAAAACTGTGTTCTGTGAGTAATTTTTATTATGATTTGAAAGAATGACTACTTTTGAGTAATAAGAATGCTGTATTGCCTGAGATAGAAAGACTCTATTGCTGTGCATACATCCTGAAATAAGTTCTCTTTTTATATTGCTTCATAATTTTTCCCCTCTTCTGAATGCTTTGTTCATGAGATAGATAGTTACCTCTTTAGAGTCCGGTTTGATTACAAACATTTGCATTACTTCAGAAGAGCTTTTAACTTTTTGATCTCTTTAGTTCTACTTTTTCCTAAACCTCATGGGTTTCTAGCATTTAAATACTCCAGTCTAGGTCTTCAGCTACTCTTTGTTATTGGTGTTATTCGTTCATTTTATATTAATAGCAGTGACTCCAGCAGAGATCAGGCCTTCACTGTGTTAAGTAAATCAATCAGTAGGATTTAAAAAATGTACGTATTTATTTATATGGAAGGCAAAATTTATAATTTATAAATTAAATTTATAATTTTGCCTTCCCTAAAAAATATTAGAGATCTGCTTGTAGTTTTCTCTGTCTTTGAAAATCACTCTGAAATAATTTCTGTGGAGTGTTTGGCCCTTTGGTCACAGCTTTTGTTCCATGCAGGTTGGATTTGAGCCGTGGATGAGACAGGCGTGTTGTACTGCTAGCATCAGCATTGGAAAATATGGTTGTATCGCTTCTGACACCCGAGTTGGCTTTTTTGGAACAAGCAGGGATCTCTCTGCCTGGTAGTATATTACGCTGTGCAAGAATAACCTTTATACTGATATAAAAGGGATTTCATTCCATGGAATTATTTATAGGAAATTATTAGCCATGTTCAGTAATGAGGAACTGTTGTGATATACCCATTTTAGGCACACATTAGCCCTTCTGTCATCACATCGCGTGGGATGCTTGTAGCCGTGTGGCTGTGCAGCCCTGGTTTGGCTCGTTGCCTCGCTGGCCTCAAGAAGCCTCAGCTCCTGCTATTCCCTATTTACAAGGTGCACTCAGTTTTCAAAGGTGCTCGGCTCCATGAAATGTCAGACTGGTTTCACAGCAGAGTCCTGCTAGCCTTTCCCACATAAGATCTTGAAGGCAATGACAAAACAGTCTCCAGCGTGCCCAGAAGAACCCACATATGTAGTCCACTGAGGTCGGCAGAGGTAATTCAGGATCGGATCTCTATATAGGAGTGACAGAGCTTTTTATAAACTTCAGAAGAAACAATGAAAGTTTCTGCAAAAGTCCAGAAGCCACTTTCACTGTAAACTAACAGAAAGTACATTATATAGCTGACATTTTAATGGGCTTACTATTTTGGACATGAGGATGAAAATGATGCAGTTCTTCCATTTTCCCTTTTTCTAGACTTGCATTGGTTACAGTATGGTAACCAGTATACCAGAGCCTTTTCTGTGTAAAGTGGTGAACATTCAAAGACCTACCACATGAAGTCCCAGTCCTGCAATCAGACACACAAGGAGAGCTTCCCATGTGTCCAGAGGCCCACTACAGCCAACAGAAACATCAAAGATCACTTCTGGAGGTATAAGCTCAGAAACTTAGACAGATTTACTTTGATATTTTCTTTCTATCAAAATACGGACATATTTTGTATTTCTTTTTTCATTCATCTCTTTAATTGTTAGTATTGTTAATTATCTAAAATACAAAGCTTCTAAAATATGACGTAAGTGATATAAAAATGTATTTTAATTCCTAATACAGAGGATTATAATTATGTGATTCTAAGACCTTTTTTCTTTCCCTGATGTTTTCCAGAATGTGCTATAAAAATAAAAACTTACCACTGTCTCCTGGCATGTGGTAACATGGTACTGGCTTGCTTTATTTTTCTTTTCCGGCCAATTCAAAGTCGCTATTTTGAAAAATCAAAGTCTTTTTATTTATCTTCCTCTGGATCCCTTTGTCCGCAGTAAGTGTCCAATATCAACAAAGAAGAGATGTAGTAACTTAGTGTGTCCCTTTGTTCTCTCTGTGAAAAATGGCAGCGCTATACATCTTTGCTCCCACTGGCAGCATGACTGTCAGACATCAGCATACCAGCGTTTTTGGAGTAACTTTCTCAAACGCAGTTCATATTTTTACAGACTAATTTATGTGTAACAGAGGACTCATAGTAAAGGAAGTAGAGCTCCTGAATAAACCAGCATCTCCTCTCCTACAGAAAGCTGGAAACAGGAGTTAGCGGAGGCCCTTTTTATCAGTGGCAGCTTACAGAAAAAAACCCACATTTTAATTAATCTAACTGCTTGTTTTTATTGATATCTTCCTGTTGGCAAGGTGTGGAAAATCATGTCATTTCAGAACTAGGCCATTTCATGCACTTAAGAAACGTACATACATTATGATAAATAACTTCAAAAAAAGGAAGGAAAAACAATGCTATGACCAGTCAGTGAAAAATGAGATGGTGTAAATGTTATACCTTCCAACAGATGTTACAGTAAGCTGTTACATACCATGTGACACCTTAGAAGATGAGACCATCTTCTTCATCTCAAGCACCTGAGAGGTCTAATCTTAATGACTGTTCCCATTTCTGAGATACCCTAGGCACAGAGATTTGGGTGGGACAGGGCAACACAGTGCACACACCCATTCTCAAAAATAGGTACCTGCCCCAAAGAACTTACCGTTTCAAAAGGTCTTAATTTGCTGTCATGGAGAGGGCTTGAAATTCAAACACTTGATTAAGTCATTAGCAATTATACATTAAGAGGTTTTGTAGTAATCGTAACAAACAAATAAGCCTTTAGGCTTTAAGTATATGTTGTTTTTATTATACTGTAACTAATTTACCATTATGTTTCCCTGTGACAGATTGTTTTCGTCCCTGAGGGACACAGCCATTGCTACTATTTCTGTTATGCTAATATTCTAAGGGTCAATTATTAATATTGACATCACAACCTTTTTGAAAAAAAGTACCATTCATGAATCCATGGCATTCATTTTCCTAGAACGAGTTATTTTTTTTTCACCATTAGCATGTCAGTTACTTGAGTCTCCATTGATTATCCTGTTCCTGTGGATACTGCTGTCTGTCATTGCTGCTGAACACTGATTACTATTCAAGAGCCTGTCATACCATAGAATATTTTTGTGAAACCAAACTGGTTTGCTTCAGACACACAAGACCTAGGAATTCAAATGGCCAACCCCAATCTCCAAGACCTAAACAAACCACACAGCTGAGCTCAGATATGGAAAACCTTACAAACCAACCAACCAACTCAGTATACACAGCAAGACAAGAAGTCTCCCAGATACAGAGCCAGGACAGCCAGCTGAGAGCGCCTATTGCTAAACAGGAGAGCATGCAGGCAGGAGCTGCTTAAGCTAGCCAAAAGTAGACAAGAATATTTAAAACAGGGCTTAGCACAGCTGTGATGTAGTCTGTATGACTTGCTCTGCAAAATATTGTGCATTGTCAGGATGCTTCTTCTTTTGCCCTTGGTGCTTGTGGAGCAGCAATTGTGCAGAGAGCATGCAAAGAAGTTGGTGTGAGGATCGCAAGAAGTCTCAGGGGGAGGTGTCCCCCAGGCACATGCCAGTGCAGCCAGGAAAAGCCCTGCTTCTCTTGGTTGTAGCACCAGCAGCTCACAGCAACAGTTAAGTTTACCAGTTTCCTCACCTGCCTGGCCTGAAGCTCAGCTCCAGGATCATCTCACAGTATTAACTGGGACTGGAAAGCCTAGGGAGCAAATGAAGAATGAGATGGCTAGTGTGTGTGAGTGACTGCAGAGGAGGCCAAAGGAGGCAGGTAGAGAGCCAGATTAAGCGCTGCCTGTTACCTTGAAAAGCCTTGGAAGGGAATGTTGCAAGGATTAAAAATTAAGGTGATTATTTTAACAAATTACATTTTTGAGAAGAATAACAGGAGTAAATTCCAAGCAGAAATGTCTAAGAGACTGTGAAACAATTTCCAAAGGAAAACTGTTTCTTACCTAGTAAAACAACTGCCTAGAAAACAAAACAAAACCAACTTCAAGTGTGTCAGATTGAAAAGAAATATTGCAGTTTTAAGATCTTGTTTGTGCCAGAGGTCAATATCTCTTTACATCAGGAGGATATTTGCAACATTTAGATTCCTGTTCCTTGTGGAGATTCTGCAGACCAGCAGTGAGACATTTTGCAAAATAAAATAATTTCCTAAAAACTACAGTGTACATAATTTCTTGTGACCAGCAAACAACTGTCACATTAGCACAACAAATATACTACTCTGTCAGATGTCAAAAGACTCCAAAGGAGCCATTATTTTTTGATATGTGGCACTTGTTTGCTCTACTTTTTTGACAAATTTAATTTAATAGCTTAAGGAAAAAGGCAATACTCATGTCCAAATTCCTTTAGAACATCAGAGAAGGAACAGAATATTAAGGTGGTCGTTTCATGGCAATTCCAGCATTTATCATTGTGTAATTTTAATTCCTAACACTCCCTGGGGCTGTTCTGCAGTTAAAATTATTTTTAATGTAACATGAATTTTAACTGGGTAGAATTCAACCAAAACTAATCTGGTATAGATTTCCTTTAGTGCCTAGGAGCTACATGCTTTTTAATATACTTACATAGCCTAACATCTTGGTTAGCAGTTGGAAGCACCTTCAAGCCCCTTTCAGTGTTGAATAACTGAGGTTCAGAGATACTGCAAGTGACATGACCAAAAATATGTAAGTCACGTCTTCAAAAGCAGGTTATGCATCCAAAGAACAAATCTCAGAATTGTATGGGCAGTCAGCTCCTATTAAAATGATCGGGAATTAGACAGGCCTGGGAATATCCGAATATCCTATCCTTGTTAACTAAGTTAAGTCACTAATGTTACCACAGACAAGCCTAGAATGAGAAGAAAGCAGGCACCCAGCTCCTATAGTCAAACCAATGGACGTGTCATTATGTATTTCTTTTCCACATATGCTGCTGTTGTGGTTTAATACCAGCCAGCAACTAGGCACCACACAGCCACTCACTCACTCCCCCTCACCCAGTGGGATGGGGGAGAGAATTGGGGGGGAAAAGTGAAAGTCCTGGGTTGAGATAAGAACAGTTTAATAGGACAGAAAGGAAGAAAATTATAATGATAATAACAATAATAATATGACAATAATGATAATAATAAAAGAATTGGAATGTACAAAACGAGTGATACACAATGCAATTGCTCACCACTTGCCAACTGATGCCCAGTTAGGTCCTGAGCAGCGATTCCCCCCTCAGGCCAACTCCCCCCAGTTTATATACTGGACATGACGTCCCATGTTGTGGAATACCCCCTTGGCCAGTTTGGGTCAGCTGCCCTGGCTGAGTCCTGTGCCAGCTTCTTGTGCCCCTCCAGCCTTCTCACTGGCTGGGAATGAGAAGCTGAAAAATCCTTGACTTACCATAAACACTCCTTAGCAACAACTGAAAACATCAGTGTCTTATCAGCATTCCTCTCATACTAAATCCAAAACATAACACTATACCAGCTACTAGAAAGAAAATTAACTCTATCCTAGCCAAAACCAGGACAGCTGCTAAAGGGCATTTGTGTGCTTCAGAAGGGGTGTCTTCATGTCTTTTGCAGTACCTTATGCCTCTAAAGCATTTTAAGAAAAAATAACAATTCAGGCCCGTATGTTCCTTAGGTGCCTCCGAGGTTAAGCTGTAGTTGAGCAGGAATTGGCATGATTGCAGTCTCGGTCACAGGTACTTAAAACCTCCGTAAGTTCCATTTTAATCACGTAAGCCCTTTTCTAGATCTAGGCTTAATGACCAAATCCCTCTTAGAAACTTTAACCTAAGAGAATGTCCTGAGGTCATGCAGAAAACCTGTGAGAGAAGGAATTGAAATTAGGTAATGTCCTCAGATAATGCTTTGCCTCTCTGAATATCCTCAAAAAAAGTTGCTTTGTGTTGTAATATGCTAATAGTAATTTCTGGTGTTCTAAAACATATTGGAAAACATTAGGAAGCTACCTATTTTCAGAGCAGATGCAAGGTGCCTTTCCAAAAGGCATAGATATTTATATCCAAAGTGTTTTTTTTCTGTAGGGAAAGCAAGAAAATGCACAATTCCCTATGCATTTAGGGCTTATTTGCTTTGCATGAAAATCATGATTAGAAGGTCAGATGGCATCAAGAGTGGATTTAGGATGTCTCAGCATGAGATGTTCACTGTGGCTGTCATGGAGCACAGTGGCAACTGTGAATGAAAGGGAAGGTGAGAGGACTATCTGGAGCTGGACAGCAATATTAAAATGGATGCTGACTTCCGTGGTGCACATAGCAAAGGGAGTATAGAGCAACATTGTTCCCCTTGCCCTGAATAGGAGGCATGGCTGAACACAGAGAATGAGCAGTCACTTGCCATAATTACAAAATATATTAGCTGTGGTTTATGTCTCCTTTCAACTAAACTAGTGTAGCATTCTTAATACTATATGGTAAGAATACATAAATGATACAGTCCTTCACTGAGGACAATATAGACATGGCACTTTATAGTTTTATGCACAAGCAAGTTGAAAAGAAAACCCTGGGACTCTGCTGATGTAAATTTTTCCTGCATTAGTGAGGTCAATGAATAGTGACAGTTACAATGCCTGAAGATTTTTCTTCTATTTCTAAATAATCTGTGTTTACAAAACCAGACAGAACCATGAATCTGACAGTAGAAATAGTTATCCCACTTAAGATGAAGAAATTAGAACCAATTGATTGGAGTGCTGTATCTGCATAAGGTTGGGTAGTCTTCTACTAAAAAGTGAAATTGTTTCTAAAACTTATCATTTGATGTTGTATGTTCAGTTAATGCAGAAAAAGGCATTACCATATTTACATTTTGCCAAACCTTCACTAGGTTCATATAAAAGCTAATGCCAAGTAATAAAGTTGTATAAGAGAAGAAAAAAAAAAAAAAAAAGAGGTTGCAATAGTTTGGTTTAAACAAAAAGAGGAATGAATTTGGTTTTATATTCTTTATTAAATAAAGCTTCTTAAAGTTACTTTTAAATGTAGACTGTGGATTTTAGACCTTTAATCTTTCTTACCTCCTTTTCTTTCCAGTCCTGCGTATGAAGCCATAAACACTTTTTTATTAGAGAGGGGGAAAAAAAAGCAAAAAAAAATGTGCAGTTAAAGAAGCCTTTGCATACTTATTTAGTCTCAGATCTCTGAAAAGTAGCTTTTAAAATAAAGCAGAAAAGATGGCTGTCTGACATGCAGGGAAGATTTATCATTCTTCAAATACATTTTAATGAATGTGAAGAGTTTTAAATTTTCTCTCTCTGACTGTATAACTTGCTATTCCCTTTGAAAGTAGTTTAATTTCTATAAGCATGCAGAGGCTGCTGAGACTCTGAGGCTGCTAAAACAATTACAAACATACCCTAACTTGTGTAACTAGAGGGGGAAAAATGTCTAATTTTATAAGGAAATCTGTTCTGGTATCTAAATTTTGCTTTTATTAGTTGCTTATTGCATGAGATCACAGGTCAATAGACTCAGGGACCAAAGTAAAGGCTCTCCGCTCCACGCTTCACCTGCTATACTATTTGAAACTTCAAAAAGTCACATGCTGAACACATCAAAGATTTTTTTTTAATACGGTAAAGGTATATAATAGAGCTTTTGTGTTTTCTCCCAAAAGTTAATAAGCATCCTGAACTTCTAACATAAACAAAATCCTGACATTAATTCAGTTGGGCAAACTGAGCAAATCCAATGTTGTGACATGAAACAATCTCTTGTTCTCAGCAGATGGAAATTAATATCCCAGTATTTTAGGTGTAGGAGTCTGAAAGTATCAGAGCAGTTTATGCCCATGGAAAGGTGTCATCAGGAGGAAATACTATCAATAAAGAAACCCAGTGGATTTATTTCTTAATACACTTGGTTTTATCATTTCATCTTGCTTTCAGATACACAGCAGCTCATACGTCATGCAAGCCAGCATCCCAAACACTGCATGCTTCGACCTGCAAAGTCAGACAGGGCATTTAGGAATGGTGGAGAGTATCTTATTGCACTGCCTCAGGTTCTGTGGTGGCACTTTATTATCCAGCTGACGCGACATGTCATCATGACAGAGCGTGTACATGGCTTGATTGAGCACACAAGAAGAGACTTCCCTGAGAGCCCAAGGAAGCACCACAGCTCCGCACCTGCCACTCCTCCTCCTGGTGACTATAGGCATGGGTAGTTGAAAGTTTGAATGCTGGTGAAAGAGGGGGTCCGTGTGGACAGCTTGCAGTGGAAAAGGGACAGTGTGAAATTATTAGAACTAGCGATATAAGACAGCAGGAGTGCCTCTGCTTCAGCCTTGGCTAGCCTTTTAGTGTGAGGGGGAAAAGTTAACAAATGCTTCATGCCAAAGCTCACAGACACTTGGACCCTGGCCTTCCCATACTACTCTGGCAATGCCAGAGGGCCTTACAATTCTTTATCCACTATACAGTGCATTAGTGCAAAATAGAACTGCCTCAGTACTGGACTTAGTACCCAACAGTCCTAACCTTAGGACCAGACCAGATGTCTAAGACCACAATAACACAAATACGTAGTAGTAACAAATTAGACACCAGATAACTCAACATGTTGGGTCTTTCCAGATGAGAGTAACTATAGCAGCAATCAGAGAGAGGGAATCTACCATGCAACCTAAATAGAAATAATCCTTTCACATTTTGTGTCAAGGACTGTACAATCTATTGGCAAGAATAATTGAAAAATTGGCCAAAGTATGGAAGGAAATAAAAAAATTTAAAATTTAAAATTTAAAATTTATTTAAAATTTTTAAAAAGCAGGGGAAGAATGAGTCACCCATTCACTGATGTTCCATAGATATTTCTCTGGGTCTCTCTCTTCTTCATGCAAGGTGATGCAAAGGATAATCTTTAAAATTAAATCCCTCTTTCTTCTGACCCTGGCTGCTTCTTTCTTGTCCCCTATGAGTTTACAAGAGGGCTTGTGAAACGATGAACTGGGTGGTGGAACTGGTGTGGTTAGAGGTAGCCATCTCTTCTGAATAGTTGGGTTTAACCTAAGTACGTCCCAGACCTTCCTGCAAAGGCAAGAGTTGGAAAGAGAATTTGCATCTCCAGGCAGACAAAAAGGCAGAACTTCTCCTTCTGCCTGAAAGTGCTAGGGAAACTAGGAGCCTGTTCTAAAGTTGATGCTAAAAAATTAACAAGATTAAAAGCACGAAGAAACAAGGATTGGACATTTACATGAATAATATATTTCTGTAAAACTTTAATAGCATGAAAATATTTTGTAATTAAGTAGCGAGAACTTCAGAATTGCTGACCATTTACGTGCCTTCACATGAGCCATCCTTAACAAGCAAAAATGAGAGGTAAACTACCTTAGGGACAAACTGTCCTGTAAAACCGTATTGCAAGGATTTGTGCATCTTCATTTGAAGCAGTTGGTACTGGTCACTACTGCAAAGCAAACCAATTGATCCCATATGGCCATTCTGCAATTTCCAGCTACAAAGCCCAGCTGCCATAAGTTTTGGGATCACAAATGTTCTATGGCATGTGTCCATGTGCTAGAAATTTTCCAAGTGTGCGTTCAAATGTTCACACCTCTAGTGCACTCAGAATTAAGTATGTCTAAAACTGAGCATCTAGGAGAAATTTAACTGCAATCTGGCAAGAAGAGCAGTGACCACACTGTCAAAAGGAGATTGTGCACCCCCTTTCTGTCCCTGTAAATGGAAATGTGGTCCCCCCACAAATGCCTTGTCAACTCACCTGCCAATTACAGCCCAAAAGCTCAGTTGTGCTTCACATCTTCACCAGTTTTGAGCTTTAACAAAGCAGGTTTCCCTTGAAGTATGTAGAATTCTGTTTTTATTACCCCAGGAAGAACTCTGTGACACACAGAGATGTTCAGAGAGAATTTGACTGACATTGTTGGCAGATTTCACAGGAATTTGGGGTTCCTGGCCCTGCTGCCACAAATATTCACTGCTTTCTGATGGCCTCCATATGTAGATTTCCTCTGAATTGTTTCATTTTAAAAATTCCCAACTATGGAAAGAAGGGGGGAAAAGAAGCAAAGAAAAAAGAAAATGCATTATAGTGATAAAAGACAAATGAAGCACTGGCTTGGGCAGTGAAATAGTTAATTAGGAAACCATTACAAAAAAATATCTCTGAAGTTATAGCAAGCTCAAGAAAGACTTCTTTCTGAAGGATGAAATTAAGTTGTGTTAGACCATCACTTTGAATTTACCGATCTAACTAAGGAAGAGGTTTTATTGTTTTCATAGTAGGGATTGATCTACTGAATTACACACTGCTGATCTGTCACTCAAAATGACAACACAGACAAGGGATCTTCTTTGATCTCGAGACAGTTGAGGTTTCAGACAGGAGTCCACAGGGAAGACAAAGTTAATTTTTCAGACCCTGAACCTCAGAACGTCCATGGCAAAGGGAAGAGGATATTACAGAGTGTATTTGTAAGTCATCAGTGAAGGCCATTGATTTGCCTCCTAATAGCTATTATGATAAGAATCTGGTAAAGCTTAGAAGCCAGTTACCAATTGCCTTGCTACCATTACATCACAGTTTAACTTCATTTACCAACAGTTTAAAAATTAAACAGTTAATTCTTCGCATAGGTTAGGCTGGCCAGATCTTCAGCTCATTTATACTAAGGTCTATCCTTTAAGTTTACTATAGTTACTCTGATTTACAACATTTGAGGATGCGGCCCTCTAACTATACAACATTGCATATGATACCTGAAAATATAGAAGCTTATTCAAAATTAGAAGTAAACACTTTTTCCACAAATATTTGGACAATAAAGAGTAAATGAGATTGTTTTGAAATGATGTAGCAGATTTACCAAAGCAGTCCATTTAAAACAGTTGGCCAATTTAGCCTTGGATCCTGATTCAAATCATCAGGAGTCACTATGTAGTTTTCCGTTCGCTGGCATTTGCAAGCAAATATTTATGCAAGAGCCACTTGAAGTGTGAATGTATTACTGACAGCACATAAAATAAAATAGAAACTACCTGAACTCTTGACAGTTGGGTTTTTTCAGCTAAGTTTGCAGAACATTTTTAACCTCTGGCATCTTAACTGTCAATTTGATTTTCATAACGTAAATAGCAAACAATGAAAGAAGTGCACAGCCCCAGGTTTCCACAAAGAATGTGTAAACCTGTTTATTCCCTGACCACTGACATCTATGTTTACCAACTAGCACAAATTAGTAATTGTAAGCATGTTCAATCACTCACATTTACATGTAAGCTTTTACGATTGCAATATCCAAACAAGTTTTCCTTGGCCCAGCGATTAGTCACAGAGACTTTCAGCCATGGTCCGGCTCCCAAAGGTGAGCAGCTGGGGCTAAGTCAATGCAATGTCAGGGTTTCTATTCATCTCTTGTTAAATGATAGGATGTCAGTGCTTGGAGGAAAGGCACCTTCTCCCCATGATGTGTGCTGATGGTCACTGTGAAGCAGAGGGGATTCCCCTGAAAGGCCACTTTTCAGAAACAAATTGGAGAGGAAGTCCATGCAGAAAATCCATGCAAGAAAAACTGTGAAAAATATTATAATGGGATAAAAAAGCAAAATAGTAGAGTGATGATGCATGTTTCTGTGCCATTATTATTTCCTGTCACTCTTCTACCACAAGACTGGAAGGGTATAGTATTTTGAACCGGTGTTACCAGCCTGTGTTTGAGTAAATGAAAAAACATGTTCTCTTAATTCTAACATGCACATCACTAAGCCATTGCTGCACAAATTCAGTGTGAGAAACAAAAACTCTGCAAGAGTACGGAAGTAGCCTTTTCATGCAAACCATGCCCTGGCTATCTCAAAGGGTGGAAAACATTCAAAAGGACAAATGCTGAGTTCCCTAAGCTCCCACTCATTTTCTATTCTATTTTTGTAATTTTTTTTTATAACTCTTTGCTTGAAATGAGCATTGGGCTGATCGCTTCACTTTGCAGTCCTGGCCTCACACCTGACCAGCACCAACTTCTCCCAGGCAGCCCCCTGGTCCCTCAATGGATATAATCCTCTGCTCTGTTTTCTCCTGGTCTCTTGTGCTGTCAATAGCTGAACCCAAATCCTTTACCTGGATTTTCAGTCACCCCGTTAAAAATTATTTAAATATACTGCAGACGCAGAAAATTCTATTCTTGGGGAGGTTAACAAACATCCGTCCTGCTGCTCTGAGCCAGCCAGAGGGTATGAGCACCCCCCGTCAGTAGGACTATGGGCCACAGACCTTTTCCACTTCATATTTCTGCAAAATAAAGAGCCCTTCACACATGCTGGAGAAAACTCTTAATAACTGGATGCGAAATGTGTTTTGTTTTTCTCTCAAAGGAGTTCAGTCTCAAATGTACTAAGACAACATTCACATTTCTTCTGAGTTTTAAGAGGGATAGAAGGCAGCATTTACAGCTTTTGCTATGGAGCCAGTAAAAGACATGAAAAAAATAAACAGTCTCTGGTGGGTGACGATGCCTGGATGGATCCAGTCCGTGGATAGGGTCAAGCAACCAAAGGGCTTCTTTACTAATGCCCTGTTTTGCTGGAAGCCAAAAGCCGCCGTCCAGGTGGGAGGCTGTGGCCCAAGGTGAGCAAGGGCACACAAGCAGCGTGTGAGGACAAGGTGCCATGTCCCCGGGAGGGTGTCCTGGCTGCATGCCTCCGACAGCATCCCCTGCCAGCTCATCCACACAGTGGCCTTGGCAGTGGGCTCACAGGGGTTATTTAGGTGTGTTTCTGCCCAGGGTAAAGATATTACAGTGACAAAAAACAAACTGCTTTGGTAATGATGTAAAGAGGAAATAGGAAAAAGCAGGACAAAATAGTAAATGTTGCTTTTGCAGAGGGAAGACATAGAGCACAGAGCACTCCACCTTGTATGGCAAATGTTCTTCAGCATCGCAAAAAGCAAATTATCTCCCCTGTTCAGTTTCTTGTCCCATACTTTGAGCAAAAAAGATATTTGTGCCTATTACATTATATGATAGTGCGCAACTCACCTATAAAGCTGGGTCTGATTTGAAAATACTGTTGATGGGATTTTCAAAAGCACTCAGTTTTTGCTAATGCTGTTGTCTCTGATGTCATAAGATTTGTC
The DNA here is from genome assembly GCA_026212715.1 of Elanus axillaris. Lineage (NCBI taxonomy): Eukaryota > Metazoa > Chordata > Aves > Accipitriformes > Accipitridae > Elanus > Elanus axillaris. The sequence goes on along the minus strand of JANZLQ010000078.1, from coordinate 17,465,381 downwards.
ATTGTAACGAGAAGGACTCCCCTTTACTTCTGCATGAGAACCGTTAAACCAGGAATTAATACATTGGCAAATGCCAGGTGCTAATACTCCTTGCGCATTAGTTTTTTATTTAGCAATGAAGAGACATAAGTACCTTTGCTGAAACTGCCTGATCATTTTTCCCTGCTTATCTGGCTGATTTCTTTGGCAAGGCTACCCAGATATATGTTGATGGTTAAAGGGAGACTTCTGTGTTCTTTGCATTCAAGTAAAGAGGTAAGGCTTAGAGCTCATGAAATTACTTCCATTGCTACACTAAATAAGAAAAAACATTGCAATAAATGGGATCTAAAACTCTACATCTTGATTCATCTCCAGAATGGAGGGTGATGTTTCACCTCTGTAGTTACACCCAGTGTCTTTCATAATAAAAGCAGCTATATACCCAAATAGGTATATGCTTGCTATATCCTGTTTTAACCCACTACAGCCAAGAGTGAATGAATGAGCAAGTTAAATCCTCAAACAATATGAGTTTTTTATTTGCTGTGATGTTTAGAATCATCTTTAAAAAGTGCAACTTGAAGACCTGTATCATCATTTGACTTTTTAAAGTACTTAAAAATCCATGATAGAACTGCAAGTAGCAACATTATTAGCCCTCTTCTAATGTGAAGACTTCTGTGCTAACATATTGAAAATTTAAGCTACTACAAAGAAGGTAAGCTTTTAGTTCTCCCACTGTCCAATTCTGCATTTCTGAACATTTTAAAGTTTGAGCTTAAATTTACTATTTTTTACAGCTCTTCTTTTTGTAATAGATTACACCAAGCTTGAGTTAAATTACTTTTGGTCTTTATATGCATTTTGGATATATGCTGGGATACTTTGCTGAGATTTGAGAAAAGAGACATTTAACAATTGTGTTTCACTGGTGTGATCCAGCAGTCCCATATGATTGCTTCACCTGCCATGCCTTCTCAGGACTTGTGATGACATCTGATGAGATGCTTCCTTTGGTCCAATGCTGTATTGCAGTGGGGGAGTTCTTTCTGAGTGCTTTTTGTTGACTGTCCTATATGTCCACTTGGAAGGCCAGATGGTACCTTTACCAGGGAGATATCACAGCCCTGTGGTTCTCCTGTTGCCCTCCCACCTACTCCTGAGTGCTCTTGAACTTCAGAGCACATTACAAGCACATGGTTTTTGTTTAACACTTGTTTGAATTTGTAGCTCATTGATTAATAAGATTTTCTATCAGTGGTAACAGTGCAGAAAGATCTTGTCAAGCCACAGAGACTGATTTTTCTTTGCTTCCTTTCAAAACCTGCAGGCAACCATTACATGAGCTAGGTCAGACAGAAATCTTAATTTCATGTGCTGGAAGTACTCAGCAGCACAAGCACCGCAATGGCCTGCTGCTCAGGGAAAGCCAGAACAAGAAGCGCCAGGGAAGAGACAAAACAATAATATTGCACAACGCAGAACTGGTGGAGAGGTTGAGAAGAACAGATGAAAGAAAGAGTGCAGAAAAGGTCCCGTGTTGTGGTGGGCAATGCAGGCCTTCAGCAAGGACCCTGCTCAGGAACACAGGGAGCTATGGTAGTCCTCAAGTGAGAAGCCCCTAACACTGGCAGGTCTTGTGAAGGGAAGAGGTATGAGGACAGTGGCAGAGCTGAGTGACCTCTCTGTATGCACCAAAAGGTTACCACAGGTGGTTCAGGCAGGGAATTGGCAGAACAGGAGGAGGTTGCGCTTTTCAAGGACTTGGAGGCAGGTCAAATATAATCACGCTAAGCTTGTAAAACTTTTCAGCCCGTGGGAAGTGCTGTGATGATGGGGCACTTGTCTATGGGAATGTTCCTTCTAAGGGATGCTGGCATGTGGCCTCAGATATGACATGGGGTGCATTCCCAATCCAAGAACCATTTCCCCCATGAAGGGCCCCCCTTCGGTGCATAACCTATGCACTTGCACACATGGAGCCGTCGTCTTCTGCGGGCCCCTTGGGAAGCTGCTTAGTGACCCCAGAAATTTTGAGTGGGCTGTGAGCCAGTACTATTCACTTATTCTGGGAAGAGCCTCGAGACTTTTGAATACTGCGGTTTTTGCTTCCTACAATGACTGGCAGTAGAGTACAACTGAATAAATGAATAGAATTATATTTGATTAAATATGATATGACTTCTCACCTCTGAATTGATCTACTGTCCTTCTGAGTGGCTCTCTATGCATTTTTATAATCCCTGTACAGTGTTTAGATATTACAGTAACAGACACTTTCGAAACATTTCTAGCTAAATCACAGCTGGGAATCATGGCATGATGGTTCTACTTAATGAAGTGCCTATTCTTATTCATGAGAGCCTATTGTTGAGATTAGTAGATTTTAAAAAACTTTGCTGCCACAATATCTACTGACCAGAAATTTTCTTCTGAAAAATCTTGTGACCCTCAGACATCACCTTAAAAGGATCCTACTTACTTTAGAAAATCTCGTTATCTTCTGTTTGCATGTCCAGTTGGTGGGAACTAGGAAGTGGCAATAGGACTTCAAGAAGTCCTTTCTTAAAGATACTTTCTAAGGCCCTACAAAGCAGTGTCATGGTCCTGGACTGAGGGGTGTCTGTTGGAGAATCAAGGCTGCTCTGGAAGTTAATCTGTTCTAGGATGCTGCAGCTGGGCTTCATATTCCAGTAGCAGGCTGAAGAAGACAAGTGGCACCAAGAACCTTGGGATGTCACCCCCAGCAACTTGCTTAGAGAGCAGCATCTGCATCCACTCTGAAGTAAAGTTTTTTCTGTTGCATTTCTGGCTAATACCAACAGGAATTAACACCACGTCTTTCATCTGGAACAATCCTGAAAAGGCTTGTTCAAATATCAGTGAAATATAGCCACATATACCTTTTAAATATAGCAGATAGATAGCTTTTCTCCAGCAGCACAATATAAGAGTCGTTAGGAGAGGAAAAGAGAAATGACTTCCCATTTTGGAAGCAAAGGGTGAATCATTTGAGGAAGGAAGGGTATCATTAACCAGTCTGGGATATGTCCAGGGCTATGTGTATGCACTAAGTCACTGCAGAGAGGCAAACAGTGGCAAACTATGAGCAGGAGGAAAAAAGAGAAAGAAAAAAAAGAAACTGCTGGCCAAAATATGAACTCAAATTATTGTTTTCAAAATAATAAACCAGTGATCAATTTGGTACGCAGGAGCAGGAAGGATTTGGCACAGAGAACAAATACTGACATTTGTGGACATAAATGGACATAAAGCCAACTCCCAGCTTGCCTTCTGAGAAAAATCTTATGTAAGCTGAGCTCAGCACCTACAAGACTTCCAGCTGTTCCAGGGAAAACCAATCTCTCCCTGCACATACAAACCCCTTCTTTACTCAAACATCCAAAAATGCAGTCATGCTGTTGTCAGGAAAATGCTGTGCTGCTACTGTAGTAGCTAGCAAAACCTTTATCCCCTGTGACACGTCAGCTGCATATACACTGTCTCTGTATTATCATACATTTGAGTCTAATTCATGAAACTGTATAGTCATTTAGACTGTCGGCTATGCCTGTTTAACGAATCCCACAGTCAGACAGTTGTGCGCATGGATGGTGGCAGAATGCCACTGTATTCCCACAAAGGGAAAAGCAGCTATTTTAAAAATGTATGAGATTAAAAATGCTGCATTGTAATTTTTGGTACTATTGTATTTATAAACTTTTTAAGTACAATGAATGCAACTGTAAGAAAAGAATCCATATTGAAATAAAACTGATAAATACATTTAAAACCATTCTAAAATAAGTATCTTCATGTATGTATACACAGACTTACCCCCACAGATATAATATAAATGTATAAATAAAAGCATAGCTATTTCTCAGATTAAAGACATCTGTGACAAAGACTCTGGCTTCCGTCAAAGTTCTTAGTCACTTGAATTTTTTTTCATGGCAAAATATTTTTCAGGTACTTAGAGTCTAATAAAGGTGTTTTCTAAACAAAAGGAATAGCATTTCAAAGCCCAGAAGGGCACAGAAAATAGGCAACTCTTCCAAATATTTTGAATAGCTGAAGAGAATTGTAATACCTCTGACATTAAAGAAGTTCAGTTCACAATTTGGAAACCTCTTTACTGAGTTAGAGAGGTGGAGTTTCTTTAAGGCCACCGTTTCTCTTTCAGAGTCATTATAGCTGTGGTGAAGCATGTAACTCAAATGCGTTCCTGAAATATCCAGGAATGCAAATACAGGAGGGTGGATGAGTGGCTGCAGTTACTGAACCATCACTAACCCAAGACGCAAGCGTACGTACCAGCATGTGCTATTTGCAACCAAGTGTGTTTAAGCCTTCTGTAGTAAAGCCCAGAGTGGGGCAGCATCAGATGCTGAAGTCTATCCATTAATGAGGAACTCATGTAATTATGTTCCATAGATGATAACAAGCAAGATAAATCTTAATACACATAATTGAGAAATGGACTCTGGCTGACTATGAGTAGAAATACTGAGTTTTTTCATCTCACTGTGCCTACAAGCTACAGCTGGCAGCGCGACCTAAAGGAGTTTTCGTTTTCACGTACATTGTTAAATACAGGCTTAAGCAATGCTGCAATGTCATTTCCAAGGTAGGGCACCCACTGAAGACAAATGCTCCGCATCTCTCGTTGTCCTACTACTGCCATCTAGGGCAGGATTCAGGTGCCTAAACCTAGTGCCAGGGAGATGCCTTAAGGTAGTCAAGGCATCTGCCTAGGACAAGGAAAATCATGTAGCAAATCTGCAGCAGGTTCCTACTAGTAATGTTTGTTTCTACTGGGCCAGAATGGCTCTTTGCAACAGGGGGAAGGGGGAACTAGGGGCAGAAGCCCAATTTTGGAGAGAGCTTACAGCGAGTTTGGTCCTTGCAAACTTGCAGTACCATGATCTGACTCCCTTCTGTTCTGCAGGACTCTGCAGCTGGTACATGCTGGTGCGTCCCTCAGCATCTCCCATTCCCTCTGTGACCCACAGCCCAAGGCCTCAGTTGCTTCTTTCTGGTGGAGCCAAGGGGCCTGGCCAGAAAGGAGCAGAGTCCAGTTTTGCTCAAGAACATGTTGTCAGCCATTTGGGAATAGGAGGGAGGACATTCCTGGGATTTATGGAGGTGAGCCCTTCTTCAGGTGAGGCATGTGTCATCTTGTAACAGATAATTATCAGCAAGAGTAAAAAATAAATAGTTTGTTTCAGACATAAAAACTGTAGGTGCATTGGGAATCCAGCATGGGATTGATGCCCTATGGTGGCAGAAAGCCATCTTTCCTGGTGGAGGCAGGGATGGTGGGACATCTGCCTTGTCAGTCCAGCAGACGCTTCCTGCCTGCACCACAGAAACTGAAGAAATGTGTCTGGGAGCAAAGACCTAGTGCAAGGGCATGGAGGCATGGGCTCAGATGTGCCATACCAGGAGGTGCATGCGGGTGTGTGGAGGTGGCTCCAGGCAGGGAGGCTCACAGCTGTGGGATCAGGGAGGTTCTGGAGGTACCGCAGGCTCAGTGTGCATGCAAGGGTGCAAAGGAGCACTACTCAGTGTGGATAATCTGTACCTCTGTCTGTGTGGGGCTGCTTTTATGATCTCTGCTAAGGCTGAGGCAATATGTAGCTGGGGAATGTGTCCTTAACTGTGCTCAGGGGCTCAGAACAGCAGGGCTGCAGACACAAGCCTCCTTCCCTCATAATCAGTGGTGCAACCAGCTCTCAGTTGCACAGAGGTCAGAGACTAGGCTTCTGGGTAAGCTTAGTCTAATGAGGTGCTGATTAACCCATGCTAGCTGGGAAAGCCTGCAAATTTGGATGGAAGTAGTGAATTCCCTGATAATAACATCTAAGAGAAGAAAAAACAAAATAAAGTGCAGCTCAGTTCCCAGAGCAATGAGAACAGAGATGCTAGCAGGTATCTGTCAAGGACAAATTCAGAATTATAATTAAGGAGTAGAGAGAATGCTCATCAGAGAAATAACTTGGAAATGCAGATGAAATAGGAACTTAATGTAACATTTCCGCAGCAGCACAGTTTTTAAAAAAATGCAAAATTTATCATTCGTGGAATATCAGAACACTCTTGCAAATTATGGGAAAAAAATTGTTCTCTTGGCATAGTAATGGATATATATTTCTATAGGAGTATATCTTATTTTGAAATAGCAACCCCCAAGTCCACAGTCTGCAACAGTGCTGTGGTCTATACATGGTGCACTTGATGACAAAAAAGACTTTTTCTCTCTATGGGAAATACTGGGAATAACACTCTATTATATATTCCACCAGAGCCATGCCTAACTGAGATATCCATTGACAGCAGGCATATTGACATGCAGAAACTACTTCCCCAGGCATGTGTGCTCCCACATGCTTTCTATCAGCAGCTGTAAAATGGGGCACTGAAATGCCATTACATTATACAGCATGAAGTCCAGTAAGCATTCCTGACAAGCACGGTGTGAGTCAGTACACCTGCGAAATGTGATTATCTCTGATACCACCTGATCTCTAACCCAGAATCCCCTTGTTCCCTAAAACCGCAGCTTGAGAAACTCACGGACAGATAACAAAAGCATTTCTGTGGGCTAAAAATAGAAAAATATCCCACAGGATTGATGGTCTGTGCTGCCTACCAGTTTCAACAGCTGGTGATGCTGGAGGGAAGTATGGGAACTGATGTATCAGAAGGTACCAGTGTCACAGGGAACTGTACCTTTGGGAGGATGTCCTCTGGGGAGAGGTCAGCTTGAGTTAGCTTGGTCAGATAAGAGTCTTGCTGCCGAAGGAAGCCTTTGACAGCCTCCTTGGCCTGGAGTAATAGCAAAGAAAATCCAGAGAAGTTTTTTTCACTGGAAGCAAAATCTCGTCTCGTTCAAAGCCAAGGATCCACAAGAAGAAAGATGTGACTCAGAAGGTGGTATAAGCCTCTACCGTGCAAGATCATAGCAGTGTTCTGAATTATTTAACGCTGAAGCTGCCACTAGGTTTAAGCACTGTATGAAAGTGCAGTAAATAATGGATCCAGTCTCAAAGACATTTGTATTGTGTCTTAATGTGTGCACAGTGGTTACCAGACAAATAAAACTGATACCGTTTCAGCCTGAAGCATTTTTTTTATTAGACATAGCGCACAGCATTAAATCACAAGTCGGTAGGGGGGTGGGACAGTTAAGGGTTTCAAGAGACTCTGTGAGTAGCAGAAGCATTATTCCCCCTATCTAGTACAATCAGCTGTGCGCTCCAAAATAATAAACTAGGAAATTTGTCAGGCTATAGGACTTCTAAGACTGTTCTCATAACGTCCATTTCAGAGAATGCCTTCTGAAGAGATGGGAACTCAGGAAATTATTTTTCTCAACAGGAGGAAAAAAGTAAAATTAGCAATTGCTGACCTGCTGGCCAATAACATAGCCAGGCATCTTTATGGCTGCAAAGCTGACAGGTCAGACTGCCATGGTATAGCAAATGGAGAACTTTAAAATGAGGAAGAGGAGCTAACACTTTGGGAAAAAAGATTCAAAATGTAAGGAATTTTTTTTCTTTTATTCCCATTGAAACACAATTTTCCGATACATAAGTGTCCCATACATTTTCCTAAAATCACATCCCTTAATGTTCTTTATTGCCTAAATCTCACAGAACTCTTTACACATATTAAGGGTACGTTATTGTCTAGGTTGGAGAATAAGGTGTATTTTATTTTAAAAGAAAAGCAAAAATTCATAAGTGAATTTAACATTCTGGGCATGAAAGAGTATCAGAAGAGACAGGGCTTTTGTATGAAAAAAAAATCTGCAAATAAAACCAAAACAGAGGAACGTTTTCTAAGAAAGTGATGAGCTGAAAATATGCATCAGGCAAGTATTTTTAAAAACATACTTAGATGCTTTCAATTTCTCCTAAGAACTTGATTCTAGTGCCGTGCTTTTTCCTGTGGGGTCACACTGGTTTCATCTACGCATATTGCTAGCTATACCAAAATACAAGTATATTAAAATAGCTGTAAGGTTAAGAATATGTACCAATAACCTAAGGGTAAATAAAGAAATTGCAGCTATAACAACATTACCTGAAGACCAAGTATTGTGCACACAGAAATTTACTAAACAAAATCACACTTAAAAATAAATTTCAGCAACTTGAGGTTAAAAAAAAATGCTCAGGTAAACATCTGAAGAACCTGAACTGTCCTTACAGACACCCCATGCAATCAGTATACCATTAAAACATTTTAGTAGTGATCACTCCTGCTTCAATGACTTTGATTTTTAAAGATACTGTCCTTCAAAAAAAAGACTCACCTTCCTGATGCACTTACTCTGCCATAAGTGTTATTTTCCCTTCATCTTTAGAAATAAAGATTTGTAAACAAGTAAAAGTCCTATCTTTCCTTATTCCTCAAATATAATCACCGCATCAAGTGAAGTTGGCTTGTGAAGCCCTTCACTACAAAAATGATGATTAGCTTTTACTACAAAAGAGCCTCTTTGAAATCTAATGTCTTAATAGTTTGGGGAGGGAAGTAACAGAAGCTCAATTGTTTTAGGAGAAAAACCTACCCACAATGTCTTATTTTAGTGAACCTATTTTTAGCATTCTAAAATTAGCATTAGAATAACAAAGCAGTAAACCAAGGTCCTAGACTACTTCATTATCTTAGTTATTAGCCTGACAGCCTAAGTGACTCGATTAAACATCAATGACAGAAGAGCTGAAGGGTTTAAAGGTCAGTAAATACAGTGATAGGAATCCTTCAATGTAGCCTTTTGCTACAGACTTCTGGGGTTTACATGGTGACAAGCTAATTACTCTTCTTCCATAATTAAGCAAGCCATTCTTGATCAGCTGGTTAGTGAACAGCTGATCACAATTGCTCATTTTGAAGTTCAGAGAGGTCTAACCCAACCTAAATTAAACTTGTAAACAGCAGAAATGAAAGCCAGATCCTAAACTAGTTGACATTCTTAATTGAACTATTGTTGGGGGAAATTCTGTTCCCAAGTTTTAAAACCATTTATGTCACTGAGCCAAATTCTGGTTCACAGTCACATGGGAATGAGCCACCTCACCCATCCCCATCCAGGTGGATGAGTCTTGAGAGTGTGAAGACTTCATGTGGAAAGTGTCAAAGGAAACAGACTGTAACTTTCTCTGTTGCCTTCTTCCATCTTTCATAATCTCTCTGTTTTCCCCACTGAGTGAGGATCTCTACAATTACCCTGAAAGATATAATCTAAATCCTCTATGAATTCAGAGGGCTGCAGGTAGAAGAGGGCAGATAAAGGTGGCTCCACCACCTCCATCGTCAATGTATAACATATTTATCAGCCAGGTTAGGAAACACTGATCCTTACGGCATCCTGCTTTGGCTATGGTGTACCAAAGAAGGTGGAAGAAATCTCCCAGTCCTCTCATCCCTTTCCTGTCAGGGAAGGATTTGAATAAAATCCTAAAAGCTTTCATGGGAAGCGTGAAGTCCCTTCAGTTCCCCACTAGCCTATTATTAACACTGTTTGTCTCCTATTCCTGCCATTAATGACCTTGCAACTACCAGTATCAAAAAGCAGTGTATTCTTTCATATAGATGTATGTCCTGTGGTGGCTTTTCAATAGCTCTGCTGGCCATTTGTGCTAGCTGCCCCTTTTTTATATAAAGGGAATTTGAAATGATATTTGCATACAAATACAGATAAGAAGTAGAAAATGCAGCAGTCATAGAAAGAAAATGAGCCACATGTAATGGAAAAAGAATTTTACATCCATTTCTTTAAGCTATAAGGCTAGATGAGGATTGGTAAGCACAGGGGAAACAGAAAAGCAAAGAATAAACCATGCAGAGTGGGACAGGACATTCAGGCATTGACAGAAAAAAAGGGATCCTGGGGATGCAAGGACAAAGCAGATAAAATGTAGAGCAAACACCAGACAAGAAGAACCTGGAAGGAAAGAGATAGCAAAACTTTCCTCCCAGTCTCAGCCAGAATTATTCCTTCATCTTTGCAGTTTCTCTTCAAATGCTTGCTATGCTTTGTGTGACCCTGGCTGCTTTGTGGCCCACTTTCACCATGCATGTAGGTGGTAGCTTGGAAGGAAGAGCTTCCAGCTGAGTACTACAAGGGAGAATCAGGCTAGAAAATGGCATATGTGCATGATAAGAAGAGTCCAAAGAACAGACCAGCTCAAATAAGAGAAAAATTAGGTTGTTAGCTTCACTGGAAACGCTGGAGGACTCCACTGGGGCTGCTGAAAAATGATATCCTAATGGAGAGAGTTGTATACTAGGGTTTGATGGCACTGCCATCAAAAGTTTGTTGGTAAACTGCACTCCATCATCACAAATTCTCGCTTCTGTTAGTTAAAACATGTATCAGTCAGATTTGCATGCTGTAAAATTAATATATGGCTGGAGACAAGTGAGTTTTCCACATTTTTCAACTGACTTAGTTACTGAAATGGAAAATCTGGCTTTCCAATATCACAGGAATTTATTCCAAAATCTACGCAGCAATAATCTAGTGCTTGGAGGT
>JANZLQ010000078.1:17422604-17436065 GCA_026212715.1 Elanus axillaris | reverse complement strand
TTGGGCGCCCCTCACCCCCCCCCCCCCCCCCAGCGCTGCCAGAGAAGATACATCTGGTCTTGGTTTGTTGACTTTCCTTGGGAATGCTTCAGAACTGAAAGGAGATGGGGAAATTTTTGAAAAATGGAGTTCACCATGTTAGTTGGTGTGTTTTGTAGGCATGTAAACGCCTCTTTAGGCAGCAAAGCAGCCACTATCTCCTCACTCAAGGTGCAGCCAGGACTCACCTGCTGGTGACCAAACAGCCAGATTGTTTCTGAAGGTGAGGCCAAGTCCTGGCACTAGAGATCAAGCATAAGAGTAAAGGTCAGACCTCTGCAAAAGTTTAAATATGGATCTGAATTTACAGCTGGGCTAGGGAAATTAAAGAAAAACATTATTGGAGCAAGAAGTGTGCTGAGAATGAAACAGAGATTCTGGCCAGACAGAGGGGGAATGAAAAATAAATCCTCTAGACTGAGAAACTGCTTAGCATGTGGCTCTCATCCACTCTGCTTTTTGCTCCATATGCAGAGGCTGCAGAATTAGATTCCCTAATCCAAATACTTTAGGACTGATTCTCTAATTTCCCTTGGAAATTCATTAGGTTCTTTTTTAAATGAGTGGTAATGCTGCTTGCATTTTTTGGTTATGGGAAGATTAAATGAAGGAAAACTGCCTAGAATAATCATCATTACTTAACCTAAATTTATTGCATTACTCTGAAACTTTGAAAAAGAGCAGCTCTTTGGTCCCCGAAGTTACACTGAAGTAAAACTCAACATCTTGCAAAAATATTGCCATATGAGTAGAAATATTCAGCACTGAAGAACTGATGTGGTAGAGGAATAAAAGGTTGTTTGTTAGTGCTGGCTGGCACCGGGTTTTAAGCAATACCACAAGCCTGCCAACAAGAAGCTGATAACAAGACTTTCTGAATATCTTTCAAAGCTTCACAGAAATGCTTGCTTAATATTTTACACTTAAGCTCTTAAAAGCTTACCAGAGAAAAGTGGCTTTAAAAATGTGCAAGCACCCCACACACATATGTATGCATGCATAGCAGGAGGAAAACTGACATAAAACACAAGAAAATATTTCTGTTTAACATTGAGTGTAAACAATAAGACAAATGTTTCTGTTTTGCACTCTAATTTCTCCCTTGTAGCACACAAATAGCTTAAGACTTCTATTGGATTTAGGCTCCTGGTCACCCTACACTTACGCTTTAGCTATATCTTGGTTTCTTAAACCAAGGAGAACTCAGAGCATGAGTTCTTCTGTCCTTCCTTCCTTCCTGGTAGTACAGTTTTAATTCATAGCTAAGAGAATTTTTGTTTCTAACTGTGTGTGAGGCTTCTGCAACTTGCCAGCATAAAATTTAAGGCAAGCAACTCTCTACACAGTGCTCCTGATGCCTTTCAGTCTTGAACTATAGCATCTCTTCTTGCTCTAGTCTGAGCTCTCCAGGGCAGGCAGTATGCCCCCCCAAATTGTGTGCATGGAAATTAAAAGAAAATATATGGGGATGGGACCAGAACAAGATCAGGACCAGAACAAGTCCTACAACATGAATTTGAATCTGGATCTCTAGAAGTAAAAAGTTACTGTACTCAGCAATCCCCAAAATTGTATGATCATGGGCAAAATCTTACTTCTTAAAATGTTTTATCAAAATGTGGAGTGAAATCCCAGCCCTGTCATGTCAGTAATAAAGCTCCCATTGTTTCAAACAGTTGCTTTAGTCCATACAGGAATAGATCTACCTTTTCCCTGTATGGCATTTCCAGACTGCATACAGTTCAGTGCATGCACGGTAAATCTGATTCAGCATGGCTGCCAGTTTGATAGCACTCCCAGATGTCTGGAAATCCCAGATGAATACAGACAATTCTAAAAAACTTCCAAGACAAAATTTCTGGATAGAAAAGGTGGAGATGCGTGGAAATTCCTGATGCTTAATAATGTAACTTTATATAGCTTGGCATTGTCTTAGAGAAGGCAGAGAGCTTTCTACCTTGTACCTGCTTTTGATTTGTACACAATTTAAACAGATTACATTATTTTTAAATCATGGCAGAAATGTGATGCACTGCAAGACATCCATATATGCCCTGTCAAATAAATAAACCCCCTGATTCCAGCTGGTCCTCAAGACCATGTAAGTATGGAGTGAAGCTGCACCAACCATGCCCAGTTTAAGGGACACGCCACCTACGCCTCTTGTTGTTCCCCCAAAGCAATGCAGTAAGAGACATTACAAGGTTCCAAAGTCCAGAAAAAAACAGGTAAAGGAAGAAGCTGCATAGAGAATAGCTTGTACTGAGACCCAGAGCACAGTGGCATGGAGTTGCTCTGCTGCTGCTGGTTAATAGTCAGCTGTTTTAGCTGTAGCACAGTCTGTCCCAGAAGAATAGATAAAGCTCCTCTTCCTTTCTACCAAAGGGAATAACCTTGAAATGATGAGGATTTTTCACTGCTCAAGGAACAGTTTCAAGTGATAGTGCTCGTGGGAGTGAAAAACAGAATAATACGGGTTTGTTTGAGGCAGTGATGCCTTATCAAACTGCTGAAAGCAGGGAGAGCTGTTTCTTGGAGGCACCCAAATTAACTTTTTCTTCCCCTTCGAGGCCAGTACTGAGAGCTGCTCAGCTCTGTGACCAGAGCCATCAAACTACCTGAGCTTAGTCAGACTACTCCTGAGTTTGAAGTGGCTCAGGGCAGAGAACCCAGCACCTCTGAGAGCTGAGCTGTATGAGGGAAATTATTTCTGTGAACTACATGCAGAAGCACTAGTGGAAACGCTAAATGAATTTAGATGTTTGAATTTCTTGGTCAGTGAAAGTTGTTGCTTTGGAAGTGAGGCGAGAAATTTTAATGTGCCTGTTCTAGAGCTGTTCCCTAATCACGTTCAGAGAGGCATGCAAACATTTGGAAAAAAGCAGCTGGAGTATCGCAATGTCTTTGGGCTGATTAAGGTGCTGGAGAAGCAAATATTTCCCACCCACTCTCTGCAGAAATGAGTGAGGAAGGAATTTTATGGGAGAAAGGGAAGGCTGGACCCAAGCACATCAATGTCCTTCAAAATCACTGTTCAAACTGGGAATCGTTGCTGGGCTGGGAGCAGTGCCTGGGTGCTGCCACTCTCGGAGCCCGAGCAGGGGTTTGGCTCTGGCAGTCAGCACCAGCTCCGAGGTCTGCAGCGGAGAGAGCAAATCCCTGAATCCTGGGTCTGATTTCCACCTCTCTCATGGACTTGTGGGCAGCACAGTCACAAAACTCCTCTGGAAAGAGAGGGCAGAATGGACTGTAAGCAGAAGGAACAGATGAAGTTTTCTTTCTGCATCTGTTTTTTATTGAGAGAGCTATTACTGTGAGTAAAGTCAGCTGAGACATCCCAAGTCATTGCAGCTTGAATATTTAAGCCAGGCTATAAATATCTGATTTTTTTTTTAACAGTGATTATTGTTTATGCTTTCTTCCTATTTACTCCCCTTTGATTTAGTAGCATGGGGAGGTTTGTATCACTTTAGCATGTCAATTGGAAGCAGCTGTCAACTACATTACAGATAACCTTTCGTGGATTACACAGTTTGGGATTGTGCTGTCCATCTCCCCTCTGCACTGTGACCCCAGGTGGCTCAGAAGTACTTCAGGTCAAACTTATTATATACTATTCACTATCCCAATAAACAAGTAGCGTGTTGTCACATTTGGAGTGCTGCGTATTTTTCTAGTAATTACGCCTTATTATATATTTACTATTCAGAAAATGCAGGTGTGGGCTGTTGAACTGGGGCCAATGAGAATTCACCGAACTGGCAGCAATTCCTTGGTGAGTCATGTTTCACTGTCTGTTGGTTTTATAACTGTTTTCACTACTAATTTAGCTCTGCGATGCAATATGCAATTAGTTCTATTATGGAAGCAGCTGTATTCGGTTTTACAATGGCACTTTCCCCTTTGGCTTGTACCAGAGCCTGTTGTGGTTCTGCTGATTTGATGACTGAAGTTGTAAAGTGGTATCTGGATGAGCCACAGTGAGCCATGAGCCTCATACAAATATGATTCTTGCTTATACACCACTGCTCTAATGCTATTTCTTACAGCCCAATTAGAAATGCGGTCACATAGAAAAGCTGTTTCTTGCTACAGTAAGTAGTATTGTCATGCAGTGATTTGTTGCCATGCTGGTATCACCTCTGGAGTCTTGCAGCTTATTATAAATAACATTTGGTAGCCAGAACATGGAAAAAAAAAATCTTCTGCTTGGAAATAAGCTTCTGCTTGGAATTAGCTTTTCCAGGCTTCAAAAATTAGTTTCCAAGCTGTAGACCCCGAATGGTGGCCCCAGGAATGAAGAAGGGCTACGTGAGGATGGTGGCCAGGTGTGGACCCCGGGAGGTTTCCACGAGCCCACAAAGACCGGGTCATGGTAGCAACAGATCGGGTCTTCACAGGCTCGCCGAAACCTCCTAGGGTCCACGCCCATCCCTAAAAAAACCCCTTGTGCCACTGGCATGGTTCCTCCCTATACCCAGTGCTTGGATAGCAAGCTTGAACAGCCTCTCTCCAAAATTACACAAGAAAACAGCCGAGAAGTAAATACAAATATCAATTACACTAATTAGCTGCCTTTACTGTCAACAAGGATGTTACGGAAATCAAATACATGTTTAATGTGTATTAGAGCTACTCTGTTAAAAAGAGTGGGGTCTTGAAAAATCACTAAGAACATTCACTACATTTTTTCTGCTGTGTTATTACCCGTTTTCACACCCATACATATGTTCTGGTTTTGTTGCGTGTCATACAAAATGGTAATCTGGTGGTGAAAAAATGAGAAATCATGACATTTCACATGTGTTTTCAGTAAAACAACAATTTTCTTCCTAAAAGGCTCCAGTTTTCTTCCTCAGAAATGGGGCTTTTTACAATGAAAACGTTCCTGTTGTGGTGGAACAATGACATGAAGAAAGGCACCAGGCTGAACGTTGCAAACAAAGTTAAAATGCTTGCATTTCCAGTGCTTTGAATGCCAGATAGGGTGAATTGTAGCCTCTGAAACACCACCCAGCTAACCGGTGCTCACCGGTGGCAGAGCTGGTCCCAGCAGAGCCCGTTCGCCCCTGGAATTGTTTCTAACCACTGTTGCCTACCGTTATCATTCTGGTCAAACTATTACAGTAGAAACTATTTTCCAGGAACTTTTTGCTATGAGAAACAAAGAAACTCTCTGCCCTGCAGAGAATAGCCATTTGGGAGAGCTGGACTGATGGAGAATTGGTAGTTTGCCCAGAGCTTATCATTTTCTGTCCAGAGACTGGCTTTATGCTAGAGTAAACACCTGGAGTTACGCACCATATTTCATCGCAAGCATGTAAAACAATAATGAACTTTATGGTTCTATAAAGATTTGCAAAATTATTCCCAGGTCTAAGGTTTAATTGTTTAATGTCACCAAATGACTTTGCAATAACCGAGCACTGTGGAGTGGCAGTAGTTAATCACTCGACTGAAGTGAATTAAGATTTCTAAAGCTACATTTATCACTGTAATTTCAGGCTAATTTCATTTTCCATTCATAAAATATGATTTCAGTTTCTGTATCTCTGTGAGCTGTGGAGAAGGAACGTGCCTGTTCTATAAAACATGTTTTTGTCAAGCAATGTCAAAGGTGATGTACATACTGATAACAGGGAAATGCTAAGCTTATCTTGGTGCTGCAATGCACATGCCTCTGCACTCAAGTCCACGTGCTCTTTGAGACCTCTCTCTATTTTGAAACTCAGTGGGCCAAGTCTTCAGCATTTGCTTTGCCTTATCTATTCTTCCTAGCCTCCCATCAGGAAGTGAACGCACCAGCAGCCTTGCTTGAAACAAGAGTTAGCCAGGATAGAGTTGCTTAAAGCCAAGCCTGTGAGCCAAACAGCCCATTTCCAGGGGCTACTTAACTCCTAAAATAGGTGAGGGATGCCTCAGTGCCTCCCTGCTTGACTTTTTTCTTTCAGGTACAAGGAACAGGATCCAGCTGGTTTAATTTGAGCCATCTGGAAGTAACCAGAAGTCACATATAGTTGAAGAAAGTTGTCTAAGCAACGGCGGTAGTCAGTGGAAAGAAATGGATGTCTTTCTGGGGTGCTTTATCCCATTTATCTTGACTGGCTATAGCGGGAGCCCAGACAGGTATTAACCAAAACACCTGTCCCTGGCAGGCTGAAGTTAAACCCATGAGCCTCACCTTTCCTTCTCAGCTTGGACCCCTTGGCACTCTGCTCCTGCTCAAGACAGCATTCAGTTTTTTCTCCACCTAAGTCCCGTGAGAGCCTAATTCAGCTGATGCTCTCAGAGACTGGCCACAACACACTCATAGGACAAGCCCCATACTAAGGGCTGTCCCAAGGAGTCAGGGCTGGTTCTCCATCCCAATCAGAGATATCATGGGCTCAACAGTTGTTCAAGTGAGGGAGCCCAGCTGGGGCCTGATCTGTCTGAAAGACTCAAGGAGTGTCTCCCTGAGCCCAGGGTGAAGCTGGTGGGTGGAGGAGAGGGAGGCAGGAGCACCTGCGCCTCTCCCAAATACACCTCGAGGCCACCATCAGTATAGCCTGGCTGCTGGGTGGCCATTGGGAGACAGTGCCTGGGCAGCTCCCAACTTGTTTCAATACTTCACACTAAAAAGTCACTGGGAAATATGCAGAATCCATCTCTCAGCTTCCTAATTACAAACTGTGGGAACTACAATGGAGCCCAGCTTACCATGTCCAGACACTCAGAGGGGCACCTCAGCTGTTGTCCCAAGGATTCTCTCTGCAGACTTTCCCCACTGTCCTGAGTCAGGCAATTAGTCCTGGAGAGGGACAGGTTGTCACACACAGCCTTCTCCCGAGCAGTCGCTTGCCTGCCTACAAGCTCCCAACTCATTAGGCTGGATGTCCAGGTCATTGCTAGGAGATACCCCACTGTCTGTGCCAAGGATGCTCATGGTGGAGGCAAAAGGGGATGGTATTCAGGAGCCAAGAATCTCATCATTCAACATACAGAGGATTAAATTCTCTGACGCATCTGTCCTATGCGCCCTTAAAACTTTGAAAATTGTGGCTTTTGACATTTTTTTCTTCAAATGAATACATTAAGAATTTCTCCAGGAAAGAAGTGCACCACCTGCACTCCAGTTCAAATCCTGGACCAAAATCTACAAAGCACTGAGCCCTCTCCTTACCTTTTGAAGTGGCTTGGTACTCAGTATCTCAACTCTTTTTCTTCTAGTGACATCAATGGACAAAGAAAGAGACAAAGCTGACTGTGAAGGCCAACATCTCTGCAAAGTTTCCCAAACACACAAAAGGTCAGCTAAAATGTATCCAAATCAAAGTAGCTTTTTAAAATTTTTTTTTTCATTTTTACTCAAAGTAGCTTTTATATTTATTTTTTTAATTTTTAATTTGCTTTTATTTTTTACTGAAATGAGGACATCTCTCACCACCAATTTCCT
Organism: Elanus axillaris; assembly: GCA_026212715.1. Classification (NCBI taxonomy): domain Eukaryota; kingdom Metazoa; phylum Chordata; class Aves; order Accipitriformes; family Accipitridae; genus Elanus; species Elanus axillaris. The sequence continues at coordinate 17,428,591 of JANZLQ010000078.1, read as the reverse complement.
TCCTCCCCCTTACTGTGAGGGCAATCCCCTTTACTGTAAGGGAGGTAAAAGGTACTACTTACTGGTTTTCATTAGTAGTGAATATGAGCGTGGTTAGCCATATTATGGTATGTATACAGACAATGGTTTGCACTCCCCCTTTACACAGAGCATGTACTCAGATGGTGTACACACATGTAACATGCTTTCCTGGCCCCAAATTGCTTCCAGGTTAGGTTGTTACTTCAAGTCTCTTTCCCCTGCTTTTTCTCCCTCGCGTTTTATTGGCCTGGTAGAAATTAATCACAAATCCAGCCTGGTTTTAGTGTGTTTTGCACTCTTTTGTTCCAGTTTTTGTACCCTCTGAAATCCCCCTCTCACACACATACAATTTATTCCCACACATGGCAGGCATGCTTGCTCATGAATTATTTATATAGCTTTGGTAACTTCTACTTTCCAAATAATGAGAGAAGAAAATGTTTCCAATGTAGGAGTTGTAATAAGGGAGAAATCCAGGCAGACTGGTGGGCAAGAAGGTGGTGAAATGCCCCACGTAAAAAATAATGCATTGCTTTTGAATGGCTAAGGAAACATCACAAGGGCCTTTCAAAGCAATCATCTACCCTCAGAAATACTGCTGAGTGGCTAAAATTAGAAGCTGATATCCAGCAATGACTAAAGAGGCTTTCATTTCCCCACTTTTTCCCCAAGGTTGGATAGGATAAACTCACCCATTGTCTAATATACCAATGGCAGCATTGCCACCTACTTATATGGAGGAATAAGCTATCCCTTCCTCTCGTGAGTTGAAATGACACAGCTTTGCTGAGAAGAACAAAATTAATAACATATACCAGGGGAAAACACACTGACACCATTTCTGTCATGCTTTGATCTTTTGTTATACTGAGAAATAGAGGTAGCCTCTGCTTTCACTTCCTAAACACAGCCAAGCACACAAAGCAGGGAATGCAATACCTAATAAAGATGCCTCGTTTAGACAGAAACTTGGTAAGAGTTTGAAACAATAATTCAATTTCATATGTGTTTTGAAAAAAGGAAAGACACTGATGGTAACACTGAGGATGAAAAGATATGCTAGCCCAGGGAAGGAGTGAAGAATTAAATGAAATAATGACTGCTTTTACATAGACTTCAGCCCAGTTTTGGATAGGAAGGGTCAAAACCAAAATCTCATGAAGGCATTTTAACGTTAGCAGCTTGGAGCGCAGGGAGCCAGCTACTGCATCTGCCACATGCTAACATGTTGTGGCTTTGAGCAGGGTCATCTGCCTGTGCATTATTGCCCTGCTGTGGAGGGAGCCAGCTAGGACTGCCGGCACGTTGGGCCTGAGCTGAAGGCTTGTGTTATGGACACCTCCTGACACTGGGTCTGTGAGGGTTTATGATATAGGTATTGATGTGTGTTCTGGTGGGTTGTCGTAGCAACTAGGAAATAGGCAGATGGAAATCAACAGCACCCACCTGCCTCCATGGGGGCTGCGGGAGTGGGCAGGTGCCTGGGGGGAGCGCAGGGGAAGCAGGGCACAAGGTCTGGCAGGCAAGGACTGGAAGGTGACCCCATCTCTAGAGGTCTGTGTGTCCTCTGTGCGTGGATGGCTCTGATTCCCGTCGCTCACAGTTGACTGGTAAATGTGATGAATGCATATCACATATATAATTGTTCTAAAAGTATAATCCAGTAAGGATTTGCAATCACTATGCTTTACTGTCTAGGCTACACAAAAATATCCATTAAAAATGAAGATTCCTCATTAAAGATTTTACTTTTTCCCTTTAAATACTTTGACATTTTCTTTTTGCTGTTCTGCAGCAGAGTTATTTGAGACTTAGTCTGGTATCCCAACAAAGTTGGTGAGAACTACCAAGCCTAGTTTTTCCTGGAGCCAAGTGACTTAACACTCTGCTGCATTTCCCAGTCAGGTCTTACTGCCCAAAGACTGCCAGTTTTTTAAGTGGTCCATATTGATTTGACGCATAGCCTGTCCCAACCTACTCCTTTCTCTTTGCAGGTTATCCAGAATCCAATACTATGATGAACAGCTTTCTGTGCTGATTTAAAAAAGCATATTTTTCCATGGAAAGCAGTCCCTCCCATATTGTAAGATGCCTCTGCCAAAAAATGCCACCCAGATATCTTATCATCATGTTTCTTCCTATTGTTGATTTTGGAAACTGTTGGATCCTTCAGCTTAATTTCTGCACCCTCAAAGAAATCACCTAAGGCAGAAAAGTGTCAGCTCAAATAGTTTAAGCCTGGAAAATGATGAGAGTGAAAATAGCCCTATAATGGTTGAGGAATCCATCAGTTTACCAGCTGCCCATCCAAACTAGACCTTCCACTCATCTAAGGTAAAAATTGACAAGAATTCAGAAAGGAAACATTTTGTGCTGCTCAAGTTAATAAAGAGACTTGAGGCCTAACTCTAAAGAAAGGAGAAGTCAGGTTTAGAGGATTACAGGAGAAGGAAATTGGTGCTGGAACAAACCCTTCAGTCATGGAGTTGCATCAGTTTTGAGGTGTTCAAGACAAGGCTAATACAAAAGGTGAGTGTAACTATTCCTCACTGGGGTTTGGACTAGATGACCTGAAAGGTCTTTGCCAAAGCCATTATCAATGGTACTGTGATACCTTTATAGGGCAGCTTTTGTACTCCAGTAACTCAAAAATGGATGTTCTTTTTAGAATGACATTTCACAGCCTGCAAATCCTAAAATGGACTAATGGCTTTGACTTTTGGGGGTAGAAAGATTGGTCTGAAAAGTGAAGGGCTAGGTTGTGCTTGAAACTTTTGAACCTTTATTTGTTGGGTGAGAAATCGCTCACACACTTCCCCTCATCAGTAATGATGGTTCAGAAGATGTCATTAAAGTCGAGAAGGTCAACAATTTGTGAACCACAATTTAAGTAAATGGGCTTTGAGAGACAGCCTTTGAGCCAACCTACGCCATGGCGGGCTGACATTAGGCAGGCAGATACATTTCTTTGGAGACTCTAGGCATACCCAGATCTTCTCTCACAGACAGATTTGAACTTAGAGATACATCTTTTTTATGGATTACAGTATTTCTATGTGCATTTTTTAATGGAGGCAAAGATACACACATACAATTTGTTGGTTTGAAAGGGATGCTTCTTTCCGCACAAAAGAGGATGAAAAAGAATCAGGGATAGTGAAAGTGAATGTGATTGTAACTTCCTACACTGCTTCTATCTCTAGTGCTACAGGAGCTAATTTTGGTTTTGGCTGCATTTAAGATCAGCCTCAGGGCTGCTCTAATATACACCACTTGAGATGGCTCCTGAGTCTTTTTTACTCAGCAATTCCCAGGGCACTTCCTCAGCAATTCTTGAGAACTTCACAGAAAACAGAGAACTGCTCAGTGTCTCAACCATCATCAGGTTGATGATATTTTTCTCCCACCCTTACAAGCCTTTAAGTAAAGACAAGTTTGTAATGGTACCACTTTGCATAAAGGTTGTAAAAAATAAGAAACATTAAAGAACAAGCAGGTGTGGGTTTAATGAGGGAGCTCAAAGTGTGGTTAGCTCCATGCTCCTCTAGCACTGCATGGTGCAGCATGTACATACCATTTCAGCAGAAGCTGAACAGAGCCCCATCCAGCTCATGGTGGCATCTGGCCCAGAACAAATAGCAGCTGTACAAAATTTGTGTGTATTTTTTTGTACAGTTCCTTTGACCTGAATATTTGTCTCAGAGAATTTCAGACAGAATCAAAAACTGTGTTCGCTCTCAAGGTAGGCATACCACACATAGCCATGTACCTAATCCTGCATTCCTCCCGCATTCTAGGCACCCACAAAGTCAATGAGAATTTGAGATGCAGAATGAATACAGGGCCAGGCACATCATTTAAATATTTTAAGGAATGTTCTTGGATTTTTACAGTTGATGTCATGTTTTCTAGCCCATCAATATGGATTAACAATGGTCCAGAGCAGCAGGAACTCATTTCCTATTCATATATGCTAATTGCAGGGTGCTGGATAGCGGGGATTTCTTCCTGAACTTAAAGTTTCTTTTTTTTTTTTTTCAGCAAATGGAAAATAGAAAGAATGTGGCCGTGAAATACAGAAGTGAAGAGGATTTAACACAAACACTGAAATATTCAGTACTTCCCAATATGTACTGCATACTTAAAAGAAGAAAGAACTGCAATTCCTTCTTATACATTTCACACAGATGAAATCCATCCTTCCTTAATCTGAACCCCAGCTGACTTTGAGGTAAGTCTGTGTGGTGGGTTGATCCTGGCTGGTCGCCAGGTGCCAACCAAAGCCACTCTATCACTCCTCGCCTCAGCTGGACATGGGAGAGAAAATACAACGAAAGGCTCATGGGTCAAGATAAGGACAGGGAGAGATCACACACCAATTACTGTCATGGGCAAAACAGACTTGGCTTGGGGAAATTCGTTTAATTTATTACCAGTCAAATCAGAGTAGGATAATGAGAAGTAAAACCAAATCTTGAAAACACCTTCTCCCCACCCCTCCCTTCTTCCCAGGCACAGCTTCACTCCTGAATTCTCTACCTTCTCCCCCTCCAGCAGCACAGGGAGATGGGGATGGGGGTTGGGGTTAATTCATTACACGTTGTCTCTGCCACTCCTTCCTCCTCAGGGGGAGGGCTTCTAACTCTTCCCCTGCTCCAGCGTGGGGTCCCTCCCAAGGCAAACAGTCCTCCATTAACTTCTCCAACATGAGTCCTTCCCATGGGCTGCAGTTCTTCACGGACTGTTCCAGCACGGGTCCTTTCCATGGGGTGCAGTCCTTCAGGCACAGACTGCTCCAGCGTGGGTCCCCCACGGGGTCACAAGTCCTGCCAGAAAACCTGCTGCAGCGTGGGCTTCCCACAGGGTCACAGCCTCCTTCAGGCACCCACCTCCTCCAGTGTGGGGTCCTCCCCAGGCTGCAGGTGGGTATCTGCTCCCCCGTGGACTTCCTTGGGCTGCAGGGGGACAGCCTGCCTCACCATGGTCTTCCCCATGGGCTGCAGGGGAATCTCTGCTCTGGCACCTGGAGCATCTCCTCCCCCTCCTTCTTCACCTCCCCCTCCTTCTTCACTGACCTGGGTGTTATCCCAGAGGCACTACCACCATCGCTGATGGGCTTGGCCTTGGCCGGTGGTGGGTCCATCTTGGAGCCAGCTGGCATTGGCTCTGTCAGACACAGGGGAAGCTTCCAGCAGCTTCTCACAGAAGCCACCCCTGTAGCCCCGCTGCTACCAAAACCTTGCCATGCAAACCCAATACAGTTTGTTAATCCTATAATTTATTTCTTGTTATTGTTTCAATATGTTATTTCATTTTTTTTAAATCTCTGTGGAGGTAATTCATTAATAGTTTCCTAGTTACGCATCACTAAGGTATCTCGCGTCTTAGGATAATGCATGAAGTGGTATAAAAAACACTTGCTGTATGAGGCAGAAGTACATACAGAGTGTGTCTTGTCTTGGTAATACCAATTCTAGATTTAATTTTTCATATTAAGACACTTCGCAGAAGACATGGTCAAAAGCTGTCCTGACTTTGCAGTGAGAGATGATAAAGCATGAGATGCTGGTCCCTTATTTCCGCCAGTCTTGGCTTGCTTCTCATGTGCTAGGCAGGGTTGATTTCTGCTGGCTATGGTGCAAATTTTTTTGCTGATATTGTCTGTTGCTGAGAAAATAGGTGGGAGAGAGGTTGTTTCTGTTAGCATAGGCCTTCAGCAATGATGTTTTAAAAGGTCTGAAAAAAGGGTGGTAAAACACTGGAAGCCGCTTCCTAGAGAGATGGTTGATGCCACAAGTCTGTCAGTGTTTAGCAGGCATTTGGGCAATGCCCTTAATAACATGCTTTTAGTCCTCCCTGAAGTGGTCAGGTAGTTGGAGTAGATGATCATTGTAGGTCCCTTCCAACTGAAATAGTCTATTCTATTCTATTCTATTCTATTCTATTCTATTCTATTCTATTCTATT
>JANZLQ010000078.1:17400802-17422504 GCA_026212715.1 Elanus axillaris | reverse complement strand
CTATTCTATTCTATTCTATTCTATTCTATTCTATTCTATTCTATTCTATTCTATTCTATTCTATTCTATTCCATTCTGTGTTTTATAATGCCTTTTTATTTCCTAGTTTATATATCTCCATCCAACCCATCTGCAGACTTAACAACTGGAACTCCAGAGTTCTGTGGACAGATCAGCATATAACTATGGAATTTACATTTTCAGATAATGCACACAATAAACCTGTTTTTCTCTCCTAGTTATCAGTGCCAGCTAGGAACATCTGTCATCATTTTATAGGTCATCACATCATCATATGGATATAGAATCTGTTTTTCACAAGCTCTTTGATTAGATTACTAGTATTAGATTATGGGGGGGGCTTTGCTGATGCTAAAAGCTTATTTACTTATAATTATGAAAATAGTGCCAGCTAGCTACTATCTCTCTCCACTCTTTCTCTGCATGCTCTGAATTCAGGACACATTCTAGTTATCAGTTGTTTCATATAATGTCTGTCACCTTGGTGTTATTCACAGAAGACACTGGAAATTTGGCAGTGGCTATGGCCTGTGTGCATCCCGTGTGAAATAGAGCTTATGGGGATGGCAAGTGCATTCAGCTTCAAAATCGTCAATATATTTAATGCCAGATAGGGGCCCTTTGTTTTGGAAACCTGGTGAGACCAGAGTGTCTGGGAAGAAACCTAGCCTCCTGCTTCCCCATAGCTCTGGCATGCTGTGGCTCACCGGAGCAGTGGCTGGGACACCCTGGCCCCTCTGCCACATCCTGCTCCCACCCTGGAGGTGGTGGGGGCAGCAAGATGAGCATTGGCCAGGCTCCTTCTGCACACTTGGGAAATCCTCCACACTGGAAAAATCCCCAGCAGGAGACTGCCATGTATTTTCGGCTCATGCAGTGTACAATGTGGTATTGGCACAGGAATCAAAGCAGCGTAGAAGGTCTGTCACAATACATGATTTTTAAACTAGAGGAATTAAGGGACAAACACCTTTTTAATACAAGTTTTGGCTTATAGATGGAGACAAAGAGAAGGGGATAAGACAGTGTTTAAAAAGAAGGAAATGTGTTTATCTCCTGCATAAGAAACATCTCTTAGTATAGCAACATGTAGAACAATATTACTTTTGTGCTCTGCTAAATAATCAGGACAACAATTGCAAGCACAATTGGACTTTGAAGTACAAATCAGATAAGAATGTCAAATCTACCATAGCAGCTCAATAGCACCAGTGCCTGGTAACGGCTGTCTTGGTCTGTTTGCAAATGAGCATTTGCATCTCTCTATCTGCATGTACAGCGTTTATATCTAACACTGTCAATTTGTACTGCAGGTGCTGCATTTCCCTAGATTTAAAGTAACTTCCCCTATAACTTCTGAGATTATTAGGTGTGATTTTCAAAAAACATCAAACTTTTATAGTAAAACTCCTTTTGACTTGATTGAGAGCAATACTAGATGGGGATCAGGCACATCTGAAAATCATATCCAGAAATAACAGCACCTTTTTGAAGATGCAAAATGTATTTTTTATTGACATAATAGTGCTTCTTATTCTAAGTTCTTCACAAGCAGTTGGTAGATAAGTTTCATATCATGCCTAAGATGTACGTATTTAGCACATTCAAGCTGCAGAATGGTAATCCAGAGAAAACCAAATGTGTTTTTCCTTCTCCAGCTCCTTGTTTACCTTTACTCCATCTGAACAGCTCCAGTCTTATGGCCAATGGCCTCTCCTGCATCAAATATCTGTAGCTTCCTCTCCCTCCTCAGCAATCATTTAACTTGTTTTAATAGACCCATCTGCTGAAAGCCTTGTTCACAGCTGTTTTCCTCTGGTTCACCATCTTCTCAGTCATTGTTGCTCTTTCAGGTTTTCATTCAGACCATGCAGCTCTTTCCCTTCCCTGCAGCAGAGTCTGCAGTCTTCTTTCAGGATCCAAATGGAAATACTGCTCTCATTTTCCAGATCCATTTCAATGAATCCAGTGCTCTCTAAAAACAGCATTGTTAAATGTTTGTGTATCTATCTGGAGTATAAATCCTCCAACTCAAAATTAGCAAAAGTCCACATGAATTTTTGGGAAAAGGGTATGGATTTCATTGCTTATTTCAGTTTCAAACATTTCAACCCAAAACATTGATATACAAAATATTATCATCATTTTGGTGGCATTGCATTCAAAGACACCTAAATCTTCCTGGGAGTCTGGGACACTCAGAGACATATGTCTTTGCCATTTCTTGCTCAGATACCTCTAAGTGGTTTATATTTTGGAGGAAATAAAAGACATTCCCAGGTCTATTAAGAGAACATTTTGGCAGAGGATTTTTTTCCATTTTTCCCATGGAATTTTGAAGTTGGGGGCAGGGTAAGATTATATTTAAGATTTAGTCAGTCTTTAGCAACTAAAAGTTATCAAATGCATGCAGACATTCCCTCTAGTGGATCCCACAGGTTTACCTGGTATCACTCTTTGGGTCGAGAGGTTCCTCTGGAGCCAACCCTGAGCAATCCTGTGCTCCTTCATTTAGGGGACAGAGTCCTTTCTATCACTTGTGGCAGGAGGACAGTGTTGCTCTGCTTCTGGCTCACTACAGATTTTTGTAAATGTTAGTGAAAGGTTTGTATTTCTTCTGCATGGGCTTGAAGGTTGTACCCTCTAGCCCTACTGAAAAGCATGGCCTTGCAAGAGACCTGTTCTGCTCCTATGCTTTCTGGAGTGAAACCTTCCTTTGCTGCTATTTCTTATGAATCCAAAGGCTTTGAAGATATTTCCTAGGAGGAGATACCCAGAGACTGAAAGTTAAATATACTACAGCCACACCCTCATCTTCTCTGACTCTCTTTGCATCAGTTAAAGCCAGTGGCTGCAAACCATATTAACAACTACTGAAGAATGGTTGGGATGGACTGGGATGACTCCCTGCTCTTGTCTCTGGAAGAGTTTTTTTCTTGAGTCTTTACAGAGTTGGTGGATATGTCACACGTTACTGAACAGCGTACCTTCCCCTAATGCTGGCAATGACTCCTCACTCCCTGCTTTGGGCTGGCCCAGGTGCCAGGGATGTGGGGCACTGGTAGGACAACTTCCCCCTCCCCAGACAAGGGTAAGACATATCAGGTACCATGGTCTGACATGCACCTTGTTGCATTTCTGATGATTGCTGCTGCCTCCCACTGCCTATGCCACTTATTCTTGTCTCATGGCATGGGACTTTTCACATTGCAGCCACTGCCAGTGACCAGCCCAGCCCAGGAGGTGCCACAGCAGCATCAGGCTGCACTCTGCAAGCCAGCACAAGGGAGATGCAGTTCAGCACCCCAGATAAAACCCAATGCTCAGGAATGATGTCCTGAGCGGTTTGTAACAAAGTGGGTCTGGCTACTCCTCTACCCCTGAAGGGCCGTGTACAGGTATCCATTCCTATTCCTCTGCTGTCAGTGCCTGCCTCTTACAATGTTTTCATCACTTTGTAGTTCAGTTCCCCCCATTAGCATTTGTTGCACCATCAGCTACTTCTGTTATGATTCAATTTAGAGCAATGAAATGCCTGTGAATGAAGTGGCTCATCCTCCCTTCTCAGGTGACACCCTCAACCCATGGTTGGGGCAACGGACATAACATGTCCCTCTGAGGCTGCTCGTGGCAGTGAAAAGGGCAGGTAGGCTACCTACCTCTAGTTCTCCTTGGGAGGTTCAGCATGCAGAAGGTGTTCTATCTGGAAGTCTGAATATGTCAAATAAGGAATTGGTGATGACCTTCAGTTTCTGAAAGATTGTCAGGCACCTTTTATTCCTTGGAAACAACTGCTCCACCCATCCATTTAAGAAAAAATTAGAAATTATTTTCGGAGGCAGAGATGCTTGCTCAACTCTTCCTTCTGTTAAAGAAGGAATTATGTATACCCTAGAAAGAGAGAAGCTTGCTGCTTCTGCTGTGTTAAGCTTTCATTTCTTTATCTGATAACAAAAACCCTAAAGAATTTCAGCAATAATAGCTTTTCTTATAAAAATGTCCCATTTTCCCAAAAGGACATTTACATCCACAGGCCAGTCAGCCAGCCCCTAATATAATTTTAGCAAATTGTTACACTTACCTCTGTTTTTAGACACAAATGCTTTGCTGACCTCAGTAGGGTTCTATATGAAGGAAAGGACCCATTCATGGGACACTAGTTGTAAGAAAAGAGCCCTAAAGCAAAAATACCACACCTGCCATCTGCATATAGAGTTGAATAGTTGGTAAAGTTTTCAAAGCAGGTTTTATGGAACATTAGGACTAGATTTTCAGGTAATGGTTCTCCATCTCCAATGTCAGCTGGAATTGCTTGTTCTTGAGACTTCTGGAAAGTAGGGCTTTCTAACATACATTTAAGAATTGTTTCCTGGGGATGTTGCATGTTTTCCATAAAATGGAAAAAACTCTAAAGCAATTTTTATTTTACTTCAATATCTGTCAAAAAAACTGTGTTAAGCTTTTCTTCTCCAAATAACCAAGTTAAGGTTTGCAGCCAAAGTTTAGCATCTTAAGTTTAATGTAGTCAAAGTGTATGAAAAAACCTGCACATAATTTAGTAGTCTAATGCACTTATTTAAAAAGGAAGAGCAGGTTTAATTGAGCATAGAACCATGTCAATTTGTCACTCCTGGAGCAGGTAGTGTCTGCAGACTGGGGTTGATAAATGTTGCTGTAGCTGTTGGAATAAATTCTGAATTTTCAGGGGAAAGGGACAAATCCAGTGTTCTTCTGACACCTAAAGATCCAATAGATAATGGAGGACATTTGGGATGTGCAGTGGATTGAAGCCTAGAGAAGGGTATGGGGGTAAATAGTAAAGCTTTACCCCTTTGATTTCTTGATACTGGAACTTACTAGCTTATTAGAACATCGGGAAGAGAAAGGAGACCATCCTGACTCAGTATTTCAGCTTTGGCCCAGATGGTGCAATTGGCTTTCTGTAGGTTGACTCCTGGTGGGGTCATAGTTAACCTAAAGGTAATAGTTTCCACAGGGCTGCAGCAATCAGACCAAGCAGGACTGGCTGCAAAAATCAGAGCCTCAGCTGTTAAAAACTGAGGATCAGGAACATTCATCAGACAAAGCACAGCTTTGGGGTGAAGAAAGAGGGGGTACTGGATTTGGTGATGATACAGCTGAATATCTAAACCGGTGTAATACACTTGTCGACGCAATTGCATTTGTTTGTCTGATGATCCCATTAAGTGTTACAATTTCTTTTTCTCCTTATTTTTTTTGCTTTAGGTAATTTTGGAGTGTGTTTTTTAATCAGTTATATATGAATTATAAAGGAAATAGGTAAGAGAAATTATAATCTAAATACCACTTTGAACTGGCTTTTTAGGCTGTAAGCAGCTATGATAGCCTTACACCTTCCTCTTACCTGTTTATAAACACCAAGGGTTCATACCGTTAATTGCAAAAGGAAGAGAGTTACATGTTCTCAAGAAAACAACATGCATTTCTCAGAAAACCATGTAATAGAGACTGATGTCCATAGCACAATAGCTGTTGGATCTATAAAATCTGAAGCCCTGTGGTCTAGCTGTAGTGAAAGACTAGCTAGACAAAATCAGCAGGGGAAAGGGGCATGAAGAGTCTCGGAGAGGTGGGGTTGTTTTCTAAGGTTGCTCAGTGTAAGTCAGTGGCAGAACTGGAAAGAGAACAGAGTATTTTAACAGTAGTACCTCATCTAGCAGGCTGCTGCTCTCTCTGTCTGCTTCCTTGCTGACATATTTCTAGCATGCTTCTGAACATGGTACCATGGTGCCAGCCAAAAACTGGACATCTGTATTACCTTTGTCCAAGGAGGTGCCCTATTCTGCAGCTCTATGGCAGTGGCATGGGCTCACCAGACACCCCAGCCCTGAGTTCCAGCATCCCTTGGGACAGCAGCAGCCTTGCAGATGGTGTGTGCAGAGGCAGTTCCATGGACCTGCCCCGGATCCCTGCCTCTAGGAGGGCTGGAGCTGTGCTTCTGCTGGCGCAAAGGGCCGCACCGGGAGCAGGAGCTCAGGCTGCACCCTGCAGGGTCCTCCTCAAGAGAGCTGGGAAGGAGCATCCTTCTGCTGCCACGAAGACCCAAGGTGCTCAGGGTCCGGCAATGCTTCATGCCCAGAAGGATGTGACATTAATACCACCAAACAGCAAATCATTAAGAGATTCATGTTTCAGACTGAATACTTGAGTGGTATATTGCAAACACACATGATGTTACACATCACCAGCAAAAATCACTTAACTTGGAAATCCCATATAGACTGGGCTTTTTTTGGTTCTACTAAGGCATTGCATATTTTTAAATACAATCACAAAATAGCACACTAGTAGTTTTACTGTCAAATAAATACCTTGTAAGTACAAGGACTTCTTTCCCCCCACCATCACTACTCCATTTATCTGTTGCTTAAATCCTTCCTCTCCAGAAATAATACAAATCAGACCTCTGGGGCCTGTTTATATAATGGGGATTTGTGTCATTTCAAGACAAATGGCATTTGCTAAGTTTCAGGGAAGCACCTGTATTAATTGTATTTCCTGCTCATGTGTTGCTTTTGTTTGCAATAAAAGAATTCATCTCAGGTGAGTTAACCTTGCTTTTAGAGAGGGCACCTGCAGTTATCTTAGTGCTTATTGTAAATGAAAACATGTTGAGCCTTTAAAGCAGTGAAATAAAGAGGTGCTGACAAGAGGGTACGCCAATAGGATTAGGAGCTTTTCTCACTGCTTGTATTATCAGGATAGAGAATTGAGTCATGTTAAATTGCAGGGGGAAGAGATATTCCCAGAAATTCCACAGATTGGAGATTGACTTGCTCCTTCAGTAAGCCTATGGATAGGAGGGGCATTCTGTGTTCGGCGAGATTAAGAAAAAAGAAGAGAAAAAGACACCTCCCTTTTAGCCTTAGGCGTCTATAATTGACCAAGATTTTTCTGCTTGTGATTTGATCCATCCAAACCCTGTTAGAGGCACTTGCCCCCAACTGAGACCAAGGCTGAGGTGAATAAGAATTAGGTGACTCACTCATATGTACTATACATGCATTCCCATCTATTAGGATAAATGACATGTCATTCAATTTAAGCACAGGCAACTGGAGATTGTCATATTTTGAAAATGACAACTGTTATTTATTTATTGAGAATATTTATACAGGTTCTTCCTAGGTACAAAAAAATGCATTTTTCAGCAGCTCCCACGACACCAGTGAATCAGGCGATTACACAAAGACCAATAAGGTAATTCCACAAATGGAGAAACAAAGCTGGCGGGCTACTGGCTGCCAGGTCTGGGCCAGCAGAGCTAAAATGGTGCAAAACACCACCAAAGTCAACAATCTAGCAGTTTTAGATGGTCATTTTTAAAAGTGCTCATCATGATCCTTGCTGTATTAATAAGGTGCTGCAGGAAGCGATGTTAGGTGACAGCAGGCAATATGATTTAGCCCAGTTTTTAAGAATAGGAAAATTAAGAAGAAAAAAAGAAACGGTCAGATGCTGGTTTCCTGGATTTGGGAGCAGGGAGGAGATGGGAAGGAGAGGCTTGCTTTCCCCTGTCCTCACCCCCATGCATCCATCTCCCTTCAGCAAGGCTGGTGTGGTGCATCCCAGGTCACATGCTGTAGTCTGGGGGATTTGTCCTCCTTATCCCTGTTTAGATTAAGGTTTTCTGTGACTAACTCTATTGCCAGGCTGTGAGCCACTTGTTTAAAACAATAATAATTTTTAGTGCTGTTCAAATAAGCACTGATGTAAATTATTTCCATCAATGTCCTGTCTTTCTATTAAGTACAGATTTTTCATTAAATATATAGGTAGGTAGGTAGGTAGATAGATTAAAAAAAAAATTCCACGTGGTCATAAACAGACAACATTTACAAAGTGGTTATGAGTTTCCTACTCCTATATCAGTACAAAGCAGGACTCTGTTTTACATCCATGTCCAATCTTCAGGCTAGACCCAGCTCTGAATAATCAATCACTGCAGCTTGGTGGGACTCCCCCCAGAGTGGACAGAAGGAGCTCAGTTTTGTATTGCTTTTTTTTTCCTGGTTGTCTTTATTGCATTTGTTTTCTAACACATTTAACTTTCTTCAAAGAATCTAATCAGTAAAAAGATCATATTTCTTAATCTCAGAATTCTTGTCTTAAAACACGTTCTCTCCACTGAGAAGGTAGCCATCAAAGCACCAAGGCCAACATTTTCAGCAGTGTGTTGGCTGAAGTTAGCCATACAAATATCCTAAGCTTCTGCAATTCTTGTTATATCAAAGATTTAGGCCCTCTGAAAATGAGTTGAGTTGGAATAAATTTAACCAAAAGTGCCTCTCAAGACACTGCCCAACTTTGAAGCATTGGCCTGTCTTTTTTTAATGCTTTACATTACTGATTTTCCTGAGAACACACTTTGCAGCGTCTGGCAACCAAAACAGGCAAGAAAAACAAACCAAAGGCAAGGGACTGACTGCATTTCAGCAGACCTCTTTTGTTTTCCTCTGTGTTCTTCCAGTCAAGTACTTGTGAGAAGGATTGAAGGAAGGGTAAGAAAACAAGACATTGGATGATCAAATTTCATTTCTAAACAGGACAAAGCCTCAGGTACTGACAAAGCAAATCTGCTCCAGCTCGCCAGGTATGGGAAGAGGCTCATGAAGTGGTTTGGCCATGCAGTTGACCATGCATTGAGGAGGACAGGGCTGTGGGCCAGCACAGCTGCTCCCATGTCAGGTCCCACAACATGCACTCCATGCATCATGGTACAAAACAGGGGGGGGACATGTCCATTTTTTCATCCACACACTGGGATGCACAAATAAGCTGCTCTGCTGGCTAGAGGCAGGATTTGCAGAATTATTTCTAATTCCTTTTTTTTTCTTTCAAGTCAGCTTGAAAAAATTTTGTTCTTCAACAGGAAGGATGTAATTGAGATCCAGATAGTTTTAATCCACCCAAAGTGAGGTGTTTCTGAAGCCCTGGGCAGGTATTTTTATCTATATGAGAAAAAATAATGAGTTACATTAATTAAACATTTGAAGTTACATTTTATGTCAGAAAGTCAAAGGATTTTCTAGAGGGAAAGTCCCGTCAGGTTTGGCTTTTCTAAATTGTTCCCCCACACACATTATGGCTGTGTGCAGGGCTGAAATTTCCCCTTGAATTCATCTGGAATTTACAAAGACTTCCCTTTGCTTAACACTGTTTTTCAGGGAATATATTGAACATCTGGAAAATCTCATTACTCATCTCTTCAAAAGGGGCTGTGGGAAGCTGGTGCAGATGTACAGGTCCTTCTTCGCATTTTGTCCCTCAGCCAGAGTCCTCATGTCCCCCAGAGGCGATGACCCTCACTTGTGCTCTGTCTTAGCATGATAATCCCCAGGCAGAACAGAAGAGCGGTCATGGCGATGACTTTCCTCTCCCATCCACTTCCCATGGACCTTGGCAGTGCACAAGCCACCTACTTGGTTTGATATGAGTTAAAGGGTATATTTAAATTGTATTCATGGTTCAGACCCACAGCCAATGCCCCTCCCTCAAAACATGCCACCAAGTACCAAGTTGCAGCAGCAGAGAATACGTCCTGGCAAATGCAGTCTTTGATGAATGTAGGGAGAGAGCAGCCTCACTCAAACACAAATGAAGCAAAAATGGGAGGAAAATGGAGCGAGACCTGTTGCCCGTGCCCCTTTGGCCCACCAGAGAACTTCAGGGAGGCTGCGTGCGTGTACTCTCTGGGGAAACCACAGCAGAAAACAGCTTCTTGTGCTGTTTTCAAGGTTTTAGCAAGGATACTGCAATTTGTTAACAGAATAATATGAAAATGTTAGAAATTAACCAATAAATGCTACCGCAGAGATGCTTCTAAATTGCCTAGTTAATTGTGGGGCTGGCAGAAGTTATGCAGACAGTTTAAAACGTAGCTCAATTACTTGCAATGTTTACTGTAGATCAGTAGCCTTAAAATACAAATAATCAGCTCACTCAGAAATATCAATTGCAATAACAAAGGTGTTTCAGTTGATGCAGGAGCCTCACCCAGTGAGTTTATGTTTGTAAAAGCCACTTACCTATGTGAACTGAACTGCAGTTCCCTGCCCCATCCTTCATGTTTTCCTTATTTATGACACTCAATCATTGCCCTTTTTCCAGGGATTTGTTCTCTGCTGGCAGAGGAATGGTTACCATTTCACCAGCTGATAGAAAAGTACATACACCATTTATAAGGTCCAAAATGATGGACAGTGCCTGTCTCAGACCTCATGCTTCAGTAAAAAAGTTAAATTTGTGGAAATTTTTGCAAGACTGGGTGTTTAAATCTTCTGTAGAACTCTTGGACAATAACTGATCAGAAGGGAATGTCTCAGGAAACAGTTCAAATTTAGCATCCTTTTGGGAAGTATTTTTGACTACCAGGAGGTTTTGAGGAATATATATTTGTTAGTATCCAGGAAACACTGATTATTTTATTCTTTTATGAGCAATGCTTGAACAAAAGTATACTTTTTAATATTATTAATTTCTCAGTAATTCACAACATCTGCTGTCCAGGCCATAAACTGCATTCCACCCCCAAATAAACTCACAGAATCCCTAAAAATTAGTCATCCTCTTACTATTGGCATAGTTGTCTGGGTATTAAATTCTGCCCTTCCTACTTGTGGCTTCATGATGTGATTACCTTAGTATCACCCAATTGTGATAATATCATGTGTCAATGATGTTTAATCATCAGAGAAGATAGACAAACTTTTTGGCTTTAAGCACATCATCTATGTAAACAAAGAGGTGGAACAATCAGGGAAAACTGATATATATAAAAACATATGTACTAAAGCATTCCTTAACAGAAAATTACTTGTATGAGATTCACAGCTTCTTCTAGAAAGCCTTGATGTGATCTTTCTGTAGATCCTGTAGTAAAATCCATAGCACAGTTAATTAAAGAGTTTATCAGAAGCATCCCAGCTGGGAGTCCTTCAAAGCGCAGCTGATCTTAAAAATTCCTGTTTGGCACAAAGCAACCACCTGTCAATATTTCAATTACTGCCCTCCCCGCCTGATCACACTTCAATTGTTTTCCAATAATTATTGTAATCATCCATGGCAAGGGCAACTAGTTGTTTCAGGGTTTTAGGTGAGAGGCAAAGAACTGAAGAAAAAACCCAACCTATGCAGTCATTTGTACAGATCTTTCCTTGGGGCAGCTCCTTATTTGAACAGCTGCTGGTGAGGCACAAATCAGCCTCAGAGCTGAGCCAAGCCTGGATAGTATGATGCATCCTGATTTCTGGGGGTTTTTGTTGTTGTTGGTTTTGGTCCTAATTTGAGTCCTGCACATGACCAGCTGCTTTCCCTACTGGAAATAATTTCTCTAAATTAAAGGTTGCTGCAGCGTTTCAAGCCTGTCAAAGATCTCTTGTTGGACAGGCTCCTTAAAAAAAATGAGTCAGTGTCTCAAATCTTAGCTTCAAGAGCCAGGTTTTGCTTGATGAAAGGACTGAAAAATCATTTGCCAATCAGGATATTTTTCTCTGTTAGATTTCATGGGAAGAAAAGATTTCAGTTTTGTTTTTATTTTACAGGACTAAATGGCTTGGATCTATTGTTATTTATGTGGTTTTGTTCTCAGGAAGAAAAAAAACAACAACTGAAAATCATGACCCACCCTGCTAACACTGCAAAACATCTGAAAACATTCTAGCTGCGATGGAAGCTAGTGCAAGGTAACCTAGAAACGCTGAATATTTCTGACCTGGTCTTTTACTGTTTTGCACTAATTTCATGCCAGTGTATGTTCATTTGAATGAGCAGAACTTCACTGAATTTATTTCTTTGGGCTGCCATGAGTTTTGAAGTGATTTTGTCAATATTACTAGGGACAAAACCCTGAAAATCTGTTGAAATCTATTAGGATTTCAATGGAGTCAGCAATTCAGATTTGAGGATAAAAATCCTGTGGGGCAACATGTTGAATATTATTACGCTGCTCAACCCTGGTAATAACAATAATTGTTATGCATGGGGAAGCCAGTGAGATTGTGATGCTAGTAATAAATAATACTGCTTTACAACAGAGAAGCAAAATAATACACACTGGGGAGGGTGGAAGGCAGAAATAGTGACTCTTACATCCTACAGTATTTGCACCGAATCTATCAGCTGGAGAAAGGGAAACAGGCACCTTACTGACAGCTCGGGGAAGACTTCAGCCTAATGTGCAGCTACAGCCCCAAAGCAAATAACCGTTTTGCTGTGTAGGGAACAGCACGCTCCATCATATGGAGGATGCCGCAGAGCCTTTGTAAAAAGCAGTAGAGAGCCCTGTCTGCAAAGATGGGCAGAGCTCTGCTTCCTCCCACCTCAGAGGAGAAGGGGATCCTGCCAGCCAAGAGATGCCTGCTGAGCCGGGCTGGCAAAACTCTCCTCTGAAGAGAGAATGAAAAAACAGGGTCAGTTTTCAATAAGAGACAAAAAAAAGGAGCCACGAGAAAAGCAGGTAACGGAAGAATGAATGTGTGAGAGAAATTACAAAGGGAAAGTCTGTTTTCTCCATCTCATAATAACCCAGAAAAAGAAAACTTTCAATTTTGTTAATAAGGGAGAGCTTTGAACGAGATAACGCAGAAATGCTTATTCTACACAATGTGCAGTCAGTCTGTAGAGCTCCCTGCCATCGCCAGGTTCCAACGATGTTATGATACTTCGATTTGTAGGTATATAAAACACATCCAGAATAACCAGAAGACAGGATGATAAAAATAAAGAGAGACCAGGTCTCTTGGAGGAGAATCCAGCTCAACAGTTAATTAGCAGAGCAGGGGAGGAGGCTTAAGTCAAGGGAGTTCTTCCCAGAAACCTGTGGAAGGCAATCCCTGCCTGGCAGAGGAGCAGCTCTCCTGCCCAGGGAGAGCTGCCGGTCCCCTCAGGCTGGAGGGTGCCTGGGGTCCATGCCTGGCGGCAGCAGCACCCCTCTTGCCACTAACCTCTCCTCCAGCTCCCGAATCCCACCTGCTTCCTCCTGGCCCTCAGGAGCATTTCCATGCTGAAATACTTGTGCTGTCTCCACCATTTCTTCCTCCCTCCACCTCTGCTGTCCCAGTGAAAGAGCACCTTCCCTGCTGGTGAGATGTAGGATGAGTTTGGTGATTTGGCTGGAGTTCTTTCACATAGCAACCTTTTCTCTTTGCCATACATACTTTGCCCTGAGACGTAGTAGTAAAACTCTTCAGTTAGTTTTTCTCACCCTTACCTGGAGCTCAGCCTATTTCTTTAGCTTGAATATTGGCAACATAAATGTCTTTCCCCACTTTCCTCTTCCACTACTCATATCACATCCTTCTGCCACAGAAGCCCATAATCTGACTGTGTTTTGTTGTTTGAGTCCTGCACTTCATGTGTTACAGGTATTTAAAATCTGTTGCTCTCTCCTTGGTTTTTGGGAGATCAGTTGACAAGCCTGATGGTCAGATGTGTGTATCGCCCATGAAGGTCAAGGGAGAAATGGTTGTCCCAGATTTCTGAGAACTCTGAGCCCAAACCAATGAATCCACTGACCACAAGCAGTACTTTTTGGATCCTTGTAT
Source organism: Elanus axillaris (assembly GCA_026212715.1). Classification (NCBI taxonomy): domain Eukaryota; kingdom Metazoa; phylum Chordata; class Aves; order Accipitriformes; family Accipitridae; genus Elanus; species Elanus axillaris. Next base: position 17,408,897 of record JANZLQ010000078.1, on the reverse strand, counting down.
AGAGGATGGCAGGGAGCAGCCCACCACTGCCAGCATGTTTAAAGCACATTGCCACTTGTGCATGTCATCTGCTGGTGTATGAGTGGCTCCTGGCTTTTACCAAATGCTCTGCTTTGTTTCTTTTGTGCGATTAGGCAGAAAACATTGGCAGTAGTGACAGGATATTTTTAAAAGAAACTATGCATAAATACCTATCTAGGAATGTATGTAATTGTTGAGGTCAGGAGCCCAGTCATAGCAGACCTTTGCAGAGCTGACTATAGGAAAAACACTTTCAGTCCAAGTTCTGTTGGCAGTACACAAACAGCACATGATAGTCTATATACTTTTTCTTTTGCTCAATTTACATGTTTTTTTTAATGTGTATCTTTGAAAAAATACAATTATTTCAATATTGTATTTATATCAGTTGACATGTGAAATCCGGGTTTCCTTACATAAATTGTGTAATTTTGTGAAGTGGTGCATTTAGCAGAAGATGTTTAAGGTTATACCATTAATTCATGAAATTAAAGCACATCGCATGGTAAATAGGTTCCAACCCTTGTTGATTTGCAGCCTACAAATAGGCCATTGAGAAGGTTTACCGTTTGTCATTTATCATAATAGCTTATAATTCAGCCCTATTGCTGCCATCTTCCTCCTCTGCCATGTTACATTACACTTCTTCACCTGACCTCTGCTTGCCTACTTGTTGTCTATTCTGAGCCTTTTTAAAGTTTCCCTCTGTTTTTCTTCCTCTCGTTTCAGCTCCTGCTAAGTGACACTGCTCTGTTGAGCCATCCTTAGATTGTTCCTTTTTTGATCGCTTCAAATTGGCTCATACTTTAAGCTAGTTCTGGTTTAAAATTAGGCAGCTACTTAAGTGCTTTGCTGAACTTGGATGCCCTTCATGTAATTCAGTTTAATCTTTTCCCTGGCTCATGCTCTCCCCTCTCTGCCTTGCAGTGATTAGTAATGGTCTCCTCTGATATAGGCTCTTCCAGCAATGTCAATTTTGCAGTTACTTTTCTTGTTGAACTGGTAGGAAAAGGTCATTAACTTGTCTGCCATCTATTCCTGGTTGCCAATGAACTGTTCCCCACAAACCAAGGGTCAAGAGTTGCCCTAATGTACAGCTGATAAGCCCTGGCTCCAGTAGCTGCAATCTCTGCACTTGTACCACACCATCAAGTATGAATGTACACCCAGCAGCTGGATAATGACACGGAGCCACGGCAGCAGCTTCCATTGAGATGAGGTTTCAAGGACTGAAATTAATAGCCATTGCAAAAGCTATCAAAATTATATTAAAAAACACAGTATTGCTCTTTCTACTTAGGCCTTTCATCCAAGGATCCCAGCACACGTTACAAACACCGAGCCGGGCACTTTCCACTAATGCTGCTTCACTCTCCAAGGTTTCCACCTTTAATGCCAGCCACCATTCCTGTAGCTTTGATTTCTGTGCTCACCTTTTCCACCACCCCATTTCTTCCAGAGCTTACGTAGACTTTCACTGTTCCTGCTCCCTTTGCAATGAAAGTCCTGGTATCTGTCGCTATCTCTTGGCTTCCTCTCAACCCCCCTCTCCACCACCGGCCCCTCCGCCGCTGGCCATTTACTTCAGCAGCCCTCTGGCCGCAGCCGCTACTCTTTGCAGGTGCAGGGCGAGCATCACTCTCCCCACGACCACCCCGGTGGGGCGAGGCAGCCCCTTGCCCCACTGCGGGCACCGCGTCCCCGCTGCGCCGGCCGAGGCGCTCCCGTCCCGCTGGGGCCGATCGTCTACGCTGGCGCGTAAACCACTTCACCCGCTATTAGGGACGAGCCAATTTCCTTGCATAGCAGAGGCGAGAGATGTGCCGCAAGTGGTTCCTATGGCAACTGTATCCAGGTAAAGACTCCTGCAAGAGCTTCCCTCCCCCCTTCCCTCTCCCCACCTCTCCTTTCTTTGCAGTGGTTTTTCATGGCAGGGGGTGAGCGAAAGGGATGCTAACCAGGCGATTTAACTGCCTCCCCCAGTGGCACCGTGTGCCCTTGCGACCTGTGGGGCGGCTCATTGGCCAGCCAGATATCAGTGCTCACAGGTGATCAATATGTATGGACTGAGGAAACACCTTCATTTTGTGGCAGGAGAATATCAACTGATTTTTAAGGCTTTGCAGAGGTGTTTATCTGCCACATTTGTTCTATTGTACTTGTCATCTGGGTCCTGCTCTGTGCCTAACAGCCCTGATGCAGAAATTGCCACCTCCTTCCACAGCAAAACTATAATGGAGTGCTAAGCAAGGGAGTTGAAAAGGCCTCCCGGGCACAAGAAAGGAGATTCTCCAGAATAAGTTGCTACAGCATCTGAAAGGGGAAAATACAAGCATCACCTCCCTTCTGTGAAGGGAGGACAAGGCTGTGCCTGTGTGAAGAGCTTCGCCTGGGACTTCCATTCAGCCTAAATGATGGGTGCAATGGTCACACACCGGGGTCCCCTTTCGGGTCTGCTGTTACCGCTCTACTGTGTGCTGGTGGAAAGGACTCTGGCTTATCCTGAGCTCAACTAGCAAAGCTGGCTGGGTAAGTGTAGATCAGCATCCTCAGCCCTTTATCTCAGCTAGCTGGCTTTGCTAGAGAGACACTTAAGGAGTGCCCAGGCCCTTTCTTTGGCAGCGCAGCTGGAGGATAACACTAAGTGATTCAGTATGGTAAAAAAGAGCTCTTGGGATGGGGCCACCATCAACAGAAAAACCTATTTCACAGCCATATTCAACAGTTGGAGCAAGTCCTGTCGGTCACAACATAGTTCAGGAAGTACTGAGTTCAGCTTGGCCAAAATTAGAAGTGAGAAGGGAATAACCCATAGGTTATCACACATCTCCTTTGCCAGGGTCGTTGCACAAGTTATTGGACCTCAAGCTTTGCTTTCCAGCCATAAGGGCTAGAAATGTACTCTTCATTCAAACAAAAAGTTAAAGTTATGAAATAGCAAGAGCAGAAGGAGCTGTAAGTAGAACAAATATTTCCATGACCACAACAAATATATAAAAATTGGCAACACTGAATTTGTTTACATACCTAATCACCTCCTGATGGAATTGGTGAGAATCACCCTGTTGGTATCAGGGAGTTTCCCGTGAGTCCAGAAATTGCTGTTTCTCCTAGCAATCATACCAGCTATGTGGCAGTTGCAATATAGGAGCAAGAAATCACAAGAAGCTGCAAGAAGAAATACCAGTTTCAGTGTTATGTCCCATAGGCAGATCTGAATCCTCTCAGATTAGATCTCCATCATCCTTGGTACATGCTGCTCACAGCAGCCATTTGATGTTGGCAAATTACTGGCACAGTACTATGCTCCGAGTGGTTGCTGATATCTGAGCAGCATCACAGCTAATGTTCAGTGTCAGATTTCCCTTTCCCTGTGCCACCAGCCTCTGTTATGACATAAACACAGCTATGTAAGGCCTTATCCTGACCCATCAGATGCAGAGACTTGAGTTTCTCACTCCTTACTATCAGCCTACACCTGCTCATGCAGGCACCCAGGATGCCCAACATGTGGCTGTGCTAGAAGGTGCTAGGACAGAGGTGCCAGCAGATATCCAGAGTGGTGGTGATTAATCCTAGAAGTGCCTCCAGCTCTTCTGCAGTGCCAAACTGTAAGATATCATTTACAGCCAGAGGAGGGTCTTCCTAAAGTACATGCCAGTGCTGTGTGCTCAAACCATACAGCCAGGCTGTGGATTGGCTGACTAATCCAGTCTGGAAAGAGCCTCTGTGCCAACACATTTATCACTTACCTCTGATAGGGAGAGGGATGGAATTTTTTTTGTTGTTCTTCTCCTCAAGGTTCCCTCCTTAGGTCTCAGTAAAAACCTCCTTTAACTTTTTGCAACTTTAGGAGTGACCTGACTCACTGTATGGGATCACAGGGTAATTCAGGCTGGGAGAGATCTCAGGAGGTCTTGATCCAACCTCCAGCTCACAGCTGGGTCAGCTCTGATATCAGATGAGGTTGCTCAGAGCTTTATCCAGCCAGATCTTGAACCTCCCCAGGATGGAGATTGCACAGACTCCCTGGGCAACCTGCTCCAATGCTTGATTGAATCTCCTTGTCAAGGATGGAGAAGGACCAATCCATTGACATTTTAGGGCCTCTGGAGGCTTCACAATCTGTGGTGGAGTATGTCTAGTGAGAGAAAATGTCTGACAAGATTCACTGGGTCCAGGTTGCTATCAGGACATATGCAGAAAGGTGTGACTGCCAGTGAGGGAAGAGATGTGGAAGGAGGAGACCGAGGAGACCATGCCTAAAACTAGCTCAAAGTCATTGGAAGTGGCTCTAATCTCTTTGCATCTGAAAAAGGACCAGATACCTTTCCTTTGGACTCCTACTTCTAAAGTCTGATGCTCTAAATTCATAGCTTGCCATTGTATCTCCAAAGTCCAGAGTCCTCTTGCTCTTGCTTACAAAAGGAAACAGGGAGTGATTTTTGTTCTTGACTGAGGAAACTGCAGGAGGAAAAATCTTGATCAGAATCTGTAGAGTATGTAAGGGAATTACTGAACAATCTTTAAAACTACCTGAAAATAACTCAAAGTCTCTGCTGATCTGAACTGTGCTGTCAGCTCTCCCCAGGGACTGCCACCCTTGGGGTAATTGCGATATATCACACGTTGCTTGACATGCTGTGGAACAGGAGGAGCAGCGCAGCTGCCAGAGGCTGAGAAGCAGAAGCCCCAGACAAGGAAAAGGCAGGGTCCCATAGCTTTTTTAAGGATCTCAAAAATAAAAGCCAGAAAAATTATTCTGGAAATATGTGAAGAGCTGTGGCCTAGCATCTCCAGCCTCCTGCTATGCTCAGCTCCCTGCTCTACTTCATTGTATCCCACTGACAGAGGGGCTGCTCATTGCTTCAAATTTATTTTTAATGCAAAAGAAGCTGCACCAATGGAGACACTGTGATGAGCCCATTGCTGTCACAAAGTGAGGGACAACTCTCCAACTAATTGTGGTTTTACAAGCCATATTTAGTAGAGTCATACTATATCTGAGTAGTAGTTAGTAGAGCCATACTATGGCTGTAGAGTCCTGACACCAGTTATGATCTGAGTAGAATCAAGAAGCAATCTCCAGGTGCAGCTGGAAAAATGAGACGGCAGTAAGCAGATGGTTCTGGGAATCTCAGTTTGTTATAACCATTGAATATCCCAGCCATGTTTTGACCTTCACATGAGCCAAATGCCCCATGACTGGTGTGCCCCAAAAGGAGCCAGCACAACTTCATCTTCTGTGTCACCAGACTCTGCCCAGTAACTCTTGCCAAAATCAGGGCCTTGAGAAGGCAAAGCAAAAGAGAAGCATTCTTTTTTGTGCAGGTTTATGGCTAAGACAGGAAATAGAGACAGCAATCATATGCCCTTGGGAAGAAATGACATTCTGGCAAAGATGTAGCTACATAGACACCCTAGCTCTCAGCAGAGGTAGGACTACATGGCTGCACGTGGTGATTGACAGGAGGGGAAGGTTACAGCTCTCTGCTTTTTCTACCTAGAAAAATATGCCGGCACCATTTTCTATTTATGTGGGACTAGCAAAGGGAGGGCTGGTGAGAGGGGAGAAGGGGGCTCTCGGGAAATGGAAAACAGCAGGAGAGCTGGATTTTCTTTGCTACGCTATGCAAATAAAGCAAGTGAACATGACTCTGAAACTGAGCTGATAAATCTGATTCTCATTTCTTGAGAAGGCTCCTTTCTACTGACCTGACAACATATACATGCATTACAGTAGAGACAAATTACTCTCTGCAAATGAGAATCTTGCCAATTCATTTTTATAACCTACCTGCCTCCTCACCACCAACACATGATTGTTTGACAATTGAATAATGCTTAGAGATGTGCAAATAAATGCAAATAAAAAATGTCAAAACTCCCAAAACTGAGGGATAGGCTTTTTTTTTTTTTTCACATGCAGCAGGCAAGCTTGTGACACCCGGTTCATTCTATACAACAGTGGTCAGTAACAAACATTGTATTGCAAGGAGAAGAAATAACCTAAACCTTGGATCAGATGTACCATGCACATTTACTATGTGAACAAACTATGCGCTGTGAAAGGAGCAACATTTGGATTCAGCTATGCTGGAAGGCTGCCACAGCTTAGGGAAAATGTGTGTGAAATGGCTAGAATCAAAAAAGAGCCTTTAATGTACCTCGGCTTTTCAACACATGTTTTTGGCTTCAGAGCTGAGTAACTTTATCGACTCTGAAGCATATACATAATTGTTTTGACGCAGAGGGAGCAGAGAGTGAGAAATTACCATAAGTGCAGCCAAACATTTGCTATTTCTGAGTGGTTAGCTGTGAACTCTCCCTAAACTGCCGGGAATTGATTGGTGAGATGTTTTCTGCACGGCACAGACCCTGTGTAGGTGTTCGCCCAGTACATTGGGATCAAAAGTTCCATTGGCTTTCCAGCCATGGTGCTGGAGATTTGTGCACCACCACAAGAAAGCCTCAAGTTCACGAAGGGCACATCGTCACTGTTTCTCACTGAGCTATTGCATTTGCTGGCCCTCACTCAGTACTGGTAGATCAGTAATGTTTTTTAAGCTTCCAAGTGTCTTTTAACATCGCTGTAATCTTCCTTATTCAGTTCTCTTCCATCAAATCTACCTCCTCTGGATCGAAGGTTTTTCTTCTGCCACACACCCATGTGACAATACCTGCTGCTGCTGCTGGGAAAACTGGAGAGGCTGGGGCTGAAGCAGCTGCCAAGGCCACCAGACATCGCTCCTGATTCACGGGCAAGCGCCGAGCGGATGACTCAGAATTCCTCTTCAGTTTCCCTTCCCACTGGGGAAAACGGCTGTTGCCTCGACTGCAGAAGGCAGCTTCCCATCGGGGCTGGATCTCAGCCAGTGCCAGGGCCGTGTCCCCGGGGCAGTGATGCCTGCCCTGCCTGGGGGTGCTGGCGGAGTGCACCCCGGACTCGCGCTGACGGCAGGGACCATGGCGGCCGCTCCTCAGAGGAGGGCCTGGCTCAGCAGCACAGCAAGATCTTCGCGGGAGACGGTGGGGCCTGCAGGTGGGGACATGCATGGCTCAGCGGAGGACGTGCCAGCGGGTGCCAAACGCTCTGCCTTACGACCACATCAGCTCAGAGCTCGAGGTGATTCACATTGCCTCTGGCCAGAGTTCACTCTAGGGCGTTGGTGCGATTTTTGCTTGTTTTGGCAAATACCACTGAGACCTACCCTCAGAAGCGGCTGCCATATATTTCAGCTGATATTAGCGAGAACTGAGGAGCTAAACTAAAAAACATCTAAAGCTTAACCTTAGTTTTTGGTTATGTGACACCTTTTTAATTTCCACTTGCCTTTTCTCTCCTTAGTTTACTCTGGCATCAGCAGCAGCAATACCAAACATCACAAGACAAATTGTTCTCCCAGTAGTTCAAGCCCAGAGGGCAAGGCAAAATGCTGGAAATATGGCAAGGAGGTCTGCACTGTGTCATATTCACAAATTAAGCATCCCCCATTCAAAAGGCCGCTTTCCTTCTGCAGTAGAAAAGTTCGTATTTTCCAGGGTCAGTTGTCCTGACTACACGTTTTGATCTGGATCCAACACATCAAGTCTATGGAAAAACCCACACAATTCTTTATATCCAGTTCCAAGGTACTCTGCATGACATACAAATCAATTGCATGTTAGCAACAATTTGGTATGGAACCTTTAATTATTTTAAGGGAAAATTTGCTTGATTTAAAGAATTTAAAGGGCATGGAGATAATTTAGATGCTTTTAGGAAGCATGGCTATTTGGGGAGATTACCTAATACAAAGTAGTTTCAAAGGTTTCTGAATTCTCACCCATGTGGAGAAACCATGGTTCCTTCTCAGAAGTTTCTAAGTACAATTAATAACAAAAACCAATGATAAAGCAACAATATTCTTGGCGGAAAGTAGTATAAAGCAAAATGGTCTATATGCTCTGCAGTTATCCATGTTTACGGACTCAGTTTCTACTAACTGTAAGGACAGTCCTTGGCTGAGATAAAATATTTATTAGTAATAAATAATTGTTGTAGTCTTTCAACCCACCCCCACCCCCAACCCCC
>JANZLQ010000078.1:17379409-17400702 GCA_026212715.1 Elanus axillaris | reverse complement strand
CCCCCACCCCCAACCCCCGAGCCTGGATTCCATTTTACAAGGCTTAGTGGGCCTTTCCTTTACCCTTCTCTGTAATTCAGGTTTGCATTTGTGGAAATCAGGTTTTCTGTGTAAAAACATGGCTGTTGTACAGACAAACAGACTTTATGGGGAATCACCCTTCACCTGTCAGATTAAACAGCAGTTCTGTTTCATGAAGTACACTCTGTAAATGTCTTTACATATGGAAAAATAATTGCCTGTGTCTATAAAAAACTCCAGTGTGATAGAAGACCTAGACTACAAAAGGCAGTACCAGTCCCAGGACTAAGGGTAACTGACTACAGTTAGATATTCCGCTTTTTGTTAAATGATACCCAAAACACCCTATAATTGCAATTGTATTTAGCAAGCAGACTAGAGAAAGCTTTAGCATTTAAAATAATTTTAACGGAAGTTATTTAAATTCTTCAATAAATTAAAAGCAATAGAAATTAAATTTTTCCCCACTGAGCTCATGGATCATACAAAGTTACATGCTTGTGGTTTTGATAAATAATCATTGTAATGCAGTATGTTATAGTACCTTTGAAACTACCTGGAATATAAGATATTGCAAGTACTTGGTAAGTAGAGCACAAAGGACATATTCTCTGCTCTTCATCTGAAATAGAAAAGCTATTTAGTACTTTGTAAAACATGTTAAATGGAGTTTGCTCTCTCTTGGAGATAGCTATTTTTTCTTCGTTCTGTGCGGGTGGAATGTTTGAAAATTGCACGAGACAGGCAATTTTGGCACTTCAGCTTGGAGTACCAAATGTTAGCAAATCATCCTGAATGGATCTGAAGTTTAAGGCTGCAATGTTATTCTGTGTGACAGTGGATGCATTTTCATTTTCACCTATTTACATATTCACAGTCAGAAATGCATGGTAGTTATTGTGCAAAAGGGGTCTATTTAGGAAGAAAAGGAAGATACCATTTTCAAAAGCCGTTAGTCAAAGAGTACATATGCACCATGAAGTGTATAATAAAGCTTTACCCAAAAATGTTTGTAGCAGGAAGTGGAGCTGGGCAGGTGCAGAGAGCCAAAACAGAAAACAACAGAGATGGTCAGGTCTTCATGGGGGATGCCAAGTTCCTGTGGGTCATGATGCAGTAGAAAATCACCCATCACGTAGAAAGTGAAATAGTTCAGCTCTGTTTCTCAGCGAGTCCACACTGCATTTACTCAGGAAAGCAATAACCCATTTTGGTGAGCACAAACCATCCCATTCAGGGGTCCCTTTCTGTCCTTTCTCCATCTCTGTGAAGACCTCAGGCCTGGGAAGGAGTTGAGTTGCCATGATATAACAATATGCAAAACTGAGATGCTACTTTAGGCAGAGGGTTGTGACCGTCCTTAGTTCATTCACACAGGTATTTCTACTCCTAGATTCCCCACACAACCAGCATGCTGCTTTTGGGAACTCCCTGGTCCACCTCTGAGTGAAATGTCCAAGTATTGCCAAAGAAGTGTGTAAGAAGGGCTGGTCTCCATTGCTTGGTGGCTCAGGCACAGAACAGTGGATTGTGACTATAATGTGACAGTACAGGATAAAAGTTTTTTACCTAGGTGTTTTAATGGGGGATTTTTTTTTTTTTAATATAGGTTTCATTTTGCTACCAGTAAATTATAGTGATGGTGGCAGGAATCACTTAACCACCCCAAGAGCACTGCATCTCCATGTTGGCTCCAAGCTACAGATGACCCACCTCAGCACCCAGTGGAGTGCGCTATGGACCCAGCCTCCATGTGGGGACCCCTCCTATAGATACCATGATGGCACCAAAACCACAACAGCTACCGGAGGGTGACAGAAACAGCAACGAAGAGGGTACCACAACTTTGGGATCAAAATCTAATCTTAAAGGAGTCAAGAAGTGCTTTTGATGGAGGCAGGTGGTACATTTTCACTTTACCAGCTACTTAGATCTCTAATGAAAGGTCTAGTAAGGATCGGTCCCAGAAGCAGACATGGTTATCTATGTGTAGGACATCACCAGGCAGCAGGCACGATTCACTTGCCTAATTAACCCAACACTTCTGCCCATGCAGGGTAATATTTCATTTCTCCATGGGAAAGGTTTGCTGAATTTCCTCTAGCAGCATTCCTTGTCAACCTCAGCTTCCTCCTTCTGCATCCAAGCAAGCACAACTCATAGTCCTGGCTGAAACCACAGACCATTTGCTCTTCTGGTTAAAAAGTGATCTTGCTTCAGGAAAGTCCCAAGCGCTCCCTCTGAAGACTATACTTAATATCCAGAGCATTAAATAAATTGGTATGTGTGAGCTTTGGAAGACAAGGCATTTGAGTCTGAATGCAAAGGACAGTCCTGGATAAAACTGGGGTCTCCACTCATACAGAGCCACATCTGCAATAATCAGAGCTGAAAGGGAAGGTTTAACCTCTGGGGTTGATAGAGACCAAAATGATGAAAGGATTTTTTAGATGTGAAAAGACGGATCAAGAGTTTTACTAAATCCTAGGTCGGAGGGAAGGTTGCAAATTGCCTTTGCTCTGAATCTAGGACATTTCAGGCTGAAGCAGGTGTGCCTCACATCTTGAATATCTCACGTGTTTTCATTTAATTCCCTCTATTTTCAATTCCCTTTCCCTCAGATTTTATTTACTTGTTTCTTCCAACTCTATGATAGCAAAAAATAGCCAAGCTGCAAAGCTTCTCTCTAAATGCCTGATTTAAATAATGCATCCATTAATTTTTGCACCAATAGTGGTACAACATAAGATGGTACATTATTTTTCAGAATCTGATTCTGCAAACATTAGACAATTTGACTAAAATATTCCTAATGTATAAATAAAGTTACTCTTGTGCATTAGTGTTTTCAGGCTCAGAGCTTTAATGTGTAATTTTAAAATACAAATATTTTCCAAGGTGCAAAATATAAATGCAACTATATTTAAGTCTTCACTGAAATGAAGCATGAAAAAAAATAGTGATGAAGGCTTTTCTTCCTGCTGCTGAAATAGAGGACTTTTACAAATTTTAACAGGACATCCTTAATATATACCTAGAATATTATGTGTATAGTACATTGTTATGCTGTAATTGGTTTGGCTGATTACAATGATTACACTAAGTTGGCACAATAGTACAGCTACCTGGTGAAAGTACTTTACTTCTGTAAAGCCCACAGAAATCTGCTCACTGGAGACCAAATTGTGTGTTTGGAGGTCAGCAATTCTGATTTACAAGGATGGCATTTTTTTTAACATTGCTTACATTTCATTTAAAAATAAAGCTGTCTATTTTCCAAGTGCTCCTTAAAGTAAAATTTAAAAACCTTTCTTATGGACTGAAATATTCCTTTTGCCAAATGTTAAGAGATTGTGTTATCTCTTGTGTGGGCTAAATCCAAGAAAGGTTATTTCAAAACACATTAAAGAAGTAATGCTTTGCTCTCTACATGTATAATGAGAAGTGTTTAACACCACTAAACCTGTCTGTGATCTGGGTAGGGCATTGCAATGATGATCCTCTTTGCTGGAGCTATGCTCTTCCACAGAGAGATTTTGCTGCCCAGCTTAGGCAAGCATCACCAGGAGGAAAGAGTTAGAGGTGTGTTCACACCAACGGTGCCCGCCACCCATGCAAAGAGCAAACCTGGGCACCTGTGGTGGGTTGACCCTGGCTGGATGCCAGGTGCACACCAAAGCTGCTCTATCACTCCCCCTCCTCAGCTGGACAGGGGAGAGAAAATACAGCAAGAGGCTCATAGGTCAAGATAAGGACAATTTAATAAGGCAAAAGCAAAGGTCACATGTGGAAGCAAAGGAAAACAAAAGATTTTATTCGCTACTTCCCATCAGCAGGCGATGTCTGGCTACTTCCTGGAAGCAGGGCTTCAGTACTCATAGCGGCTTCTCTGGAAGACAAACATAAATAACAAATGCCCCCCTTCCATCTCCTTTTACTTAGCTTTTATAGCTGAGCTGACGTTGTATGGTATGGAATATCCCTTTGGTCAGTTTGGGTCAGCTGTCCTGGTTATGTCCCCTCCCAAGATCTTTCCCAGCCCCAGCCTGCCATTGAGGGGGACAAAAATGTTGGTGAGACAGCCCTGATGCTGTGCCAGCACTGCTCAGCAGTAGCCAAAACACTGGTGTGTTATCGACACCTTTCCAGCTACCAGTGCAGAGCACAGCACTACAAGGGCTGCTGTGGGGAAAATTAACTCCATCTCAGCCAGACCCAGTAGAACACCTCTGCCCTTGGACATCTTCTTTTTAACACATAGATGAAAACACCCATACACAGATGAACATCACCACAGTGGGGCTGGACTTGCTTCACAGGCTCAACCTCTCCCATCTCCCTTGCAAGCAGGGCAGCGGGTCCACAGCGGGCATGGAGGCCAAAGGGTCCCAGCAATGCATGCAGCTGAGGACAGAAGTCAGGTCTTCCTTGTGACCCCTTAGTGCAGAGGTGGGGGGCGGACGGGGTGGCTGTCAGCCTCAGAGGGGAGGATTTAATCAGCAATTCTGCATTTCAGCAAACTGAATAATAAAGTCCCGACATCTCGGTTCTTCACACAAAGAAGGAAGCAATGCCACACAACGCTGCTTCCTGATGCGTATCCCTCTCTGGCATCAAGTGCAGCTTGCTGATGGGTAGCGAAGCTGCTGTGAAAGCCCTGTCATCCTCCCAGTGGGGCTCGCTCCCTGCATGGGGGCATTGCAACCTTTTCAGGGGCTGAATGGCTGGTGGCACGGAGCTGCTGGCCACCGTGCTCCCCAGCCACATGCTAGCAATGGCTTTCTGTCAGCGAGGGAGAGAAATGCCCTCACTCCATTGTGGGAATTATTAAATGCTTTTAGCAAGCAATGACCACCCTTAATGATTTCCAAGAGAGGAAATGAACCTCCAATCAATTATGACACTTGATTAGGTTACTTAAATTGCTGAACCTTCAGCAAAATCAGCAGTGCCAACTCCCCGACACCATGTGTGTGATTCGATGGCCCTTATAGTAATGCAGCTCTGCACACCTCCTGTTTTATGTACGTTCCCTTTGCTGTTACTCAACTTCCATCTCATTACCAGGAGCACGGATTTCCACCTTGTCACTTCACAACCCTATTTGAGCATTGCTCTGGTGATCACCTGGTGATTTTTAGGCAGATTTTTTTTTCCTTGAAATGCTAATGCGTTCCTGATGATAACAAACACAAGCCTGTGATTGTAATATTGCTTTTGCTCGGTTTTATTTCAAATGAAACAGAAATGCAACTTCAAAGCCATCAAAGCAATGGGTGACTATCAAAGAGAGCATTGGCCTCTGATAACATGAAAGACCACTTTAATAGGAAAGTCTTACAGGAATTTCTAGGGATCATTAGTAGCATGTAATTCACTTGTTTGCTAATTATAAGAATGCCAGTGGTAGCAGTTAAGTGGAATATTGAAAATGGCTTACTGTGTTATCACAGCATTGATCCCGCTGAGAAGGAAATGTCCACTCTTCTTCCCACCCCACCATCTTTGCCGGCTCTGAGGTGCAGCTGAGGGGAGCCTGCAGTTCCCCTCTGCTGTTTGGTGTCCCAGACCTCTGTATGCCTTCCTCTAGCCCAGTACCCCTCTACATAATTTGCCCCATTTCTGAGCAGGGGAGAGTTTTTAACCCTGCACACTAGAAGTGAAAAATCTGTGGGCAACTACATCTATTAAATTCCCTGACCAAGGTGGAAGGACAGATGGCAGATTGGAGGATGCAGGGTCCACAGGAAGTGTAACAAAATACAGACCCATCTGGGTCGAGTCCCAGGGAGGCAGAGGTTGTACTGAGGTCAAAGCTCTCCTGTGGTCTGTAAGCCTGTTAAAAGACAGCTCTGGCAACCTGAGTAAGACTGTTGTGGCAGGGGAAAGCAAAAAATTAGGTACCTTTTATGAGAAGATAAAAATTTCAGATACATAAGTGTTGGGTGATTGAAAACAGTGAGAATTACACTGCTATAAATTCAGCAAACCTTACCAGATAAAAATAACCAACAGGGTCTCAGACTGTGAATTCCTTAAAATAGCAGAAATATTCCTCAATAGGCAGTGGGGGATTGCCCCCCAAAATGGAATTTTCATTTATTACCATTTCCTCAGCACAGACCCAGGAGCTGCTGAAACTATGCACAAGTGACAGAGTGAAAGACCCTGCCTGGCAAATCTCCAGGGGGCCTGGCTGCCAGCCCTACACCCAGGGCACAGGTCCTCCACTGGTGGGTGGTAGGTATGGGTGTGGGAGGGGACCTCCACCCACCCAGCTGCTCCCTGCCCTGGGAGAAGGAGATGCCAGTAACCCTTGTACAGTCTTCTGCTCTCTTCTGTGTTTATCCTGATCTCAGATCTGAAATGTGTAGCTCAACATGGTACATTCCTACAGAGACTCCTGGCTTCAAGAACTAAATACTTTCTGAAAAATAAAAATTTCTGTCCAAAGACATTCTGGCTAATAACACAGGGTGTGCCCAGATGGGGACGTGCAAAAGCTTGCACAACAAGGTGTCCTTGGAAAACCAGCAACTACTTCCAACATTTTGAAGTAAGCAAAATGAGAAAACCCTCCTGCAGGAGGAGTATCTACCCAGGGGAAGGTTTCTTCCCAAATGACATCAACCTGGGACCTTGCCATCACTTTGTAAAACAGATATGTTGACATACAGACAGAGAGGCACAGCCCAGGCCCTGGTGCCACTCTGCATGCCAGACACTGGCAAAACACCTACAGCACTCAGGCATGGGGATCAGGTACAAGCGTTCACCCTGATGCAATGTGTACCTCCCTGAGGAACGCCAGATCCTTTGCCTCTGAGGTGGTCCCAGCCTGAATTCAACATTTCTTACCCTCTTCAGCTCAGTAGCTGTTGTGGCTTTTACCTCTTTTGCATTTCCACGTCTCTCTTGCTGTCTCTACAATTAAATTTTTTCTTTCCTCATACATTTTTCCAAACCCACTAAGGCAATATTTGACTTACCCCGTTCCCTCCCAAACCAACCACATATTTGTTTTCAAGATTTTCCAGCAGTAGGTTGAAGAGGTTCAACTCCTTTTGTGAACTTCAGGCAGTTTCTCCAATCACTTGAGGTCTCAGTAAGAGCAATCAGTGATGACGATTAACAGTGCTCACTACAGAGCTGATGCTGAAGTGCCTCAGATGATCACTGTTGCTCGTTGCTCATTGCAGCTATAAAAGTCACCAGCTTCCACCATGGAGACATCGTCTCATGAAGGCAAAAATGCTCCTCCGTGACCATTTCCCCACTTAAAACAGGACACCTGTGTCTACCTGCCAGCACTAGTGGCATGTCTCTGACGGAAGCTTTGGCTGTAGGGATGCTCCTCCCAGCCAGGCTCTCCTAGCACCTGACCCCTCTGGGCACAGAGCCTCTGTTCTGACCTCTTACAGCTGCTCTTCAGACATGCGGGACCTTTGCTGTATTAAGGTGTTTTTATACTGTGACACTTACATCTGAGCTACCTTGTCAATATGCAGAATATTTACATTTCTTGCTATGGTGAATCTTCTCTCGAGTCAATTCTGTAGTTCTTCCCTGCCCCTTCCTCCTGTTTTCAAAACCTTTGCGGAAATGGCAAAGGTGAGACCAGCATGAGACTCTTCCACCTACTGGAACTGGCTTCAGCAAAACTGAGGAGGAAGCTCCCCGAGTGCTCTTACTAATATGACTTCCTAGGGGAAAAATCATTCCTATGTTCTCGATTTACAGAGCTGAAGCTCATAACACAGTTCCAACAGGATGGACTCCAGCCACTGGACTTCAACCAGTGCCCCTTGAAAACATCAAATATTTGAGACTTTGTACTCCTTGCTCAGTATTTTGAAAGTTTGTAAGGAGTTTGAAACTAGTTAAGATGTATTTAAATCCCTGCCTCTGCAATCCTCTGAAGGAGGAGTGAAAGGAGACCCATGCCTCTTACACACAGAAGGACCCAGCAGTCTAGTGGTGCCCAGGGAACAGCTCCACACGCACCACAGACAAACCTGTGGTGCTTCCTCAAGTCCATGTCTGCAGACCATTTTTACTCCATGTTCTCAGGCTCCGGGTTCTGATCCCACACCAATGTGAAATTTATAAACACCCTTTGACATCAATGAAGCTAAAGAGGAGGAGATAAACACCTAGGAGGCAGACCACCCAATTTAGTGCCTTCTGTCATGGAAGAGATTAGGGATGGTACAATACAAACTCATGTTGCACACCATTAATGCACAGAAAAAAATCACTGCAGTACTGAGCAGAAAGAGAACAGGAAAGCTATGGTGAGAAAGGATTGAAACACTCATCTGCATTTACCCTTTTAACAAGCCCATATTTCCATACTGCCATTCCTGCACCTACACCCTCTTGCTCAGCCATCACAAAGCTTCAAGAAGAAGCCTAATCTTGATTACCAGTTCCATGGTGGACAGACAACTACATCTGAGGGAGAAAAATCTTTCAATGGTTCAATTCAGAACCTGCTGTAAAAAATGTACAACCTGAATTTGTCTAACTTCAGATTCCAATCTCTCAGTTTTACTCTGCCTTTATTGTGAGGTTAAAAAGCCAACTCCTTGTGGGACTTTTGTGGTATTTTCTTCTCCATAAAGGAACTTGAGAACCACGATCAGATTACCACTCACTGTCTCCTAGATTAAACAAATTGACCAAGTTCCCTATGCCTTTCAGGTATGCTGTTCTTCAAGCTAGGAAGAGAGCTCATTTCATATCAGCCTTTTCAATCCAGAAGCAATGTGGATCCAGTCCATTTTATCCACTGAAGCTCAACCAGGGTGTCCCTTGCTTCATTCTAACCTCTTCACTCAGAAGACTGTTTTCTTTTCTTCTGCCTGTCTCTGAACATCCATTATTCGTGCTGTTTTACCAATGGCCACCACAACCCACTCCATCCTCTCTTGCAGTGTATCCTGTGCGTTGTTTCTGTCTCACTGAAAGTCTCCGGGCAGGGGGCCATGTCTGATGCTGTGTTTGTAAAAGCACCATGCATGCCTGGTGTGACAGAAAGCTACTGCTAAAGTGTGTGTTTTCTCAATAAACAATGTAACCTGCAAGCCCCAGGTATCTGTATAACATCAAAGTTATTTTTAAGAACAGTCATTTCTAAATATGTCATTGTAACTGCAAAAAAGGAGCCTATTTATAACTGTAATATATATATTCTATTTAAGATGAGTCACACAGTGTCTGCAGCTCCATCAAGTTGCAATCAAATCCCTACCCATTGGGTTTATAATTACTATTTTAACTGCTGTAATACCTTTAAGGCTTACCCCATGCCAGCCCCTTTTTGTGGTACAGACAGCAAGCACCTACAAAGGGTGCTAGACAGTGTCTAATGAGGCAAGCTTCAGCCTAATAATGCCTAGAAATGACATCCTGGGAAGGATGTACAGTACCAATGCAATCTCACCTGTGCTCACAGGCAATGAAATAGTGTTTTGCTCTCTCTTCTAATGGACATTGATCATAGAGTAGCTGAGCAAGCAACAGAATCCAAGCACATTTTTATGAAATCCCTTAAACTTCTTAGCACCTAATGCTTCATCTGTGAAATGTGAAGTCAGAGGCTGGGAGAAACTCACATTCCTAGGCTGAAGCCGAGGCTCCCAGTAGGCAACACACAGTAGCATCCATCTTGCTGCCACATCTGCACAGCCCATTTCTCTTCTGTGGTACCAGGGATCAGCTGCAGCCAGAACTGGGCTCTGAACAGACCAAAAAGGCACACTTGGCTGCAGCACTGAGCGCTTAGGAGATGGGCCCTGTGGCACGACAGCCAGAGAACTGAGCTCATACCTGTGGGTTGAGGCCCACTTTGTACTGCACCCTCTGCATTTTTAATATGTCCCAGAAAAAAGAAAAAAAAAAAGATTCATATGCCCTAAAAAGCCACTGAAGCAATAGTCTTGTAATGGATCCATCTATGGTACTGGTTACATTAGAGGTCTTGCCATTTCACATGTATAATTTGGAGTGAATCCCTCTTTACAGTGATTGAACAGTAGTGCCGTGTGCTGTGCTCACATACCCTCTCAGATGCTGCTGTCTGCTTAGGAGTGATTTTCATCCTTTCCCATTTTAACCTTCAGGTGGAAAAGGTTTGGGGTTTTTTTATCTGGCCTCTGGCTGCCACAGCTTTCTGTTTGCCCTGGCATCCTGCTGGGATCCTCCTCCATGGTGAACTGATGGCCAATAAGAAAATGTGCTCTGCTCTCAGCTCCCCCAGTTTAAGCACCGGCTCACACTCACCTGCACAGAGGGCACAACTGACAGCTTGGGAAGGGAGGAGGAAAGCTAATGGCTTAAATACTTCAGAGTCAGATTGATCAAAGTCTTTTGCTAGAGCTTACACCACTTTGTGCATTTGTGACCTGAACAAGTTCTCTTTGGCTTAAGCAGGTGGTACTCAGCTGAGCACAAACAGAATCATTACACTATTGTTTTCTGGATTTGCTGGAACCACCCAGCCACCCCAACGCTTTCCTGGAGGGAGAAGTGGCTGTGTAGCATCAGTTCATTATCCAAGTCCTGAAAAACAAGGTCCCAACATGACTGCCAGCTTGAACAGCCCTGTGACTGGGACAATTAATTCTTTTAATCTTTATGGATGTTAGAGTCTTGCATTGTATAGTTCCACTGCATCCTATTCAGACACTGCAAACCAATACCACAAGAAAACACAGCCAGCCCACCACCCACTCTCCCCAGCTGTCATATCTTGCCTTTCACATCTCACAGACTACCAGCTCCCTCGGGAAGGAAGTGCTTTTATTTTGCTTATGGCAGGAGAAACCCAAGGCCGGTGGCTGGAGTATTGGCAGGGCTGGTTTCACATCCTCGGTGAGTGACGGAGCTGCCTCCATCAGGTGCAATGTAAATCCAGACCAGTGCCTGTTCCTTTTCATTAAGAGCCTTGAGCTCACTGCAGAAAAGATGAAAACGGCTGGTCATTACCCATTACGTGCGACCCATTCACTTGCTGATGGGCTGGTTTTCATCTCCCTGCCCTGCCTGTAGGCAAGCATCCCCCAATACCCTAATCTGGTTTTTTTTATTCTCCACCATCTATTTTCCTGGGGGCCTTGTCAATGGTGGCTCCATTCCTTCCCCATGCCTCCCAGCGCTGCAGATTCAGAAGCATTAAAGAGTTCCAGCTCACGCTAACAAATTCCAGAATGTCTGGCCGTTTATTATGAAGCCGATGTAGGAAGGATTTGAGAAAAGCACGATGTAATGAGAGAGCCAGGGAGATGCAGAGCATGGCCAGATCCTGGAAACACGCAAAAGAAAACGGGAAGGAGGGGCGGGGAGCACTTGGAAGCCCATTAAATGAGGGCTTATCATCTGATTTATGCAAATCACTTCAAATGCCTTCATTTATTAAAAGTATTAAGCTGCATTACTGTTTGCCTCTGGTCTCCTAATTTGGTTGCTAATGTCTAAGACAACTGTTGAAATTAATTTGAAATTAATATTCCTATATAATTATTTAATGAATCACACATTCACTGCCCTTAGCTCTCAGTTGACAAAGGATCTCACACACCACATGTAAGAGGTTGGAATACTGACTGTGATTTTAAAACAGTTGCTAAATTATAGTTTGCAAATATTTTACATTTATATCACACTTCATCTTGAAGGATCTCACTGTGTTTGAAATGTTACATAACATCCATTCTTTAGTAAAATTCCATCACAAAAACTTTCTGGGCATCAATCTTCTTACTTCCCTGCATGCCTTGGAATTAAATCAAATTTAGCTGTATTATTATGCAAACATAAAATCATACCTACATTAAAAGATTATTATTAGGGCTGTAAAGTCAGACGCTTAAAAGATAGGAAATGCTGGAACTGTAACTCTGGGCAATATAAATTCCTTTTTCCATACATATGTATTCTTACAGTCTTTAATTTTATGATAGTGTATTTTCCTATACTCACCCCCTCCCTCAGGGGACTTATTAGTCCTTGTTAGTGTTCAAGAAAAAACAGGATAAGAAAAAATAAGGTTCAAGAAAAAGCTAGCAGAGTAAGGTAGCGACTTGTGGAGTCCTTGCCTCACTCCTTACAAAAGCTGCAAAGGTTGTAATGAGTGTTACTCCTTTTCTGGGTGGCTGACTTGATACCCCATAAATCCTGATGGGCAGAAATGCTGAATATGCACAGCAGTAACTGAAGCTAAAGAAACATTCAAACATGTAGAGCATTTTACATGCTACCGAATCCAGTGAAACATGAGGTCCTGGGGTCTCACACCAAGCACTTAAAATTAACATATGCTTCAAAGAGGGGAAAACATTTCTCCATCTCCCGGGGATGGTGGAAAACTTATTAGAGCATTTGCAAAGCACACAGACTGCTGCAATATGGAGACCCAA
This sequence comes from Elanus axillaris, assembly GCA_026212715.1. Lineage (NCBI taxonomy): Eukaryota > Metazoa > Chordata > Aves > Accipitriformes > Accipitridae > Elanus > Elanus axillaris. The sequence continues at coordinate 17,388,262 of JANZLQ010000078.1, read as the reverse complement.
ACTTACTCCCTTGTTCTGTACAGCTCAGTGTGGACACGGTGTGATAAGCAAGGAACAGGACACACTGTGACCCAGGGGCAGAAAGCATCTAAGGAAGCTGTTTGTGCTGCTCTGCAAGCTAGCAGATGGAGGCAGGGACCTGATGAGGAAACACCAAGTGCTTTTTTGAAATAAAAGAGTTTAATTGAAGGCTTACCAGACAGCCTTAATTCTAATTCGGACTGCTCACCATTTTGTGCTCTCACCTGTGACTTTGCTTTTCTCCTTATGTGTATATGGATTCTTAAGGATCAAGGTAAAGCGAGAGCACCAAACTCATTAGCAGTCAGGGATCCTTCAAGAGCTTTCCTCCGAGGTAGCTGAACAGTGCTTTACCTTGGGACATCCTCGGCATCTAGGTCAGCGCAAGCCCAAGCTGCAGAATGCCACCTCAGCCTTTGTGTAGAGCTGTAGAGGCACACTGCATACCCCTGCATGGCTCAAGCTAATGACACCGCATCCAAGAATCTCGCAGCTCGGCTGAAGGACGGGCTGGGGAGACTAGGTCCCCAAACACAGGGCGGTGTCAACCTCTGTGACCTGAATCTCCTTCCCACAACAGGGAACAGAGACTACCTGGCAGCCCCCACCCAATCGCCACACACACACCTCCACGTGTTGTCCTGCTTTCGTAACTAGAAGGCCCAACCTCTCCTGTGCTCAGACCTTTGCCAAACCTCCCTCTCTCCACCACATTCCCACCCTTGCTAGGCTGCAGATCCTCTTCCCAAATCCCTGTCTTCTTTCAGAGCATCCTCCCTCACACCCCCAAAGTATTCCTATCTCCCACACTTCATAGATTCCTCAGCTAACAGGGATCACTGCAATATCTCCAGGAAAGGCCTCCAAAGCAAGCCCCTCCCAGCACAGCCAATCTAAAAAAACTCCAAGCACATGGGAAGATTAGTTCCTCAACTTTCCTCTAGAACACCAAAGACCTCAAAGATGAAAAAAAATGGGCAAAAAACACTAGCTTGTCTCAAAACCAGCTGGGTTTTAAATTTTTTAGAAAGAAATAAAACAGCCAGTCTGAAGTAGAAAGCTTCCCAAGTCATTTTTATACTAGGAAGCTTAAGAGGAACCATATGACCATGCAATAAACTTGAGAGCAAATAAATGTAGAGAGGCAATTACACAGGCCATCAGCCTCCACGAAGTGCTTGACTTTGCAATAAGCTACATTCTCATAGCACTTTGCACATCACTTGTTTACTCCTTTGCAACAAATTCTTTTATGCACACAGCATTACATGACTCTACCATCAAACCGACCTTCAAAGCAGAATGCCATCTTTTTTTCTCAAGCTGGGGGTTTTGGGTCACATGCTAGCAGCTGAAGGTTATTACTGCAAGAGCACAGAGCCATCAGACTACCTCAGCCTAGGCTTCCCTCCCAATTCTGCTTTTGTGAAGAAAGCAGAAGATGATACTAACATAAGACAACTTCAGCTCAGCAAAAAACTAAGATTTCTTGAGGCAAAGATGCTTTTCCACCTCTATGGCTTCCTCCTGCTGCTAGCAATTGATGGGACAGGGCTGCTTTAGCCAGGTTTCCAGAATCTTGTAATAGAAAGCAGCTGTCCCTATCCAAAGATTGCACCAGCCATCTCCATAATTCTTGTCATCTTTTGGTCAGTCTCATTACTCAACTTCCCAATATTGATGTATTAATAACACCAGCAACCCCAGAACTGTACTGAACATACCTTTTTCTTAAACTCCCAACACTAACTTGAGGATGTTTTCATTGCTATTTGCCACTTTTCATTTGTTACTTGTCAAAATATGAACTCCAGAACTTTGTATTCTACCACATTGGGTTGCATGAGCCACACATTTCAATCTGAAGTCACTTACTTCATTGTAAGGCAAGTCTACTTGAAAGGGCCTCCCTTTCTTTCCCCAAGCAGTACAGACCAGACAAAGAGAAGGTATCCAACACAATCTCAAACATTTAGTTTTGCAGAATCATTCAGAAAGCAAGAGAAGGCCTCAGTCTTTACAGTTATCTTCAGAGAGCAGTTAAGGGTCACAGTGAATCTTGCCTCTACCATGAACATAGCACCACCTAAATCACTTGCGAAAGGGGAAGCTTCCTAGCATTTTGCATTAATAAATGCAATTATAATGCAAGATACTCAGTTATTTACTTAACAAGGTTAAAGCATTTAATATCATTACTGCAAGTCCATCAATTAATACCTTTATTCTGAAAGGTCACTTTAAATAATGTCTCTGCTTCTCTACAGTGAACTGCTGAAAAAGCAAGCAGCTAATTCAAATTCCGTGAGTATATAGCTGTATTTGCCCCTTTACTAAAAGAGGTTTGAGGTTTTTTTCCCTATTTGCAATCATGGCCTACACTTCCAGGATCACCATATCTCCCTATGTTTTGGCATACACCAGCTTTAACAGTTCCTTTGGGGAGGATTCATGGAATTGGTAATAGATTTTGTAATTTCCACCTTCTATTTTCTAGTTCAGAGAGTAATCTAATCTAGTCACTACTGCTGCACCTATATGGCAACTATTCGTTGGCCTGCATGAAATGAGTTGGAGGTTTGATTTCCACTCTCAACAGGCATGTTTGTGATACAGAACTGCTGTAACTGGCAAATTGAAGGCATTTTCAGCAGATGCCTACGCTTAAATAAGCATGAGAACAGAACTTTCACCTCTAGAAAGGTCTCCTCTTTAACAGGCTTGAGAAATGACAGACCAAGATTGGAGAGCTTGGATTTCTGCTGTTGTAAGATGCACTTTAAATTGGGTTTTATATTTGGAGTCTATCAAGCTGGCACACACATGAAATCACTAACAAAAATAAAACAAGTCATTATGAAATAAAATCTTGAGGCAAAATAAGCTTTATCACTCCTCAAAACTCCTTTCTACCTCTGCAGCATTTTAATTGGAATACATGAATATTTTATTTCTTTTTGACATCTCCAGTTTCCCTGGAGAAACATTCACTAGTCGTCATTTGGTAAAGCTTATTTAGTTCCCCATGATGGGAGCTGGTGCAATACCATCAGCCACTGACAGATCATTAGTAGCATTCTAGGCAAGTCCATGAATTCTGTCACACAGGCACATCAGAACTGAAATACAAGTTACCAGGTTAGTAGAGGCTGAACATATGACTAGGCTAAGATTAAAAACTTTATTTTTTTATACAAAACAATAATAAATCCAAGCAGATAACGAACTAAGTGTGTCTTCTCATTTTCCACCTTTTCTTCTTCTCTCAATATAGTCTATCCACAGTTCAATGTTAAACCACTCCATATTCAGCAAAAACTATGAGGTTTCCATCTTGTATCCATGTTTTTCTAATTCAGCTCTGTATAGAGAAAAAGTGAGGAATATTAAAACATACAAATAAACATTGTTAGACATTTGCATTTTTATAAATTAAATATACTGCACAATATACAATCATTTTAGAAATAATATGATCATGTTGCACTGATTTTGGTTCATAACAATAACCTTAACCTCACTTACTCTATAGTTCTTTAATTTCAGCTTAGTGTCTTACATCACTAAAAGTGACTTCTAAGCGAAAAATTCAAATACTTATTTTAATCACAGTTACTGTCCTCTGGCCCACTGTGGCTGGAGTCCAACTATGTGGCACAAAGCAGCATCTGTGAGCCTGCAACAACTCCAGACACATTAGAAAAAACAAAGTATTTTCTTATACCAGTTATTCTGGTAATATTCAGTTATTAACACTGGTATACAGTCACCAATACTACAGGCTACAGTTAAGGCACAGTTACTGAAGGTTTGTCAAGATCAACTATGTTTATCAAGAATTACACTATCCCTTGAAAGACTGCTTCACTATGTATCAACTTCTTTTCCAATATTACAGTTTAACTGCATTTCAAACTTGTAAGAAACAACTATACCAACAGACTATTTTTGTATCTTCTACATAAAGGATCACTTTCACGTGAGTGAAACAAGGGAGATCAGCCCAGGAACTGTTCAACCAGGCTGTATTACAGACAGTTTGCTCCTCATGCAACATACTGAGGGTTCAATAAAATGTCACTCTGTATTGATGCTTGAAACAATTTAAGTAATAATTATGCGTCAGTAAAGGATTAACTGAAACTACAAGTGACAAAGAGGATTAAACAACTGGATTGGAGGTACCCAAATTGCTATCACTCTTTTTAAAGCATGTGATGAACAATTACTTTGCTATTCATGCTCATAAACAGTATGCTCACCACATACAAGAAGGGAATCTTAACATTGATAACTGATCTCTAAAAAATTTGTCTATTTGGACAAAGAACAGTAATGCTATTTGAAGGTATAGACAAAAATTTCAGCAACACACTTTGCATACCACATAGCATAGAAGAGAATCTTCGATCCCTTCCCATTAATCTTTGCAGTACAATTCAGAATTTTCACACATCTGCAGAAAAGTCCTTAGAAAATCATTTATTCATGTTAAATTGAAAAATTGTCAACTGTATCACGGTTTGAAGAGGTCTTTGTACTGTTTAAGTTGCATAGCACAGCAAAAGTCTGAACACGTCAATGACATTAGGTGTATTTCCACGCGCACAGTACAATTATTAAAAGATGGAAGTGCTCATCAGTACTTCACTGTGCCATAATCCCTCAAGTCTGGTTCTGAAAGGCTTTAGACAGAAAAGCACAAAGCAGAGCTTTCATTTATTTCAGTTTCAGATCTCTATTTTTTAAAGTAAGCAGATTTCAAAAACTTTCAGATATTAACTAAACAATGCCATTTTAAACATTTTACCCATCTTCTAGAACAGAAAGTTAAAAATAAAATTACCTTAACTGATTGGAGAAATCATCTTCTACATTGTCATCATCCCAATTGTCTTCCCAGACATGCGCATCTTCATCTTCATCTAAACCAGTCCAATCTAAAGACAAAAAAGAGGTCTAAATATTGCACGCTACACTGCTTTGGTACCATGTCTTTCTTACAGATTGGTTGAGCCTCTAGGCAAGGCAGACTTCTGCTGGTAATAAATTTTTCTAACAGAAAAGTCTGGATCATATTTAAGTGTTTATAAGACCAAAAGGCACAGAAAGATCTAAAAAATACCTCATAATTTCTTGTATTATAATAAAAATGCAACTTGGTAAAAAAAATATCATTACACAATTCACATCATGGCTTGCAGCATTACACATTCATAAAGAGACATTCTGCATACAAACAGACAAGCTGCAGTACCATCATAAAAAGAAAACAGTATTGCGTACTTGAGTCCTAAAAGCTCTACAAAAGGTTTGCGATTCCAGGCTTGTATTTAAATACTTTTTTCTGTTTAAAAAAGTTAAGTATGTATCAAATGCTTTTGCCAAAACACATACACACAGATCCTCAGTTCACTCAGATCAGATGTGGAGCGTCTATGGATAAATGCCAAAAACCTATCTGTGATGCCGAAGCAAAGGCAAATTGAGAGGCATCTGCAAACAGCAGTTGCTGCCCATAACCAGCTACTTCTGGATTCTTAAAACAGCAGAAGCTGTTTCCTTACAGAAGCAAGACACTAAATGTCCATTTGCCAATGTAATTTCTATTTTTCCTGTAATAATCTGGCACTGCTGACAAATTACTGATCACCCACTTAATGCTTCATTATAAAAAAAAAAAAAGACCAAACTAACTAGCTAGTTTAGAAAAATGACAAAAATGAAAAAGCAGGAAGATTTTTCTCAGAATCACTATGTAAATACAAGTCATTTTACTGGGGAACACATTTCCTCAGTTTTCTTCTACTGACAGACACCAAGTTTTTCTAACTAACCAAAATAAGAAGCACCCCAATTTTGACACTTGTGACCTTGTATTTCTCAAAGTCTATTAGTATATTTAAAGAGATAACACTATTCTTCCCCTTACAATTCAGTAACCCATCTGCTGCCCATCTAGAGAAAGCTTCGAGAACTAAGGTCCAAACTAACACTATGATGAAGTATGAAAAAAGCTAGTAGGGTGAAAGTTTAAGAACTAATTCACTGGGAACAACTAACTTTATAAGAATGAAGGGTGGTCCTTGCATTTTCTCCTCCTTTTTCTAACACTAACAGGCAACAAAATTAATATTTGAGATTAACCAGGACAGGAAAATCCATTTGTAACTGATTAAAAGACACACACATAGAAGACATTACAATTAAACTTCCCTACTCAAAATAAATTACATAATGGGAAAAGATGAAGGAGCATAGAAAACCTACTGGTCCTAAGGACAGCAAAAGAAGGAACTGGGAAGAAAAGGTGAAGAAAAAAATGCAGTATAAAAAAAAAGCATTATTTTAATTTAGTTGTACTGCTAGTTGCTCAAAGGGAAGGATTTTGGTTTAGTACTATCCGCAATAAGCTTTGCCTATTTATATGCAATGTTTTTTTGGTCAAAATAAAAGCTTCACCACTCACACAATTTATCTGTATTTCAAAGATACAAAAAATAGAGCTCAGAGTTTAAAAAGAACACAGGGTCAAACTTCTCATCTACTAATGTGGAAGTAGCTCAGTTAGATCTACAGATTTGAGAAAAGTCATAGTAACTAGTATGCAGCACAACAAACAGCAACTTCAGTCATAAAACATCAGCTGGGGAAACTGTGAAAACATGCTCCAAATCACACTGAGCAAAGAAAAGTCAAAAGAGCCTGTGTTATCTTCCACACAGAGGGGAAGTGAGTGAAAGTACAACCTAAATTATATTCTCATTGCTGTAGCTACAAGATTATACAGTATCTGTAACTTGACACTATACCCCAGAATTGCATATTAAAGTTATTATTCCCAGCTATATTATATGCCTGTGACTAAGTAAAAAAATAATATAGCGTTATCTGGGATTGAAAGTATTAAGAACATTTGGGAGCCTGCTACCATTAAGTATTACTAATTAATATATGCCAAAATTACAAAATCAATTTTGATAAACTTGTCATGGCTGGACTCCAAAAAAAAAAAATTTAATATACTGACCACTGATTGCCATAGTTTGCACTTGAGAAAGGAAAACAAAAAACAAGTTTTTAGAGTAGAGGATAAAAAACCTAAAATTGTATCATTTTACATATTACAATTTACATTCTGAAGACCACTGTACAAAAAGTTTGTGACCAATTCACATACACTGGAATCTATCATGCTACACTTCAAATACAGTATCCTATAAAAATAGGACACATCTGCTTTCGATACATAAACTTGATTTGATAAATCATTTGAAGAAAAATTTTAAGCCTGAATAAAAGAAATTCCCCAAAAGCCAGTGGTTTTATCCCTTAACATAAGCTTGCATTATCTAATTTCCTTTGGAAAAAAACGTGGACAATAGAACGTAAAGTTCTTCTGCTGCACAGAAAGCGATCTTTTAAATTGAAAGAACAACAATTTGGCATGGGTTTGAGCACACAGTTATGATGATTCTTTCCTAAGGACTGAAAATAACATTCAAAGTGGTCTGAACATTCTTCCTAACATCTCAAAATTATTATGTCCCTTGCAGACTTAAATGGGCCTCTTTAAAGGTTCTTATTTTTTGCAAGACAAATCAGCAAGAAGCCCAATTATGGTCACTCTTTAATAAATGTCTGTTCTACCCAGAAAGTTTGCACAGTACTTGGTTTTAGTAGTACAACTAGATTCAAGTAGAATTAATTTTACCTGTAACAGCAATTCAGTGCTCTGACCAATCCAAGGTTCAGAAGCATGCTTCAAAGACTTCCTTCATCCCTACTGCAAATACTTTATTTACATTCAACAAGATAGACATTTTTCTGTTGTTTAGGAAACGCATATGGAAAAAAACTGCTAGTCTTCTCAGTTTAGTTTAGCTATCATCTCAACTATTTAACAACTTTTTCTGTCGATAAGTGCAAAAATATTATTTTTACTGGTACTGAAGGATTCAGAACATCTAAGGCTTGTAAGTCCACAAAAAAAAAAGAAAAATCACATATAATGAAGACATTACAGTAAAAAAAAAAAAACCCTGACACTTCATTCACCATGTTTTATATCATTTCTTGTTATCCACAGCTCGAGACAATTTCCATAAGTAAGGACATGGAGAAAACCACCATGCCCTAACAGCAATCTCTTCAAGATATAGCTGTAAAAGGACAGGGAGTTGTTTTATTGAAGTCCAGGTTTAGTTTCCTCATTCAATATATCTGTACCTACGAAATGCAAACCAACAAGTAAATATTTGTGCCTCAAAAGGTAAGGAGATTCAGAAAAGGGACAGAGCCCATTATTTGCTTTTCCCACTTTTACCCACCTTCCACTCCGCCCCTCCTCCCACCTCTCCTTAGCGGTTCTCACCCCGGGAGCTGAGGTGAGGCAAAGTTTCTCCCGCACTTGTTGCCAGCCCCCTCGCACGATGACACAGCACTTCCCGTCCCGTGTGCCCGGCACCGTGAAACCACCACAGCGGGCCACAGGCAGCACGTCCGTGAGACCCCAGAGACCCCGACTCTGACGAGGCTGCAGCCCCGCACCTCTGACCGGGGGGAGCGGGGGGAGGGCGGGCAGGTACTCGCGGGGCACCGGAAAGCTGCCTCCGTACCGCCGAAGCGGTGCATGCGGAGACGCACAGCACCGCCGTGGAGACCCCGAGGGCCGCTCTGCGGGCAAAGACCCGCCGACAAACCGCGCCCGGCCCCCGCCGCCCCACTCCCGCTCGACCGACCGGCCCGGCCCAGGCCGCGGCCTACGGGCGGAACTACGATTACCGCCGCCGCCGCCGCCGCCCCCCCCCCCCCCCCCACCACCCCCCCCCC
>JANZLQ010000078.1:17318123-17370350 GCA_026212715.1 Elanus axillaris | reverse complement strand
GAGGGGACACAGCCAGGGCAGCTGACCCAAACTGGCCAACGGGATATTCCATACCATGGGACGTCATGTCCAGTATATAAACTGGGGGGAGTTGGCCTGGGGGGGATCACTGCTCAGGAGCTAACTGGGCATCAGTTGGCAAGTGGTGAGCAATTGATTTGTGCATCACTTGTTTTGTATATTCTAATCCTTTTATATTTATTAATGTAATTTTATTATTGTTATTAATATCACTATTTGTTTCTTCCTTTCTGTTCTATTAAACTTTTCTTATCTCAACCCATGAGTTTTACTTTTTTCTTTCTGATTCTCTCCCTCATCCTACTTGGGGGGGGGAAGTGAGTGAGCAGCTGCCTGGTGCTTAGTTGTTAGCTGGGGTTAAACCACAACACTAATGTACAAAATAAATTAGAAGTAGGTAGGTTCACCTACAGCAGTATATTACAGCAAAAAAAGTTAGATTTGAGTACATTGTTACTGAGGTTGGCTGAGAAAGAAAGTAAAAGACCTAAACTGATTGTCATGTGAATCAGTGGATTAGGAAACAGCTCCCTCAGTTTTACTGTTTCTGACTGTATCTTTTGTAATACACAATAGGGGTGTCTTTTCTCTGATTTGCTTTTAAGGCTTTAGCACAATCAAAAGCTGGAGGTATTGTAAAGAAAATCTGCAAATAGCATGAAAATGTCTTGTGGTGACATTCTTATTCAGGTGCTGGGCCTGATTTTGAAAGATCCCGAACACCCAGAGATGCCAGTGCTAAGCACTTCTGCAGATCAGATCTTTGAGGTCTGACAGATTGTTTTATAATCTTGTTTTCATGCTCTTGCAAACCTACAAAGTCATTTTTTCCCATGTAGTAGCACAGATTTTATTAAAACCATTCGGAACATATCAATGTTTTAAGGCAACAGCTTTGTGGTGACTATATAACTTTAGTCAGTAGAACAATTTCCCTTCTTTCAGGAAACTGATAATATATTTAAAGTTAAGACAACATTAATTATTTAAAAAACAAAGCCTCTGCAATGCTGAGGCTTTAGATCCTCTCCATTGCATCATTCTGCCTGGCTATGGCACCATTTTCATGGAAGTTCTTGTACATTAATGGCAAACGATTTATAGGCCATATAAAAAGTCAGCACCTCAAAAAAAAAAAAAGATTTCTGTTCTTTGTCTTTCATTGCCTTGTCATTTGTAGGGAAAAGTCCGTATTTGCCATTGTGTCTTCTCTCAGAAGTGGTTTGAGGTGGCTGCAGTCTGAAGTATAAACAAAACAATAAGGTTTGAAATTGTATGTTCAGTGTTTATGCAGGCTGTATGTAAGCCACAAGGAAAAATAAATTTAAACAATCACATGCAGATCTGAGAGATGCAACTAAAGCAATAACTCCTCTCAATTCCCATAAATATGACTAAATTTAGAATTTGATTTCCCAGCCAGTTATCACATGCACAGTTTATTGGCACAGCGTAACTGAATACATCCAAATGTCTAGCTCTCAATTTGCATGAGTTTAAACCCAAAGCTAAAATGAGAATTGAAAAAATGGATATGCTTTTTAATGCTGAAAGAAAAAGAGAGAGGACAACAGATCTCACCTGTGCTGTCAGATACTCAGAATTCCTAACTAAGATATACAAGAATATTTAGAAACATCATGTTTTGTCATACTGTTAATGACCCTAAGGATCTCCAAATATTCACCAAAGATTCATGACGGCTGCCTTTTGGCTATTATGGAAAGCCATCTTCTCTTAAAAGCACAAAGCAAGTAGCAATTGGCCTTTAATTCTGCATGCAGCCAAACCCTGCGTACAGAAGTCCAAATTCCTTGAGGTATTACAAGGTGGGTTTCAGCTATCTGGTGTTCACAGAACAACTCCAGGTTCCTCAAAATTTGGCCTACAGTACTGACAAACCTTTAACAGTACTGGTTTTACACCTCTTCTTAAGGTGATTCCACCTTCTCTGCATTTTCAGTGACTTTCAGAAACACCCCTATAATATAGTAATTTTTCTTCAGCATATAAAATGCTGATTTGATTGACAGAATCATATAACCCACCTTATTGATTTTAAAAAAGAGGAAAATTCAATCTATTTGAGGTATACATAAGAACAAATAAAAACTATGAATACAAATTTGCTAAAGCATTGTGGCCGGTAATCTTCATAAGAAAATTTAATCACTTTTTTTTATATTCACACAGCTCACTGTGTATGTTATATACATATATACTATATTATATACATGCTGCAGATGGTCCTTTGCAGTTTTGCATAAACTTATTTAACAAGCACATTGGAAACACTTATTGCATAGAAATCTTGAATTGTACATTTTAAATAATGATTTTCAAATGATAAATTGTAATTTTCTTTTATGGCTGTTACAGATTTATATTACAGCTTCACTGAATTGGGCAATTTTTCAGTAGAGTTTACTTAATGTTAATCTATTCATTTGGGGGTAAATGAAGAGTTTAATGGTGAAGTGATGTAACTAGAATATAGTCTCAAGTGGTGTGTTAGGTTTATCAATCAGTGAAAATTGTGCACTTGAGTGTAAGAGCGCATGTCTATCCATATGATTCTTGCTGCCTCAGTTAATTGAAACCCTTTTTCCACCCTATTATCAATACTTGAAAAATAGCTCCAACCACATCTATTAACCAGTGTCTTAATAGACGCTTTATCAGCTCCACATAAATTGCATCTATTTCACTAGAAAGCAATTTCACTAATATAAGGGTCAGTTCTATGGTTCACCAAGATGTTCACTCAGGAGGTGTTGAAGCACAACTGCCTGGATGGGTAGAGATGGACAGAGCTGCGGGCTTGGTCTTCAATCCACTGAAACACTGTACAAGGTTGGAGGTCCAATCTGACTGACACTGTCAGTCCTTATTGATCTTAACAAAAGCAAAGTATGCTCATGATGAAAATTAGTTATACACCACCACTTCCACTGGGAAACCTAAATCAGAATAGAAATGTGTATTTTTAAATTTCCTATAAAATAGGAAAAAAAATTAGTTTAGACTCAGGACAGCAGAATTATGCACTGATACTGAGATGTCCTAAACAACTCTGAAATGAAAAGTTCTTCCTACCAAAGCAACTTCTCCAAAGTTTTCATTGACATTGATACATTTCCTCTCTCCCCTGGATACTTGATTTGAATGAAAAATAAATACAGATTTTCTGAGCAGCTCAGGTCAGTGTCTCCTGAGATCATGGACAATTCAGCTGTACTTTACTGTGCCTTAAGTAAAACCTAAGTACTTCCATCTCTCAAGCCAAACATTCAAAACACATTTCTAAGCACATCCTAACCTAGTTTTGCTGATGGAAACTTCTTCCACTTTCCAGTCCCTCTCCTTGCCGCTCCTTCCTTGCCTTTCACATGCCCTTTCTGGTTCTCTCCTTTCCTGTTGATTTCCATGCTCACTTTGCCTTTCTTGGCCAATTGTCAACCTCATGAATCAACAGTGGAAGGAAAATGAAAGCATCTATGAAACAGGAAGAAAAAGAGAGAGATGAGATGCTCAGCAGTTTCTAATCTAGTACTACTTAAAACTCTCTAAAGGCTTCTCTAATCCTTAAAGGCATTTTGGACCCTTGAACTCATGGGGTTTCATCTCCACTCAGAGATTACCCACGTACAACAGATTCTGCTTTCCTTTCTGTGGCCAAGTTGTTTAATCAATTCCATCAGATGTGAGAATACAAGGTGAAGGGCAGTGATGCTGGGTAATGCTTCTCCACCTCAGAAGGGGCCAAATGAGAGGCTTATGCTAGGGCAGCATCAGTATCTTCCATTAATTTTGCCATTATCTGGCAAAGGTGGGTTGCTAGTAGTTGTTCTCTCAAGAAGGAATTTGTGGAAACAACCCTCGGTAGAGAAAGGGTGTTATTAGTGCATTGTCTGCATACCTCTGAAAACACATAACCCCCCACCCTTTTGCTCAGTTTGAGGGATATTCTTTCTCATGATGACTTTGACTCCCAGTTCCTCAGAGAAGCTTGTTGCCATCACACAGAACAGAGCTTTGCAGTGTTGAAGGAGGTCCACTAGACAGCCTGAATATCTTTATGGTTACTGTTGATTCTTTGTGTAGATTTATCCCTATGTTCTCCATCCACGATCAATGGGCAAACCAGTGGAGCTACAAGAATTAACATAATAAGTTTCTATACCCAGTTGTCTGCAGAGGTAATATACTGGAAGAATTTGCATTACAAGTGAGTAAATAGCTTTTCTTTTAGTCTTAAAGCACAATTTTATGGGACTATATGTTATGTAGGAAAGCAGAGCTGAATCTGGTACTACCGTTATCAGGGCATGCGTAGTTTAGTGCTTGTGGCACAACTATTGGTATGCAGGAAAAAAAGAGCCCCCATCACAGCCATCAGCTCGGAGCTATAGATCTGCAAACAGACCTAGGCCAGCTTAGAGCTCAGTGCAATAGTAACAAACCTAGTTTGTATACAAAAAATTAAGGCTTGAAGTTTCAAAGAGGGTACAACAAAGATCAGTGCTTTACCATATTTGAAAACGTATTGTTTTCACTGTCACTTAAAAATATTACCCTACAGTGGGCAGACGGGGCAAAACCATTGCTGAAAGCTAACAGAAATCCTGTTATGCAATGAAGAACTTCCTTTTACAGTGCGATATTTCTTCACTGAAAGCAGATCATTGCTATAAAGAGCAGGTATTTATCAATTTTCAAAGGTCTTGGCCCATCAAAGCTGGTGTTAGATTTGGAATTTCGCTTGTGTTGCCAAGGTGACAAACACTTATAAATATACCACATCTTCTAATGTGCTTTTAACTTAGTATTTTTATGGCTTTTAAATCAGATACCATTAGCACATATATTAGGTAATTTAGCTGAAAGACCATTTTCCACTAACACTTTTTGTTACATTTCCCCAGGTACTTCAGTAAATGTCTGTTGTGACACTGCAGTCCTGCCAGGCTTCTAACATGTAAGGATACTTACAGTACATCTGGTAAGAATTAACATATTACCTTAGGGTTTTCTTTTTTTTTGTATTGATAATTACAAATTGTATAAAAGAAGACAAATATTAAGGGTTGGACCCTACAGTCCATTGACTTCAGAGGGAATTCTGCAGAGGTAATGACTCTGGGATTGGCCAGAGGCCGTACTGTGTGTTGTTATTCTTGGCTCCCGTCTCCCCTTTTTATAGCACAGTAACAAGGCTGAAAGCACAGGGGAGACCATGATGGCTCCATAGCAGGGCTATTCCCTCTGCAAAGGAGAAGCAAACAAACAAACAAGACCTGCCTGGGTGTTTTCTTCTTTTTTCATAGACTCCAAGGCCAGAGGAGACCTTTGCCATCACCTGGTGTGATGCCCTGTAGGATGGCAAGCCAGGAGCTTTCCTGCCAGGAAACTGGCTGACAGCTGCAGCCGTGTCTTGGACAGAGCACAGCTTGAAGGGGGGTAGCTTGGAAACTGGTGCTGGCAGACAAGGTAGCAGAGGCCACAGGAGCTGCGTGGCCTCAGGAGGCTCCTGGGGGCCACAAAAGAGTGACCTGCCCATGGGCAGGTGCTGCAAGCACCGGTGGCAGAGCCATGAGAGAGCTGGGCAGCAGGGCTGGGGGTGGCTTGGCAAGCAAAGGTGGCCATGGCCCCTGTGAGCCTCTGACTGCAGAGAGCGCCAGGTGTGGAAGCTGTGCTTTCCCTGCTATCCCAGAACCACACCTGGAGGCAGGGACTAGGCTGGGCTCTGCTCCCAGGACCTCCATCTCGCACCAGGAGGCCCATCATGCACCAAGGGGCATCCTGGTTGGGAGTGCAACCCTGAGAGCAGGGCTGGAGGGGTGGGGTGCTGACAGAAAGGAGCAATCATCTCAAAATACAATTTTTTTTTTAAATTTTGACAAAGCTTGCCATCACTGAGGATTAAGCAAAGTTCATAAGCCAGTGAATAAGCTTCCTACAATATCAGCATGTTAGATTGGGTGGAAAGGTCCAATGGAGAAGCATCCAGGAAACATCTTTCATGCCTGCATATTAAATTTAATCTGCCACCCTTGTCTTTTAAGACTCAGCATTCATCTGCTGAAAAAAAGATGTTGATCTGAAAGAAAAAGAGAGGGGGGAAAAAAAACCAGTCTGCTATAACAGTTTGCTTGGCAAAGTGGGAGAGTCTTAAGGAGAAATTAATTGTGTGCGAGTTACAAAGAGCCACCCCGCACTGCAGACACAGGGCCTATATATGTCACTGTCGCCCTCAGCCCAGCACTGTCCCATTGGCCTCTTCATTCAGCACAGCTATCTGTCATGAAGAATTTAAGTTTCATATTTTCGTCTGTCAGTTGCGAAAAGGCCTGTCAGCTGAAGCTTACACTACCATTTGCCAAAAGGCCTATAGCCCACGCTGACAATACACTCTTATATTTGTGCTTCCAGGCTCCAGATAATCCCCTCACTTTCCTCCTCAGCAGTCCAGTTATGATGAGGCTTAAATTGCATATTTTGGGGTTTTTTAAATCCAGATTTTGCTGATAAATGCTATCAGCAGGAATGAAATGAAATACAGCACAGTTTAGCTCTTATTACCAGCATAAAGCCTACTATGGGCATTTTGTAAGGGCTATAGAGACAGTATTCATATTAAACAGGTTAATGTCTATAATGTCTATAGTCACAGGAACTAAGTTTAGGAATGCTAATATCACCTTTTATCTACTTTGTTTGCCATCCCTGAAAAAAACCCACCCATCGTTCAAACAGGACATTTCCCAGTTTGCTTCTTTAATTTGATTTGCAAAGGGAAATAATATAACCAGCTTATTACAAATCCACAGACTATTGTTTTTATGCTCTGAGATGCCACCAGATTACTTGTATAATGCCACAGAAGGAAGTGTCTAAATCCCCAAAGTACACTTTCAAACCCCAACACTTTTCCTGTAAGACAGTTGACAAAAGTACTACAAATAAAAGAGCTATAGTAAAAAACTGGTCACCAACCCATATCAATCTGATACGTGCTTATGAGTGCAAGGAGGGATACAAATAGTTAATCCTCATGCCTGTAACTTTAAGACTGCACAGCTTTGATGCTCACACATAAATAACAACACAGCGAAAAGTTAAATTGCTTCAAATACTCAATGTCTTCTGAGGATTGTGGGGGAACACAGCACAGTAACCCAGGTTAAGCATTTGCTGCCTTGTCTCTAAGAAATCAATTTTCCAACCATAATGCAACCACAAAGAAATCACATCTTTAACTCATTAAAGGCTTTTAAATTGTCTAATCGATTATGACTCAATTACATTTTTCTGAAGTCAATATTAGATTATGTTCCTATGAAACAACTTTACCATTTTCTTCTTTGGTGAAACATCATTTTTCCTTGCAGTTCTAAAATATTTTAATACAATATACTAGTGCCAGAGGTATTTCTATTTCATTGCCTCATATTGTCATTTGGAAACTAACTTCAGAACGATGTTTTTCAACCCATGGTCTGAGACAGTCTGGAAGGAGAAGAAAGAGGGACTACTGTTGGAAGTCTGCAAAAAGCCCTATGAAAAGGAGCCTTATTGTTAACAGGTTTCAGCCTGATCCACTTCTCCAACTGGAAAGGGTTTTCAGGTTTTCACATTAAAAAAAAAAAAAAAAAAAGGTTGAGAGTTACTGCCTTGGAATATCTTTTCCATGAGAATCAAGGTGGTGGGAAGTTGCTTACCCTCAACTGCCATGAGGGCAGCTGCAAGGCAATGTATAAAGTGACTCCTCTGTGGAAATGTTTCTGCACGTGCTTCACATGATATTCCTGTGATTGAAACAACTTGTGTGTGCAGATCTGAGCCAGTAAGTGTCCTCCAGGTCAGAAACTAATGCAGCCATAACGCTACTGAAAAAACTTGAAATAGAGGACTTCCATGAATGTCCTAGCTGTTGTGGTCTGGCTGTCTTCTACTACAGCCAGCTGTGGCAAATAATTCTTCTCCCAATGGGATCAAGTTCCCACCTGAAAAATATTTTTTCTGCCCCTGCTATATCCTTTGGCTGTGTCCCACCAGCAACCAAGAAGAATGAAGCTGGAAGGTAGTGCTGTATCACAGTATGTGTTTTTATTTTATTAATTTACATATGTTAAGATTTGAAAAGATTTATGTAAATAGATAACAACAGCTGGCAACATAGATGTTAGTAGTATTATTAGCACCAGCAATAATTATTAGACATCCAATAAATCTATTTTTTCCATAATGATAGTGAAATACTACCAAGACAACAGCAATGGGGCATTGTCTGTTCAATCCCTGGTTCAAAGCAGCAAGTACATCCTGCCCCAGAATATTCTCACACAATGACTTTCAGAAAAGAAGGGTGGGAATTAAGATAAATAGGGATCACTCTGAAAGGTAGGGGAAAAGGAAACGATAAAAGCTGGTGTAGGGTATAAATTGGCTCTTGGTGCATGGAGTAGTTGGAGGTGTCTGTGAAGCTAATCAGTGCTAAAGGATAGTGATTTGTGTCAGCTATTTTTTTTGTCCAAAAGATTGAAATATCTGAGGGACAGAGGGGTTTTGTTCCTGTATGTTAACACTTGGAGTATTTTGGACCTCACTATATTCTTACTGTTGTTACAAACAAGAATTCCCTTAGCATTGCATGTGTATTGACTATCTTAATTTTTTTAAAAATAGAAGTGAAAAGACTAAAATATATTTTGTTTTGGGAATAAATTACTCCAGGAGCTGTAGCAAGTGATTTGATTCCCTAAGCAATACAGAGTTTTAATGTCTGAGTTGCACTGTCTTAGGGTAAAAATTCAGAAAATAGTTTCACCTCATTGAAAAGCAGGATTTTGCTCCTGAATTCCTGGGAAGTTCCCACCTAAGCTAAGTGTCTTCTGTTTTCCTGCCTCCTGGTTCTTTTGTGTCTGGGGTTACTTATTAGGAGTAGGCTCACTGCCTCATTTAAAGAACAACAAATGGAGGAGGCAGGTCAACGTTTCTTTCTGCATTTCGTTTTATCTACAGTTTGGGAACAGCTTCAGTTAAATCCAGCTTACCATTCTCCACGGGCACATACAAATCAGTATGAGGGTGTCCAATATAATTGTAGATGAAGAAAGGATGGCAATTTTCTCCAGTATAACACATTATCTTTACAAGTTAGAAATACTGGCCTTTCTGACTAGTTTAGGTTGGGCAGTTCCCTCCTCCAACTGCTGGCTTTTAGGACTGTCATTCCTAGATGCTGAGCAGCTAATTTTAATTGCTTTAATTTTTCTGAGAAACTAAGCCCTCACCCTCTGTACAGACCCTCAGCACCTAACTTGGGGTAATAATCTCATGTGGGCAGCAGGATGCTTAACTGCCAGGCATGGCAAATACTCACCTCCCAAGCCTCTTTTAGAGATCCCAGCCAAACATTTCTTCCCTTTACTGCTACTCCTATTGCAATTATTCCTTCTTCCTGCCCTCCGGTCTCTTTGAAAGTATTTGTTTGATTATTAGCTACATTTTTCTACTTAAAGTTTGCAGCAGGGTTTACTCGACACACAGGCAGACATTAGGAGAAATCACTTCTGTTGGGTGCAGCTCTCCAGGACTTCTTGGAGGAAGCTGGTTGGATGCTGTGTCCTTTCTTAGTTGGTCCCAGTATAAAAACAACTACAGCTCATCCTGCCCTAATGCAGACACAGGCTGCTTCCACTAGAGTTGGTGGTAAAAGTCCTTACTTCTTCCCTAACTTCTTCTTCAAGCAAGATTAATGTTTGGTTCTTTGTGTATTTTATTGACATATCAATAAAGTTCCCCAGAAACTTCAGGCTCCTTTATTTTTATTTTCTTGTTTGCTTCACTAGGGGATAGGAGAGCCAGAGGCTAGGCATGTTGATTAGGGTTATACTGTTCAATCTTTCTACAATGTGATAAAGTTGTCATGGCCATCTCTGGGGAGATCACCCTTCTGACCATCAGGGGTTACATTGGTTTTGATCTGGCATTGCAGTAATGAACTTTGTTTTTTACCTTTATCAGCAGGATAGTACCTGCCTCCAGAGACAGGAAGACCCCCAGATGAGAGACACAGAGGCCACCAGTAGGACCTGTGTGAGAAGCAGTGGCAAGAACATTTGCTGGCCACATTTTATCCCACTGCTTGCCCTCACATTTTCGCCAGCAGTCGTGTAGCTCAGGGCAGGGCTGGCTGCAGGAAAATAGTAAGAAAAAACATGGTAGTGTTTCCTCTTTGAGTTACAGTATAATAAAATCAACAGCATGGAACTACTTGGCCCACTCTGTGAAACAAATAGATGGACTAAGGACAAATAAGTCCGGTCCACAATTTTTCATCTTCAATTGATCCTGGATATTAAATGGGATAGAAGGGTAAACTGGGTTTGGGGTTTTTTTCTGAGTCATCTGCAGCTGACAGAGCATAACATAGATGAAAGAACATGAGTCCTGTGGAGCCAGAAGATTTCTATGTTACCATACTGTACCTCCACAGTCATCTACTTCAAATTACTCACTTCACAAGATGTACCAAGGTGGGGGAATTTAGAGACTCCAGCTGACAAAAAGGGAAGAAACAGGTTCATTTCTCCCCCAGACAGAATGTTTATTATGTTCCTCTCACTTTGTTCTTTGAATGAGTATTTCTTCATATTTGTTAAACTATGCATCTTTGTAAAAGTCACAGCTTCCCACAATGTTAATAATTTCAGTTTGAGAGGATTGAAGGAGCAAGGGCACAATTAATTACACAGTATGACATCATTAGATTTAACAGGAAACTATAAAGATTTATTTTTTAAATGCTTCTCCACTGCAACACTAAGTGAAAGCGTAAAGCAAAAGATGATGGATTTTTTAAACGTCAAAGTAATTTTGCCCTATCTCCAGCCTTTCCATTTGCCACATTAAAGCAGCCCTGTTATTCTGTAAAATTCATAGTCTCAGTGGGAATACTACACAGCATTTGCCAGGGCCAGCTTTAAGGGTAGGCAAAGTAGGCAGCTGCCTACCCTAACAAGGAGCTAGATGCACCAAAAAAAAGCAAATCTGCAAATACAAACCATTATTATTTGCCAGCAGTAAGCATTTCCTGTTCAAATTGGCCAGAGAGAGTAGTATAATTCTTCTAGTATTTTATCAGAAAGTGAAGAAATCCGTGGGGGAGGACATGGAAAAGTCTTTCTGTCTGACTTAAAAGGGGTGAGGGCTGGCACCCTCTCCTGCTGCTCTGCTGTTTGTGGTGGCCTTTGGCAGCCAATGGGTGAGGGAGGAGGTGGTGGGAGCAGATCTGCTAACCCTGCAGAGGGCAACACACCTAACATGCTCGCTACTACAGAAAGGCCTTGCCTCTACAGGCACGTACTTTTGGAATAACTTAAGAGGGGTTGTGTTCAAAATAAACTGAATTGCAGCCCTATACAGAAGTTGGTGGGGGGGGTGTTCTCGTTTTAGTTTTAGACAGCCTGATGTTTTATTCCACATCACCTGCAAAATGGGCTAAAGCAACTCTTCTGGTTTTTTTAACTGATTTCCTTTACCTTTGCAGTTACTACACTACAGAGAAGGACTGGCATTTTAGGTTTCCAGCACCTGAAAACTGCAGTCTTGCAAGCTGGAGTCTTTTAAATGGAAAGCAAGAAAAGAATGACAGTGGTTCACAGTGAAAGAATAACTTCTGGGACCAGATACTTGAGTCTTTTAGTTCTGGATCAACCAAGCAAATGCAAATTAAGTTAAAACCCAGAGGGACAAATACACAGCACAGATCAGCTTGGAAAGCATCCTTTTGTAGAAACAAATGCCGAAGTAAAACGCAGTGCTTTAAAAGTGCATTAAGTATACTTTATTCCTCATCTCAGAGTTAATTCAAGCAATAAACTCATAGATTTCGCACAAGCTAAAGCTTCCTACGGATCTCACAACGGAGCTCCCTACTGAACCTTAGGGGAAGTTTTCTAATAACTCCCTTCCCCCACCTCCAAGGTGACCTGGAAATGCTTAGAGATTTGTGCTTAGCAAAACTCTTGTCCTAAGACTTTTTATTATTATTGTTATTACCTGTGGTTTTCTCTGAACCACGTATAAAAAAGAGAGGGGATTTCCCCTTGCACCAATTAAAACCCAAATCTCACCTCTCCTTTCTTCCCCCTCAACAAGAAGTTAACCCCTGCTGAGCTCTTTCCCCCAAGGCATCTATAAAGCCTCACAGGTGAGCTTGCTGCAGTGTAATGAGAATGAATCAGCACTGATCTTCCAACAGATAAACACCAGTCTTTTTTTTTCTAGCCACCTGGCTCTGGACTTAGCAGACAAGAAAATGGCTATGATCTGAGTTAGGTGGATTTTATTCTCTTTTGCAATATTCTTCCTTTTGTATTTTCCTTCCTTTAGCAAGCACTCTTGGGAGCAAATGTGCTTTGGAACATCTTCAGGCTGGGATTTCTTTCTTAAAATCCACATTCTGACACTTTTTGTTGGAGGAAATTACCTTGTTTTGTGTATGCTCAGTCTCTTAAAGTCTTTCAGTTGTGTCAGGACTGTTTTTTTTACCAAGTCCTTGAAATACAGATGAGTTTGTCACACCTGGACAGAAGTAACATGGAAATATTTTCATTAAAGTTAAGGTTTAATTATAATTAAACCTAGTTGTTATAGCTCGGGGAAAATGAAAAGAATTGTGTGGTTATATAGGTAAATTTGTCTTGTCTCCCTGTGGTTTTGACCATAAGAATGCAGAGTCAAGATCTGTTAATAGTTCACTAAAATATTTTCTGTCCTAGATGTGTATGAATCATATAATTGTTTGCCTAATGAAGCTCTTAAGAATAACTAGAAGAAATGAAATGCATTAAGGAGTCTAACAGGAGAACAGGCCGTTGCGCCAAATTACTTTGAATTTTTGTGATTGTTCTCAAGTGGGGAGTAAAGTGGGAGGATGAGAAGACAATTCTCCAGTTCAATTTCTACCTCTTCACTCATTTCATGTTATAAAAATGTGGTTTATAGGACTGCTTTCGATTCATTGTCTGGTCCTGGCAGATAGGTACTGTTCTGTTGCCTTTAAATTTCACCTTTCCCTCTTACATGCTTTGAGGAGAACATCACCAAATAACGTTAAGTCCTGTTTTCTTGAGTACTCTTAAAAAGTATTCCTGAGCAAATACACTTATTTAGAATTTGTAATGTGAATTTTGGGCTCTGCTGCTACCAAGAATTTTTTCTAAGCTAATCACAGGAAAGAATGAGGAGTCCATGTTTTGAGCCTTTCAAATGTGTGCCTTTTGTCTGCTGCTTTTTTGCTTTGTTCACTCTAAAGGAAATGGTCTTTCTGCAAAAAAAAAAAAAAGTCACAGAAATATTTATCATCAGTCTCATGTGCAGTGGAGGTATTTGTACCAGATAGCAGCACAGATATATTAGCTAGAGTTCATCTTGGGTTAAATTCTGGTTAAATTCTGGAAAAGTCACCGGAGAACAAGCTGTCTATTTAACTGGCATTTTGTATCTACAAGGGAGGCTGTGTTGCTAAAACCCAGGCAGGGTAAATATCCCTTGTGTTTAGAGAACCAGGATATTAACAGATCTGCTGCTGAATTTGTAACAGCTACCAGTGTTTTACTGGTTTTGTTGTGTCCCTTACTCATTACAATGTATTCAGGTGCATTTCTATACATGTTTGTTGAAATCTTCCTTCTCAAGAGCTGCATTTTGGGTTCAGTCACTGCCCGTGGATTATTCCCTGGAAATGGAATGTTAATTGTGTTGGGGACAATAGATGCCAATATTGATTTATATAAATAAACATTATTATTCTACACATAAAGGATCTTTTGTTAAAACAATTTTCTTTCTTGTGGATTTGAAAAGAAATATAGTCTCATTTTCTCGCGTAGACTTAGATAAGAGTAAATAATTTTTCTAGACCGCACTTTGTGCGGAAAGAGAAAGATGGTCAGAGAAATAGCCATGTTATTTATAATACATAAGAATTAAAAGTAATTAGTGGAACAGCACAACTCAGAGGATTCGTAATAGAATCCAGAGATTTTTCTCTTCCAGGTGTTCAGATGCTAGGTAATGAACATGTCATAAATACCTCCGTGGTGAGGTCACCAGTTTCAATGAGGTTTTCGTCAAGAGTGGCAGGAAGGCATTAATGCATGAGCACTGGTCACTGGGAGAACATACACCGCTTCTGCCTGTCACAGAGGGGTGAAGACTGGGCTGTGTTGGTGATGGGGCTGGTGTGGACCTAAACAAGGGACTTTCTGCCAGGGGCGGCTGTCACCATATACACTGGCATATGCTGCAACTGTCTGTTGTGGCTGTCCTGGGGGGACCTTGTGGGACATAGCACTTGCTGTGTTTGCTGTGATTTCTGCTGGGTTTTCTTTGCCAGATGAAGCTGTGTACAAATGCAATGGCAAAGAGTCCCTAACAGGCTTGCATGCTGGAAGCAGCAAATTATGGCTTATTTTATGCGGGAGATGTAAACTAGATGACTGTGCTAACTCTGGCCTCAGACTGTACTTCCCACAGTTTGTTTCCATGTAAAAATCATTACTTAAAGGAAATGCTACACTTGCTAACGTCAATCTGTACTCTTTCTGACCTGTAGAGGAGCAGGGTTGGATCCCAGGTGTGCCTTTTCTGTTTGAAGGCAAAGCTGCTCCCAGACTTGCCTAGAACAAAGATCAAATCTTTATTTAGCTGAGGATTTGTATTAACATCATTAGAAGTTTAGCTGTTGTTTTGAGCCCTTTGAAAACAGCAAACAACTTGGTCAGAGGGCCATGTCATTCCAGCACTAAAGAGAATTAATTCCTTTTTTTTATACATGGGAAATATGGTCTGTGCACTTTCTTAGCACTGCTCAGAGGTGTGAAGAGAGCCTAACGCTTGGAGCTTAGCTACATATACCTTTAAGTATTTCTAATTGAAAAACACAAAGCATTGTTTTCTCTTGGAGAATCAGTTCCCACTTTGGATTTAGGGAAGAATGCAACACTGAGATAATCTCACTTTTCCCATCATCATCCTTTCATTCTTCTTTGCTCCCCCCCTCCCCAGACACAAGGTGACATATCCAAGTACTTGTCCTTCAACAGATTCTTCAGCAAGCAACAGAGCAGAAAGCCCTAATATCTATTCATTTGTAATCTGTCATTCTTAAAGTATTAAGGACAATTGACTTCACATGTCTCAGGTAATTAGAATAGTCATCCTTTGCTCCAGATTTTTAAAGTAAGTGTCTCAAACTCTTAATCAGTACATTTATTGATGTCTTTCAACATATCTGTTTCTTGTCACGTCTGTGTTAGATTTGAAAAAAATCTTGCATACTGAATTCTGCATAAAAATTATTTTAAAAACCTTTTTCTGTTGCTTTTGTAATTAAATAAAATATATTAGTGACAACGTGGTATTTTCCACATTCAGAGTAATCAATCTCTTTTTTTAATATGGAAAACTGCTCAAAAGCAAATCAATAAATATAAATGTCAGGAGTTACATTTATACAAATGTTTTAGTACTTGTTTTCCCAAGTTTATATTTCCACATCAAGCAATATTAACTATGATAATAGCTAATACCATTTTACAAGCTCCAAGGGGCTCATAAAAAAAGGTTGTTGGATTTCTTCAGCTGTTACTGATCTTAGCAAGAAAAAGCAGCCATTCCTCACCTCAGAAACCCAAGTCCTAACTTTGGCCAGTAACACAGGTTTATGTGATTTTTTGTTAGCTACATATATGGGAGATGTCTAAGAACAGGTACACATAAGTTCAGTGTCCTCGGTGCCCTCTTGGAGGATGAGCACTCTCAACAGATAGCGCTCTCCTGGTCTGGCAGATCAGTATTTGTGAGAAGAGAAATCTTTAGGGCTTGCTAGGGTATTGCCATTATTCTATAGCTATGACTATAGCGGCTTATCCACAAATAGGTTTTGGGGGCTCACTTGTCACATTGCTCACTCTAGCTGTCCTATTCAAAACACTCTTCCCCAGCATCTCTTTAGCAAGGAACGGGCAAGTCTTTCAAGTAGTGGTTATTTAAACCATCCTGCAAGTGAGTCTCAGGCTAACTTCATGTGCTGGACAGGAGAAAAAAACCCAACCTGGAGTTTTTTATTAATTTGAAGGCAGAGTGGGAAAGCAGGCCTTGAGAGATGCATGTCTCTGTCATTGCTGCAGTTTTCTCCTGTTAGCCATACCATACCAAAAGCAGGAGAGTGTTTCTACAGCAAGGATTTTGCATGAAGAACTGGAGCCATGAAATCAGACCAATGCGGAGAGCAAAGCTGGTCCCTCCCTCCTTTTGCCAGAGTTTGCCCTTGTGCAACCCACTCTCTAAGACTTTCTGCCTTTTAGGATGTTGCAGTCCCATTCAGAGACTAGTTTGAACTCTCAAATGGAGACTGTCATCTTGTTGTTGGGATTTTTTTTTTAATATTTGGCAATAAATCATTAACAAAGGATGGAGAAAAATATACTGTGGTAAAACAAAAGCTTTGGGATAACTTGGTGTTGTCACTATGTCTTAGCTCTCCCCCAGCCACAGGATATTCCTCAGCGTCTCCCAGGGGAATACGCATTGTAGACAGACTAGGAACCACATGTAGACACACACGCTATTAAATGGATGCTGTGCAGACCTTTTGCACATCCAACTTTTTGGAAGAAACAAGGATGAGCTCCAGCAGCTCTTCCTTTGATGGGCACTCTCTCTCCTGTACATCATCATCTTCAGCTCTGCAGACTATACCGATGACAACAAGAAGAGAGAAACTCAAGCTGATGGGGTGTAATCCAAGCTGAGCCTTAGAGCAGACCTGGCTCTCCTGGGAAAGGTGCTTGCTCATTATAAGAGAGCTCTTTATACCTAAAGGCTGTGTATATGATTTGATACAGGGGATACAAAGGAATCCATCTGAGGTGTGCTTATTAGAAGTTGTCCTCTTTTCAGTGAATTTCTCCCCTCTTCCTTTCATTTAATTTCTCTTTGGGAGTTGGGGTGGGTTAAAACAGGATTGTGAGGATGTGGAAAGAGACAACTCCTTACTGAGGAAGAATCTCATGAGTCTGTGGATGCTGCGTATGCTAGTACATGACAGAATACCCTGCGGGCTTCAAATGAACCCCCAGTTTCACCAGAGAGTGGAAGACCCATGGGGTATAAGGCAGCTGGCAGTGTCACGAGTGCTGTGAGCGCTGACTCTTTCAAAACATGTATGTGTTGAGCAGAATAACTTGATTACAGACAGGGAGTTAGGTCTGCCTAAGTAACATAGCATTGCAGGTTTCTGTGGTAATGATAGCTGTCCAGATCCAAAAAACAAAACTAACTCTTCATGTGGATGGTTATCTCCATCAGCCAAGGAGATATATCTCAGGACTTCAGTACGTTGGGTACCAAAGTGATTCTAAATTGTAAACCTTCAATAGCTCCATGTTCATAATGTATGAATCCTCTGATTTACCTTACTTCTCCTTTTCTTAAGAAATGAATTGGTTCTGCACATGCATAATACTTCTTTTTGTAATATATTACTCAACATGGAATAATGAGGAATACCAAGCTTGCACTGAGCATCAGAAGGACAATACTTGCCTCCCACTGAATAATTTTTGTCTCTTTAAAAGATTCATTTCCAGATTACTGAATTATTTTAAACATAATATTTAACCTTCACCTTCTTTAGTTTGCATGCACATTAAACAAGCCTGATAATTAAGGACTGTTGCATCTTGAAAATTTGGGGCCCCATTCTGAAAACTATTACTCTTACAAATAATCTCAGTGGAATAATTGATGTAAAAGTAGCTGTGGTTTTAATATATAGACAATTGGATTTAATGTTTTGCTTTCATCCATTTCATTGGAAGGTACTTACCTGCATCCCTCTGACTGCTTTGAAATTATTTTATATGGGTATCTAAACATGCACACAGTGATGTATTGCTATGTTTATCACTGTTTTAGTTCACCGACAGCCACTTCAGCTGAGCTGCAAATTCAAAGTCTTCCCATAGGAGAGGCTAATTGACTTGTGCTTTTGTGGTTTATAGTGTCACCAAACCCCTTAACACAATTCTAGCTCTCTGTTGAACGGATGCTAATCTGTTCTTACTCTAACTATTCACTTAATATGGATATAAAATCTATCTATACTTCTCTTTCCTGAGAAGACACTTTATAATTCAATTATGGTAGATATTGTATCAACTTGAGACATTGTGACTCCATGTAAAAGTAATGTTTTAGTGAAGTTTATATAGATTTTGGCTTTCTAAGATATATATAATACTTCATCAAGAGGGAAAATACTGATACTGGCTCAGTTCAAACTTTTGTTTCAGGACTGGGACAAAAGAAACTTGGTTTCATAAAAGTGTCCAGAGCAATTTTATTGTTTATTAAAAGCCATAAAATATATCTATATTTGCTGTTACATTATAAATCATAGGCTTTTTCAAAACTAAGACTGCATAGACTCGATCTCTCTTTCTTCGGTTACATAGCCACAAAAATGAGTTATCCCATGCACTACATTTTGTCAGCGTTCAGAATGATACTGCCATGAATCCAAGAACTAGAAAGGGGCCAAAGTGGAAGCCAGGGATAGAATCAGGGCTTAGCTTTATCCCAGTGTGACTCTGTTGACTTAAGAATAATAGCTGAAAGCTTTAGAGTATGAGAGTTCCATCACAGATGGGAGTTTTTCCACATGGAATTTAGGAAGGAGATGGAATGGGAGTTTGAAACCTTCCTTCTTGCTTAGGGAACCGAAAGTGTTTGAGGTAAAAAGGGAGGCTGTTCTTCACTCCTGGTCTAGAGGGCTCAGCTTCTCCTGAGTGGAGATACTAGGGGTAAGATTTTAGCTCAAGGTGGCAGAAAGCCTGTGAGGGCAATTGCTATCCTGACTTTACTCCTCATCCCATTTAAACTGGTGAGTACCTCTGAAGCAGACACTGGAAGAATTTAAAGTCCCAGGTCTGAATCTGAGCTTTATTTGACACAGAATTAGGTTTTTAAGCTAAATTATAGTACTGTCCCTCTGGCCAACCACAGGTGGTGTGGTAAAAATGAGCAGCTTTATGGTATGTTACCATTCATGTTCTTCTGGGGCAGATCCAGCTTGGATGTCTAGAAAGCACAAAGCACACTGGAGCTGTAGCCACAACAAATAACGAGTGGGTTGGTGTGAACATTTTTATCTGCAGTATGTATTAATTGTTCTTTACTTCCTGACAGGAGAAGCTGAGCACACCTGAAAAGAGAGGAATGTTAGGGTATGCCTGGGGAAATGTGGGAAGCTGAAAGGCAAGGCCTGGTGTTCTTAATAACCATTATAATAAATTAGCATATTGTACAAATAATGCATCAGAAAAAAGAAAAAAAAAGCTGTCTTGTAAAGCAGGACATAATTCTGCGACATGTCTACTGTCTCTAGATAAAAATTTCAATGGTTTTCCCAAGAAGAAGCTTTATGCAAATGTATACTGTCATGTGAATCAGATTGAGGGAAGAAAGACTATTTATGCATGAAATCCAAACATGCTTCTGGGGAAAGGAGAGGAGAAATAAACCCTTTCTTTCACCTCAAATACAATATATGTGCAATGACTAAAGAGAAATGAATGTGTCATCTCTATTACTGACACTAAGTGATTTCCCACTAACAATTAGCATGAATCATAGTGATAAAATTCTGAGATGGAAAAGACCTATTAGAACATCTAGTCCATCTCCCTGTAAATACAGGAATCTCCCTGAAAATTTCTATACAAAGCAGTTCACTGCCCCAGAGTTTGTGTTTTCACCAGTGCCACTTCACATGGGCATTTGTTAAGAAGTCTTTACAACTACCACATCCGTTCTTCACCTGAAAATAGAATTACATCCATTCTGCTCTTCCAGATCAACGTCATTCTGGGGAGACTTTTGGTCCTATGAGTACCTGGAACTTACAATATATGTTGTTGCTTTACAACTTCAAATACAATGGGTTGTCTTTGCTTCCACACACCACAGAAGATGTACAAACTGTTCATGTATTCAGAAACAGCACAGAAAGCAAGCAAAGGGAAATGCTTGGTTACAGTGGAATAAAATAACATAGCAAAAGCATTTTGGGTGACACCAAACTGGATTTAGCTATGTGGAGAAGGTGCATATGAAGGTGTTTGTGACTACCAGGTTTGGGGGCTTGTTTTATGCCATCTTTACCCCACAGTTAGGTTAGAACAACCTTAGCATTGTTCAGACTCCTCCCATCTTGGAATGACCTCCAAAATAATCTGTTCCTGCTCCCTTTTCTCCCCCCATGTCCCTTCTACTGGGCTGTGCAGGAGGCAATGGCACATGCCTGGCTGTGCTGGCTCTGCTCCCACTAAGGGTCTCTCAAACAGAGGGCAGCTCTCAGTCAGCAGCACAAAGCATCCAGGATGCAGACCACAGTCTGGCTCTTTGTAACCACTGGGCCAAGCTTCAATGGGAATTTAGGATCAAGTTTGGCACTAATCCCTTTTTTAATAATAGAGATGTACCACTAGAAACAGAATCGGCTGGGAATGCCTTTGAAGGTAGGCAGTGTGTGAAGCAAGCCTGGAAGTTAACTCTCATATGCAGCTTGGCTTGAAAGTCAGGGCAAGTAGGTTCGTTTCACTGCAATCTCAGCATACGCAGGCTAACTGCTTATTTATCTGAATCTGTAGCTGTTTGCACTAGTGTGATGCTGTAGGCATATTCCATGCCTACATTGAAAACTGCCTGACCAGATTCTGAGCTGACATCAATTGATTTTTCCCCACTAATTTTCATAGAAAATAATTTCTCATCCCGAACGTTCTGCATGAATCTGAGATGCAAGGCCGGGCATTTTGCTGATCACCCTCAGGTGCACATCATTATGGTTTGATTCAATTCCTACCAAAGTTGACTGGAAACTTTCCCCTGTGGAAGTAGAGGTTGCAAGTGAATGTGGAGATATAGAGCCAAATGCTGTTGTGGGAGTTTTTTTTAAAAAGAGGTGTTTGGGGTGTGTGGTGACTCTGTGTTTGTGGCATCCTCCCACGTCCCTGCAGAGGAGGCAGCAGTCCTGTGTGGGAGCTGCTGCTGTCCCAGGAGGGAGGAATGAAACAAACCCTCTGCGTGGGTAACATCAACTACCAGTTTTGCACAGGTGCCTGTGGCTGAACAGCATTTATGTGTATGCAGCCTGGAACAAATGCAAAGGCTGATCAGATGATCCCAGGCAGATAAATTTTTAAAGGGTATTGTTCCTCTGAAATGCGTCAATTTGCCCCATGTGAGCTAAAATAATTTAGATAAAATTGATCTGCTCATGGTTTTTCTGATGGCTTGTAATTATTTTTCTGAATTACAGTGATCTTAAAATATTTCTTGCAACAGCAGCCGATACAAAATTTTCAAGCACAAATCAGATTTACTTTTTATTTAAAATAGATAATGAGCATTTAAAAATAAGAGTTCGCCAGTCCTGGCACAGACCCAGTCATGGGTGTCCTGATGTATAACTGAGCACAGATCATTTTAAAAACAAGAAGTTTGCTGAACAAATATAAGCTTCCCACAGCCTGGCATGTCTGTCCCCAGGGACCAATGAACTTCCCTGTGACTCAAGATATTTTTAATTCTGCTCTGGACTTTCTCCAGGAAATCAGTAATAATTACTAATTGTATTTTTGTAAGCTAAATGAAAGGATGCATTCTTTCTTGAAATTCTCCCTTAGCTTTTGCAATTAATTATGTTGCTCTTTTGTGTGATCAATCCTTGTCTTTGTATGACAACTTCACTTAATCAAATAGTGCTGTGTAGCATGCCAAGGGTTCTTAAGTGTGAGATATTTTCTCAGTTTTATTGTCACTTTTTTCTTTCTGCTGCTACTCACAACTCTTCTAAACTTTTAGCAAAGCAATGTTTTACCAAAGTGTTCTAAAACCATCAGGGGAAATTTGCATGAGATTATTGTAACTTGGCAAAGCCCCCCTGCCATGCATGGAGCTATAAACTGATTTTTACCAGCTGAGGATATGTCCTTACATCACCAACACATACTAAGGCAGTTTTCTGACAAAACTATTCTTTCAACAGAAGGTCAGTCAAAACTCCTAAATGACCTCAGGTTTTCTTTCTAAACCCTTACTATATGAAATAATATATTAAAACAGACTTACATGACCACCTTAAATTATATCTTAAAATTATCCTCCTGCAATATGCCCACACTGGAAATGTCAGGCAGAAAGGAGCTGGTTTTGAGTGGTTTAGAGAAAGTCTTAAACACTTAGGTTGCTGTGCGATTTTGTGGCAAATCTTACTTCTTCTTTTGCAGCCAGGGAAGGGTTTTTCCATGGTGGAAGTGTAGCATGTCGGTCATTCCAGCATAGCATGGCTGCAGTATTGCCAGCATTATATGTTCAAAAGTCAGGAGACTGGTTTACACAGAGCAAGGTCCTTACTTTAAAATTAATCATTTTCCCTTCCAGTTTCTTATTTTTTAGGGTGCCCTAGGGTCATATTTCCAAGGGCCCTTCTGTATCTTAAAATGAATAAAAAAGCAGACAAAATCAACTTTGGGAAAGGCGGCAACCTCATTGCTCCAAGACCTGGGGCTTTAAGAGCAAGATCTTACCAACCTTGCAGTGGAAAAAGCAGAACTGGTTGGAGCTGCAGGGGAAATGTAGTGGTTTTATCACCACAGAGGTGTCAGTGGGTCAAGGATGAGTCTGAATATCTATTACCATGGAAACCCTCTCTCCCTGGAGGCTGCAGAGGATGGGCATTGCCCATTCAATGCTCCACCAAGGTGAGTGAGCTGGGCTGGAGCCCAGGGTGACATCAGCTGTTAGGAAAGCACTGAGGATGCTGCTTACCTTTCATCATGGGATCACTCTCACAACTTAATAATGAAATAATAAGCAAAGGCAGTAACTGAAATGTTCTGTGCCAGTGTAAATATAAGTGGTTAGCGAATAGATAAGATACTAAAAGACATTGTTAAAATACAGTGCCATCACTGTAGCATGAATCAAACTTCTTGCTAACGAGTACCACAGTGGATTCCTCTGTGAAGCTTTTTACACAGAGTTCCTAACTGCAAGGAGAATGAGCAGGCAGAGGAAAGGAGTAAAAAAGTAGAATGCTTAATAAATGCTGAAAAGTAGCTTCAAATACTCAGACGACTGACCTGCATCAGCAGAGCCTGGAGGTGCATGCTCACCTTAAGAATAGTTGTAATCTCATGGAAGCAAAATAAAATAAAATAAAGCATTGTGGAGTTGTATGGCCCTGCTTGCAAGAGTAATGCCAGGGATCTGTTTCTTGAACCAGGTCCTTTATGCAAATACCAAGTCACAAATGTGGTAAGGATTTATTTTATGTTCTTTCAGATGAAGATGGGTTGGCTGTATTCAGTATATTAAATCCTTCCTGCTGCTAAGCTTAAAGAAACTGATTTTCTTGTAACATATTTTGATTTGACTACTGTAGCTTCCAAGTGCTATAAAGCACTAGAGTAGTTTGCCTTGGCCTCACACCTAGTTACAGTAGTGCTAACTTTAAAATTGCTGGAGAAACCCACATCTGGAGGCAATTGAGTGAATTTTAACCAGCTTTGGTGGTAATATGCAAGTAATATTTCATCCTCGTGTGTATTTCACTCATCTTATAAAAAAGATGCCTCATTCCAAGACTCCTAGACATATTTCTTTGCTGTCTCATATATCAAGAGTATCAGGCTAAGCAGACCGCTTAAAACTGGATATGTCCAAACACTCTCTTATCCTAAACAACGGTGAATATTTTTTGCCAACACTTCCATTTCCTGCAGTGGAAAAAAAATATATAACCCCAAAGCCTTGGCCAGATCCTGCTTTCCTTGAAAGGCATGGCAAATTTGTCAACAAAACACTCTCTGGCTCAATAGTGGAGGGAGAAGTTTAACAGCTGGAATTAACCAGCAGGAATAATGTGAAGCAGGCTGAAGCTTCGGATTAGGTTGTCTAATGCTGGGGTTCAAGGCTGAGCTTGCGTTCCGATCTGCCTGTGCCAAAATCACGGAAGCGACATCCAAAACCAGAACCAGAGAGCAAGCCCTTTCAGCTCTGGATTTGGCCCAAAGCCAGACCAGGGCTGTGGGCATTGGTCCAGGAATCCAGTGCTGAGACACCCGCAGGCCCCAGATTCAACGGCTTGAAACTCCAGTCTTCTACCGTAAAAAATATTAGTCTGGTGCAAAGAAAGTACTTTTATTTACAAAAATGTTGAAAGCATAAGTAATTAATTCCTATTTTCATGGACTGTTTCTCTGACTGTTTGCAGGAGGATGACCAGCCATATGGGAGACAGGCATTAAACTAAACAAGACCCCAAATTGGTTTTATTCTTTTTTTTATCTGAAGGGACCACCACTGGTGCAAGGCTCATTTCTTGTAGTGCCTCAAAAGCTATTAAAGGCAATTGTCATGTTGGACAGACTGGGAGTTGAAATCCGGAGATACCATCCTATTGGTGCTCCCAACATTTGCCTCCTCCACCCCTCTCTGACATGAATTTAATGCAGGTGCAGACACAAGCCTAACATAAGGGAGCAATTTTCTGATTCATTCATGTAAGACCCTGAGGGAGAGTAGGAACAAGATGTACAAAGGTAATGTGGCATTGTTAAAAAATTAACTTTGCTTCCATTTTATGGAGCCACAGTGCTGTGTTGCTTAGTTACGTGGATCAGGAATTTAACTGTAAACAAGGTATTTCGCTCTTCAGTCCCTAGGGTTTTCAGCTCCATTTGAAAAGCAGTTAAAAAGGTGCATCTTTTGCTATATCCTTGGGTCCCTTCTTACCATTGCTTGTACCCTTTGTGTCTGCTGCTGCTGTTCCAGCAGCAATGGGAGACGGGGGTGGTGGTGTCCATGCTAGCGTGACCACTGCCGGGCTACAGCCACACTCCCCTCTGAATGCTGCACTTGTTCAGAGACGAGACAGACTGCTTATGACTTTTGTTTTGGTTTTTGTTTGTACAAATCCTGGCTGCACGGGTTCCAAGCGTTGGGAGTTTGCCAGCTGGACTATGCACTTATTCAAGCTGTTGGAAGTGGAAAAGGGGTTAATTATCCCAGTATATTATTACATCACTAGTGGAAATTCTGTTTTTGCCCTCAGGATCTCCACTGCTGTGTCTTCTCAGAGCTGTTAAATATGACAAGGTCACTCACCCTGCTTTAGTAACAATGAGTGCTAACAAATTTGAGGGTTGCATGCATTGTCATTGCTTAACAGGGCTGTCCCTATAACCGCAAGCATTGCCTATGCCTTGTACAGAGAAAACCTCACAGCAAGAGAGATGTTAGATTACACTGCTTTATGTTGGAATCTGTTTATAAAAATACAGTGACGTACAACTTCCCTGCCTATTTACACTCTAAACAAGATTAGGCAACTAACAAATACGGAGAAGATGGGGAGAGATAAGTGATGAAGAGAGGTTAAGAAGTAGGGCTGAAGATATGAACTTTAATTATATATATATATAATATATAAATACATTTAATAATATATTTTATAAGATATATATAATATATTAAAATATACTTTAATTGATAAGGCAAACTTTCAAAATATTTTTCTCCTCTGTTTTCCTTCTGGCTCTGCAGATGGCTGGGGAGAATCTGTCTTTTACAACATCATGTATTGAAGCAACATGCACTTTTGAAGTTTAGTCACCCACTAATTACTAGTCTTTCATTAACAGCACAGACACACAAATGATGAAGTACTTGCTTATATCCAGTAGTCTCTATTGTTGAGGCTTAAAAAAATAAATCATTAGCTACATGCTTGTTAAGCATGCTGAAACTGTTTATGTAAACTGCCTTGCTCTTATTTTGGCTCACACCGATGGTTAAGATGCTTCAGCTAATATTTCTTATTTTAAAGAGCGGGCTAATTGCCTAAATGTCAGAAGTGCTGAGTATCGCTTGTCTTGGAGAGAATGGGAATGTAATGTGGGTACAATTCACCCTAAATGTGGGTCACTGTTAGAGAGTTGTTGTCTGGCTACCAATTTGTAAGAACAGCATTGTCACAGTTGGGGAAAACCTCCATTGTGGCCACAGCCACACAGGTCTCTCAAATCTCATGTAGTTTAGGAACAGTTTTGCATTTCTCCACTGAGAGTGCTATTCAAGGGAATATCTGAAGGCTGAGGCAAACATTAGTAAGCAATGCACTTGTTTGGTTAAGACTTCAGCCTTGACCTCCATCTTTAAGCCCTTGTTCATTATTAATCACGTGTTTCCTGAATCAAAGAGAATATTTTTGGAGAGGGAAAATTGTTCTGGGACTGGAGCGTTATATGCCAAACAGACTTGCCCAGATGACAAATAGCCTTCACATGATAGCCAAGGTTCATCCAGCTGCTCGGCCCCGTACCAAGTGATTGATGGTGTTGATGTTCTAAATAGGCTTAAGATATGCCAAATATCAGGGCTGTAACAAAGTCCTTCAGATATATACTGTAGATAGGCAAGAAGGCATGTTCCCAGCATATGGCAATTCTGAGAGCAGTGTCAGGATTACAAGTAACCTCACAGGGTTTGTCTGGTTTCTTTCGAAGTTAGACAAAAACAGTTTTCTGTGCCGGAATGAGCAGGGTCATGCAAGGTCTGCGCGAAGCTTCCGATTACCACCGATTTTCTCTGTAACTGGACACCCTTCAGAGTTATAACAACATTTGATTTCTTAGCAGAGATCAATAAACTGTTTTTCTGCCACAGTTCTGAGGAGGAAAGAAGAATAGGATGTGCTCAGAAGTTGCTGTGAGGGGGGTTTTATATCTTAAAGGAATGGGAAATTCACACCTGAGTATTTTTATCTTAGTAACATAACACTGCTGCTTCTTTCTACTAATCCACAAAGGGCTGTTCATCGATATACCACAGGATCAGGCAGCTGCACCACAGAAGCAATGGTTTCATTGATCACTCCTTTCCCCCAGAGAAACTTCCTTTATTTTGTATTTTCCCTTTGCAGTAAATGCAGTTCCCTGGATTGAGTGGGGCTGCATGCCTGCTAGGCGGGGAGCAGAAGCACCGTCTGGGAAATGCTAGGATGCTGGAGGACGAGCTACCCTCTGTTCCAGATATAGGACAGGAAGAGTTTAGAGTCCAGGGTGGTAAGGCTTTTCTCTACTTTGTCATTTGGAGGTGATGTCAGCATTACACTAACCCCTCCCTGACAGCTAGCAGGATCTCAGACCCCTCACTAAGGGACATTCTCTGGTGCAGCCCCACCGCTTGGCATTTCATATCTTCATCTGCCACTGAGCCCTGCAATTTAGACTGGGAAATGTGTGTTCCTGGCCCTGCGAGCTCTCCACACAATGCCATAATCTTGCTTTCTAAGAGATTAACCCATCTTGGGTTTGAGCATGTGTTTGAACAGTTTTCTAGGAATGACGCTGAGGAAAGCATCTTTTGTGAAAAGGCCTTGATGGTATAGGCTATTTCCTGCCAAAACCAGCACACTAGGTAATTGGAAGATGAGTCAGGCTCACACGTGCAAAAGCAACTTCTCTACTGAGTCACTCCAGTTTGGGGCCAGCAGATACCTACTGGATGCTGCCGTGAGAAGTGGCCAAGACAGCCTCTGCCGTGCACCAGACCCGTAATGCAAATTGGCCATGAAATAGGATCAAGTGACTGCAGGGCAATCATATTTAGCCAGACCATACCAGTAAACTCAGGATCAGCAATGCTCTGAAACACCAGCTGAGCAACAGAGAATAGTGTTTCGTAATAACCAGCTCAGTTCAGGGCCATAACATGGAGCAATTGGCCTGTGTTCCTTTTCCACTGGGCCCGGTTGTAACTGGCTTCTTAAGCGATCAGAGGTTTCAAATTTCCATTTTCTGTCATCCCCATGGCCTGGCTGGAATCAGCCAGATCCCAGAATCTGTATCTTTATTTATTGCCAACTCACTTCTTGTTGGCAGTTGGAACCATTGTGTCACCTGCCCACCGACCCAACAGGCTGTCAGTGGTGATTAGCAATTAAATCATACACCGTTCAGGGCTCTATGTTGCCTCAAGTGATTTCGTTTGCATTCAGCCTGGAAGCAGAACAACAAGCTGCATTTTAATCCACATTGTAATTTAAGTGTGAGCCTGTGAGTGGATGTTCTTATCTCTGTGTGCTCCATTTCAATGGAGCTCAAACTTGTTCAAAGTCACTCAAGTTAAATCAAAAGTGAGAGCTTGGAGGATGAATGGAAAATGAATAATCACACAATTACCTTCAACTAATTCAATATATAAATGAAACCAGAACCAGCTTTTCCAGCAGGTTCCTGTTCATAGGTAGCCCTGAGTGTGACACATCAAATGCAATGCTAAGTGTGAAGCTGGTCACAGTCACAGTCATATTCTTGACTTCCACGTTGTCTGCTGTTGGGGACATTAAAGCCCTAATGGACCACCATGGGTATGTGGTCTCACCTGCACAGCACAATTCATCAAACATTATCTAATAATTTGGGCATAGGGCCCTTAACTTTTGCCTGAATTAACTTTTTGCCTGTGTTTCAGACAGACAAGCAATCATGACTTAAAGGCTACAAGTCACTGAGGCTCTGCCACGTTCCTATCCAACCTGGTCCGAGGGTTAATCACCCTCTGTAAAAGAAGTCCCATTTCTGTTCTGTAGCCTTTTCTCCAAGTTGCATGTATAACTATCTGTAAGATAATGAACAGTGATATTCCTTACTTTTGCTGATTTTCAGTTGTTGGGAAAAAAAAATTTGCATCCCTGACTTTGGCTGGACTGATACTACTAGATAATTCTAGCTGTATATTCCAGTTCATTGAATAATTTCAGTAAAATTACATTTGGGAGCAGGAAAGCTAGATTTGCTGGACAGCCTAAATAGAGGGTGGTGATGTTGTTCCCCTTTTAGTCAACAGCCAGGATACTCTTCCAGGCTGAATTGAACCCAAGTTCAGTTTCCATATCTGCTTGAGATGGTTATGACCTGCCAGTCCCTGGCATGGCTCTGACACGGTTGTGTTGTGTTTCTAGGTGGGGGCTCCAGCAGTCTTTTCTGCTGATGCTGCTCTTTGCGTGGGATGCTGACATATCATTTAGCCAGAAGGGGTGGCAGGTGGACATGTGTCCTGAGTCTGGCAGGGAGAACACTGATTCCAAAGGTGGAATATCTCATCTCAAGCGAAAAATTTAAATATAAGCATAAAAAGTGGAACAGTGCCAAGAAGACAAATTGACAACTTCCTTTGCCTTGGGATCCTGGAGCCTGGCAGATAAGGAGCTCTCCAGCTACGGCTCCTGGAAAGAGGACAATTGCACCCCCTTCTCCTCCGCAGTAGGAGCAATTGGATGAGGAAAGTTGGCTCCTTCTCCCTCCCTGCAACTTTAGTCTCATATGCTTCTCTTAAAAGGGACCAAAAGGAATATGTCATACTGAGCAAACCGAAATATTTTTTCTTTTACACAGAAGAACTGAAACATTTTTAAATGTAATTTAAACTGTTCCTTAGACAGTTGCTCTTTTGGCTGCTAAATCAGAGAACCAAAAATTAGCTAATAATCCTGGATGATGCTGTCTTTCTAGGAATGACTTGTGAATAGGCTGTACACAAGGAATGTTTTATCTGATTATGTGCTTTTCTTATATGGTCTTTCTGTAAAGAAATTAGAAGGCTTTTTTGTTTATTATCTTCTTTTCATGCACACTGATGCAGCTGTAGTTATATGGGTGTAAAATTGATGTGACATAAGTTCAATCACTATTTCTGCTATTACTTGCATACATCAATATTAATTCATTGATCCTTCTGAAGCCTCCTTCAGCAATGGAAAAGCTGAAGACATGATGGAAATCTACAGCAAAGCTAGAAAATAAATCAAGTCCTTTGCATTTTGGTCCTGTGCCTTAACCACACTTTCTCTTCTTACTCCTTGTAACCGAGTATGTTTCACAGCATTTTTATTATTGTAACACTTGTTTAATTTAAATCCCATTACTTGTTACTCTGGCCTTGTAAATTAATGACATTCATTGGTCCCTGCCTTCCCTTCTGTATCTAGAGATATCTTCTCACTTCTCTCAGCTCTTCTCCAGGCTGAACTTCCCCAGTCCCTTAAGCTTTTTCCACATGGCAGGTTACACAGATGTCTCATTCTTGCTGCTCTCCTGAGTTCTCCCCCCACCTCAGTCCTTCAGGAAGTTCAGCACCCATCTCATCTTCCCCTTGCTACGATGGAGAAGTGTTTGGACATGTCCTCACTAAGGAGCAGATTTGAACTGGACTTCCAGAAGTCAACAGCTGCGTTGGGCCATTGAAATGACAAAGCTAGTTCTAGTTCTTGCAAACTTGCAAAGTTTCTAAATGCACCTAATGAAAGTTTGGCTTTGGATATCCCTGGCCTGTGAGCATTTGATCTGCTCTGCAGCTTTGAGTCTCCCAGTTATTTACAACTAGCTATTTGTATACTCAATGGGCTCCACTGTATGAAGAAACTGTTTAAAAATACATTTTAAAGAGATGATTTCACTGCACGTGTTTTTTTGCCAGCAGTGTGGTTTTTAAAAATGTTTTTTAAAGCCTGTGTAGGGCACAACTATGAAGCTGTACCTTAAAAGGTAAAGCAGACCCCTTCACTTGCCGAGAGTGCTCAAGGGAGCCGCTGTTGGAGCACATTGCAAGCCCTGTGCACTGCTTGAAGGCTTTGCAGGAGTTTTGCTTCCCTGTGCAGGGAAAACAGTGATAAGGTTGTGCAGAAGCAGGCAGGAAGGGTTATTTAAAAATTGCTTCAATATGGCCATTGCTATAACATTATCTGAATTGGCCTGGATCTTTAAAAGAGAATTAGCCATAATGATCTCACTCTGTCGCTTTTCCTTTTGTTTCTACTTTTCCAAGAAAAAAAAAAAAGAATTTCGTTTATCAACAAAGTTCAGTTGGGGTTTCTGCCTAGATCTCCCATGTCCAACCCATCTGTCTGTTGCGTCCGTGTCTGCCCCAGAAAGGAGTGCTAAGGGCACTCACAGAGATGGAAAGCCATGTCAACAAAATTATTTCTATCTAATCCCCCTGTCTTGATCAATGTCTGCTACCCCAAAAGAGGTAGCAGGTCAGCCAGGTCCAGCTTCAAGGGGAGCTGAGCATGCCAGTTTGCCCTGTTACTCAGTGCCTTCTCTGTTACGGCAAAGCAGCCTGTGTGGAGATGGGTCAGGAAAGGGGTAATGAATTCTCAGCTGGGTGGGAGCAGTCTCCCAAAGGGCATTTGCCTCCTGCAGACTAAACAGCTGTGCAGGGAGGTTGAAAATTATGGGACTTCAGACAACCATCAAGCCCTGGAAATACGTTCTCTCGTTGCTCAATCTCCAAAGTAGCAAATGTATCACATCCTTAAAACAACGGTAAAATCTCATTTTACAAAATTTATTTCTGAGCTGTAACAGACCCAAGATTATTTTAATAAAACAACAGACCTCTTTTCCCCTGTCCCAGAAAACAAAAGAAATTTTCAGCTTGGAACAATATTTTTGGTCAAACAAAAAGTAAACAAAGAAAAATGTGCATTTCTTATGGAAATGCAGATAGCAGTTGCTATAATTGCCAATAGCAGACTGGGTACCTACAAGTTTTATCCATACATACTTTGCACATACTGCAGCAGTAATTGGTGGCCGAGCCCTTTGTTTCCAAATGACGGGCTAAAAGCAGCTTTCTGGCCACAAGACAAGAATAGTTTTAGTTATTAAACTTAATTTTGCAAGGAGCCTTTCTACCCTGTCATAAATTCTCTTTCCAAAATGCTGTGACAATAAATTCCTTAAAAGCAAGTACAAGTGGGGTAAGGTTTCTAGGGAGAGTTAATATCTGTTACTTGACCAGCTGATTTCTCCAAAAGCATGTTTGGTTTTTTACAGCCAGATTTCTTCATTCCAATTTGGTTTGTATAAAATCTCAAAACAACATAGCTCTTCAAAATATTCATGATGAATTCAAAGGTTTTCAAATATTCTTCTCAAGCTTTCAGAAATTTTAAAAAATTATAACCCTCAGTGGTTCCTGCTGAATTTTGTGTGCCTCACGTTGAGCAGATTAGTTTTGTTCTTTTTCCCCATTGGCTCCATCAAACAAAATCTTCTAGTTTTGCATTTGCTGTCCAAAAATCCTTTTAGTCTCTTTCTTCTCTGCCTTAAAATTTCACAACTATTAAATTCCATACTGAAAAAATTGTCTTCACACACTGCCATACAATTTTATACCAAAAATGTTTGGAAGGCAAAGTAACATTCCAAATGCTAAAAGTCATCTGAAAAGGAACAGCCAATTGGGGTAGGGAGCTTAATTATTCCCCCCTGCCCCCCCCCCCAAAAAAAAAAACTCTCACACACTTCTTAAGCAGAAAATTTGGATAAAAAATAAAGAAGCTGGAAGTGGCTGGAAAAGATCTTCTGAGGAGTGATTATTTTTTTCCCCACTAGCAAAATAGGTATGGAAAATGTAAGTATGCACAGCTGTGTTTATTCCAATGATTAGACATTCTATTTCTCTGTGACCTCTCTGCATTGAGCTGGCAAGACACCTGGGTATGCTTAGAAGTGTCTCATACATACATTTACATTTATTCAACTCGGACCTTTCTTTCTCCCTCCCATGCCCTTTTCTTCTCTAAAAAGACCACAGAAAAAAAACAGTTGAGTCTGGTGCACTTCTTCCTCTCTTTTTTTTTTTTTTGTGTGTTTGCAAGGTGTCAGTTAAGACTCTGCCCAGTGCCTTTACACATTTTAAATGAAAGTATTAGCACTATTTTAACAGTGAACATAAAACCTTTCTCAGGGCCTTTTCAGGCTGAATCAGAGGGAAGGGGTGGCTGCAGTGTATCATATAATGTGACTGTACCAGGAGTACAATAGAAGCTAAGCCCCAGGGTCTGCATCTCCTGTGCTCTACATCTGTGCTTGCATTTTATTTATGCAACATATGTGTGCATGTATAATCTGGGCTATCTTTGCACTAGTGCCTGACTGCTCTGGTTGATATTGATGGATGCTTAGTTGACATGGAGAGGTTTGCTTATAAAAACAGATTGGCACAAAAATTTTGCAGTTCAGATTCTGTTACTGATGTAGAAGTGGGACAGAGGTGTGTTAAAGAGTTTCCTCACTGTCATCGGAGAAGTTTGGTTCAGAGCTGAAATTCCGCCTAGGTCTTCTGAGTCTTAATCCAATGCCCTACCTGCTATTTCAAACTTCCCCTGCAAGTATGCATCACGTTTGGATGGCAGGGCTTCCTTTATGAGTGTCCAAGCTCCAAAATTTTTCCATATTTGTTTCTCTTCTACTATCATGGAAACCAAAACCAGAATTTCCATTAAGTTGAAAGTTGCCAGATCAATTCAAGACTGATTACCTCAAGCTTATTATAGTTTTTCTCCCTGCTTCTTTGTGTTTCAGAGCACTAAATACTGACTGCAAACTGTAGATCCGGTTCTTCTTTTAATAACTACATCTTAACATATTGTTGGTTTCTTTAGAGTTACTATAAATCTAAGCTGAAGAAATATGACTGTATATACACAGAATTAGCATAAATGAAATGACAATTGAAGCATCTGTACATAAGACACTCATTTTCCTTTCCTTTCAAGCTATCCAAATTCATTAGCTGGCCTTCATACCGTGTGCTGTGTACAATACACTCCGTCAAATTTGCTTCCTTTTTTTCTGCTTCAAAACCATAACTCAAAAGCTCTGAATTGCTATTGGATATTAGTCAAAGGTTCATTTGATTTGCTGTTTTGATCATTTTTTTACAGGAAATGTTTAGGAAGGGGCAACTCCCTTACATGTATTAATTTCTACTTCATATATGATTAGGATGTGTTTGTAT
The DNA here is from genome assembly GCA_026212715.1 of Elanus axillaris. Taxonomy (NCBI): domain Eukaryota; kingdom Metazoa; phylum Chordata; class Aves; order Accipitriformes; family Accipitridae; genus Elanus; species Elanus axillaris. The sequence goes on along the minus strand of JANZLQ010000078.1, from coordinate 17,336,378 downwards.
CATTTGCCATATTAGTCTTCTTTTCTAAGGGTCAGTCCTGTGAAGGGCTGAGTGTCCAAAGCTTTCCACTGGAGTCCATAGCAGTGTTCCATGCTCAAGCACCCAGCCACAGTGCCCTCCCTGTGCAGAATCAAGCTATATGTTCTCAGGACATATTTGAACACAATCTAAAGAGAGAATTACTGGGAGATTTCTTGCACCCTCATTCCACAGCAAGGCTGAAAAGTCCTGAAATTCGAACATGAGAAAACTCAACATGGTAACCCTCTCTTCATGTGCCCCCTGACATCATCCTTCAGAGCTGGGGAAATGTAGGCAGATAGAAAAGACTTCACAGTAGAGCAATCCTATAATTAGATTTGCAGAGAAGTGTAAAGCAAAGATCTAACTCTGAGATATATGGGTTTCTGTGTACTGGTTTGGCTGCCTTTGGCTAGCTTGTTAACGCACTGGAATCTATACAGCCAGATCTGTATACTTTGGTTATGGAAAAGGGAGATAAGCAACTCTGGCAACACACAAGGTGGAAGTAAAGTGAGGGGAGTAAATGAGAACGGAAGAAAGGAATAGAAACAGCTAGGCTGGAAGGAAAGGGAGTGGAAGCAGTAACGGGGATGTGGTATGAAATCTTTTCTTTGCGCTTGAACTGGAAGCCTTTTCAGGTGGAACATTTAACATAAAGCCAGACAAAGTACTAACTTATACACTCATGTTACTAACCTTGTGTTTTACAGGAATGAGCTGGTACTGAAAGGGGTAGATGCATGGAGTAGTTTCCTCTGGTGGCAAAGCTGATTTAACAGGTTTCTACCACCTCGATTAAACTATTTGGGCTAAGGAAGAGACCAACTATTTTTTTTTACCCCTAATATTTTTAACACTTGGATCATCTCACTTGCCCATTTTTTAACCTTGCTGTGAAGAACTTGTCCTGCTGAACATGAAGTGAAGCACCCCACAGGCATAGCAAGCTTGGTGCTGCAGGTGGCAGTGATAGGGGACATCAGAAGGAAATGCCCCTGTGCCACCAGAGAAACCACATGCTCTAAGTACCCTTGGCAGCTTTACAGGGGTTTCCCTCCACTGAGCGGAGGGAGGGAGAGGAGATGACTCTCAGGCTTTGCTGTCCAGAAGCGTCCAATGGATCTAAGCACCAACCGCCAATGAAATGTGATGGGCAGTAGGTGCCTGAATCCTTCGAACCCTTTGGGGGTCACACCTTGGAGGAACCAAAGGAAGACCATCCCCCTGGGATGGGATGGGGCAGCCATGACTGTGGGAGCCTGGCCGCCTTGCAGAGCCAATACAGCAGAGGCTGCGTGGAGATGGGGAGACCTGGGGAGCACTGGGGGAGTGGGTTTACGAGGCTCCTTTAAGCTCAAAGCACTTTGCGAGGGGTGGGGAAGGGCTGCCTCCCCAGCCCCAAGTTGAAAGGAGGGCTGGAGGGAAGGGGTAGGAACCGACAGCCTCTGTGCCCTGGCCCCAGGCAGAAAGGTGGTGCGTTTGCCGCCTTCACCCCTCCCACCTTTCAGCCACATTAAAGCCCGATTATTCACGCTTGATGTCAGCAAGTCAGGGCCCCACTACCCGCTGCTCCTGGATCCCTTCCCCGAGGGGCCAGATTACCCCGGCATGCACCAGCCCATTCTGGGTGGGGTTCGTGGGGCGCCTGGGCAGGCCGAGGCCCAGGGCTGGCACTCTCGGCCCCACACAGCGCCTGCTTCATCCATTCCACCATGTCCTACGGAGACACTGCTCTGTCAGCCTCTGAGGGACGGACATTGGTGGCTCTCAAGAAGTGGCTGTTCCTCGCCCTGCCACGGGCTGTGAGCTCCCTGGGGTGACAGGCAGCCATCAGGCAGGCGGGAGCGTGTTCATACGCCGGCCATGCTGCTCCTGCCGGAGACAAGGAGGGACATCCGACTGCCCCACCGAGTGGCTGGGGCCATGGGGGATATTCTGAAAACTCATAAGGAAGGCAAGAGGGAAGGGAGAGGACTGAATTGACCCTTTTTTCCCCTTACCATTCACATGCTTACAGATTTTTATCAGCCTTTTTAGCTGCAGGGCAAAGTGTTTCTTTATAGTTCCTTCCAAAGCGCTGCTGCCAAATTCAGGCTGCAGTTGCAGCAGCTGTAACCCATCCCCCAAGGCCTGCACAGCCCTGGTCTGGGAGCAGCTCGGCAGGAATGCCTGAGAGCACTTGCTTAAATCTGGCGGGGAGACGCTTTCTGTATCCTCTAAGGCCCCTCGTCCATGCAGTGCTGTGAGCATTTTGTAAGGGCTTTTGCCAGCCTTTGCCAAAGCGGTTTGCCAAAATGCACGTGGTCACCGCAAAATGCCGCCACCACGCCCTCACAGCCTGGCCGCTGCAGGCCCCACGGGGAGCCGGGCTGTGCAGCACTTTTCAGGGCACTGTGGGCTTCCCCGGGTGCAGGGTGCAGGCTGCAAACTCCTTTCTTCCCAGGATGGGATTTACCAGCCAGTCAATGGGAACCAGAGGCAGAGGCACGCCGGGCGTGAAATCCGGGCGCCAGTGCGGGGCCAGCACTGCTCCTTCCTCCCTGCCAAGCCCAAGGCAAGTGTCCCAGTGGTGGCATTCCCAGGAAAGGAGCCGTGCAGCACCCACGGGTGGGGAAGGGGCACGGGCATGCTGGTGCTTTGCAGCTCAGCCCTATCCCAGGGCTGAAGACAAGGGAGTCGTGTTCTTGCAGGCAGAATTAGACACTTTTATGGCCTGTCTGGGGCTAGTTTTCTCTCTCTGTTTTTTTTTCCCTTCCCTAGCAGAGACTTGCTTGTTTGTAATAGGAAGGTTCATTGTTTTCCCGTCTGATATTTCTTTGATTACTTAAAAAGAAATCCCAGAGGCTTGTTTTCACAAAATAGTGATTGCATAATTGATGTGATTATGATGTATTTTGCTGTGTCACTGCAACTCAGTTGATTATTTTGAGAAGCTCTGAGCACTGTTAGTGCTGCCATGTGTTGTGCATGCGTGGCCCGGGCTTTCATCCCCCTCCACATGTGTACAAGAGCCTTTCAAACACCGTTTCCTCCAGCGGGGACTGCACGAGACCTTCCTCGGTGCAAGGAAAAGGACGCAGACCCACGAATGGCTAATGCCAATGAAATTACAAATACCATGGTGTGAGCTGCAAAGCTTTTTCTAACTTAAATAATGACTTGCTGATGTGAATAATCTCCCTAAAATCAGATTTATCATGGGGGTGAGTACACAGGTAAAATCGTGGGCCCAAATTCTAGGGTCTTTCCCTGGCTAAAAATGCAAATGCAGACCAGCCAGGTGAGCTGGAAATAAAATTCTTCTGAATATAAAAACTGTGCAGCAGATCATTAATGGTAATTATTAATTGTAACTTGAAAATGTATCAGCTAGCTGCAGGTAGGAATATTTAAGAGCTCACCCAGGGAAGCCTCGTGAGAGAGGATCACCTTCCCTTTTCTTGGCTAGAATTTTTAAATTATTTTCAGCTTGAGGCTAGAGACCATCTAAGAGTCCTTTCTTTCTCACGGCGTCATTTTTTTCATTTCTTTTCTGTATTCTCCTTTCTTTTCTTTTTAATTCAGGAATGAAACATTGCCCTCAGTAAAGCTTCTTGGCCAAATTTCCAAAACCTTTTGTTTTTCTCAACATGTGTGCAATTTTCACTATTTTTGTCCAGCGGTGACCTCTGGAATTCCAGAATAATTTTCCCTCCCCTTCCTGGTGCCCTCACGTGACCCAGGAACACAAACATCTGAGAGACCTCTGGGCATCTTCACATCTGCTGGTATATAAGATCAGAGCCATTGTGTGATGTATTTTTAACAGCAGGTGTTGGGCTTGGAGAAGGGTGTGTTGGTTTTTGAGGGGCTGGGCAGAATCTGCACTTAATTCTTAGTTCCCAGGCTATTTAGGAACAGCTTAAAAACACACTTAATCTGTTTGTACAAATTTAACATTGTAAAACCACAATAAGGAATTGCTAATCAAGTGCAAGCCTGGATTTAGTTTCAGCTTTGCATCATTGCTGTCCTAAAAAAAACAAAAAACCCACCCAAACCAAAAAAAAAACCCATCATCAAACTTTAAAGCTGAGTCCAAGATTCTAGTTTACAATTTATTTTCATGAAATACTATTGATTGATTACTTGAAGCCTGTTAATTATTATTTAGTCACGGTTTTCAACACAAACTCCTTACAGCAGCAAAACAAACAGTGTGGATGTTTTATCTTTTGCCAATTAACACAGTTTGAACATGACTTAAAATAGGCTGTTAGCTCAGGGGTTGATTCACAACTGCATCTCTCCTGGTTGTGCCGCTGTAATCCCATTGATTTCCACGGCAATGCAGGAACATCAGTGCAAAATGAGAGAAACACTTCTTTTTAATTGACACTCCCCTCCATGTGTAAAGGAGCTCATGGCACACCAAAGCTTCACACATCACTCTCTACCATGGTCCATTAATAGAAATTTAGCATCTAAATTAGAGAAACAGTATAAGGAGAGTGTTTTCCCCAAATATCACTGAAATCCTATTTCCACAGAAATCTCTTTCAAATTTTTTTATCAGGCAAATCTAAAATGGTGCTTAGTGTTCAGTTATCTGCCAGGCATAAATGGCATAAATGGATGATTACTTTAAATACATCTTCTCTGAGAAGGGAGTTACGGGACCTCACAAAAGCATCAAGCTGTGACTACTTTCAGGAAATCACCTGGAAATAAATAAGATTATAAAGGTTGCTTGCAAGTCCTTAGATTCTCATTGCCTTTTTAGGCAGATAATTGAATTCAATATGAGCTGTAATTCCTTTCTGGTATCACTAAGGAACAAATTATTTATTATTTGGGAGAAGAGACTGAATGACCTGACAGGTCCTTTCAGTCACAGCATTTATGATTATAAATCCTCATGGCACCCATCGCATGGGTGTATCCACACTAAAATAAAGAGGGAGATTTTAGCCTTGTTGAATTTGGTGAGATTTTGTTGGTGGTGGTTTCACCAGTAACATGGTTTCACCAGTCCACTTTTCTAGGCTATATTTGAATTTTACCACATGACCTGTTAGGTTGTCTCTGACCAGAGTCAGAATAGCTATTTCCAAGTAGCTATTTTTAATAATGTGCTACCTGTGGGTACTTCTGAAATGAAAGGCCCTAACTGTGGATTGACTCAATCTCCTTTTGATTCATCCCAGCTGCTGGGTGTTGAATTTGTATCCTCCTTTATTCCAAATTTTAACATAGAAAGGCACCAACGGGATGTGTATGGACCTGACATCCCAGGAGCAGCCCAGAATGCCCTGCCTCCTGCCAACTGCCTCCTGCTGTTGTTGACATGCCACTCGCTGTCTCAGAGCCAAGCAAATAGCAACCAAACATGACTGTATGCACCTTGTTCGTTGCACTGGTCAGGACCCACATGCTGCCCTCTCCTTGCCCTCTTCACCCAAATCAGGCTTTATCAGGTAAGATATGGGACGCCAACAGCATCTGAATCCCTCTACTTTACATCCAGCAAAGCATGCCTTGCATGGTCAGAGACGTGGCTTTCAGATGACCAAAGCAGTTTCTTGAAGGATGGGATGCCTGCACGTGAAACTTCTTGTAATTTCTTTTTTTTTTAAAGTTTTCTCTTTTCTACAATTGAGGAAATGGTGCTATTGACTGCCTGGGCATATGTCAAGGTCTCATCTGCCGGGCTGCTGGACTTCATGGTGCTGCAAATGTTGCTTCCCGTCCTGTGTGCCACATTCCCAGAATGGCACAGAACAACCAGGAAGGTTTCATGGAGCAACTATGAGAAGGGCTGGAGGAAACAGGACCTCTGAGGGAAGGGCAAAAGCATTGGGGTTTCTTAGCCTTAACAAAATGAGTCTATGCCAAAGGCTGCTGCAAAGAGGAAAGGAAAGATTTGTCCTACATGTTTGTAGGGGACAAAGCAGGGCTCGAGCTTCAGTGGAAAGAATTCATGAAGAGTAAGGGTAGCAAAGCAGCGGAGCAAGTTGCCTGAAGAAGCTATGGAGGTCTTTAAGAAGAGATCAGTCAGGACTGGATGACAGTAACAGCCCATTCTGCCTTGGGTTGTGGTATCTCCAGAGATCTCTGCCAGCCATGTATGTTTTTAATGATTCTAAGGAGAATAAGAGTTTTTCCATTCACTTCAGTGTAAGTAGAATCAGAAACAAAGTAGAGGAGGTCTCTACCTCAGTAGGGATGCTACTGATGGTGGTAGAGGATGGGTTTGGGAAAGCTCTTTGTTAAGGTGCTCAGGATGAACAACCCCCACAGTTTGGCAGCTGTAGCTGCCCTCTGGCTCTTCTCCATCCGGGGCTGTGGAGTGCTCACTGTGGATTGGACTCTACATCCTGTAATGAGATACAGCAATGGAGATCTTCCTGAAGCATATCAGACACACATCACCATTTTGCAAATGCCACTGCCTTTAATGTGGTTGGAAATACTTTCCAAACATTTCTATTCCCAGTTAGTTGTGTCCATAGGGCATTATGAAACCCACAGTGATTGTGAAAATTTGTTTTACACTAAGACTGGCTCCACAACTGATCTGAACTGACTTGGAATGGTTTTTAAGAAATATTAAAATAATTATGACTTGAATCCCAGAGATCTGCTCTTGTACAGCTTGGTCTTTGCATCTTTCACAGAACAATAAACCTAAACAATAAAGCAGAGAAGATGTGGGACAGTTATCCAGTCAAAGTAGTGGGGAAGTCACAGCAGACATACAGGGCCCTTTCATCTGCCTTCTGATGTTTTTAAGCTCCTGGAAACTTGTTTCATTCCACTTAGAATACAGTTTGAGTTAGCCTTCCGACACTGAGGATGCTTTCAGACAGTACTCAGCAACCTACGTAGCTGTCTTAATGTGACAGAGGCAACATTTTTTCCCCCTTTCACCATTCCCAAGAGACTGGAGGCCAACCATCTCTTTCTGTCCTCTGCCAGACTTCTGCAGTTGTTAAGTATTGTCTTTCTTGCCTCTACCCTCTGAGCAAAACAGCCAGTGCTGGTACAGCTGCACTCACCATTGGAAGACCTAAAATATCTCTTCTGGTTTTAGCATAAGTATAGGACATGATGATAGGGGAAGGGGCAGTTAAAATCTCCAGTGCTTTTAAGATAGAGAGAAAGATGAAGGGTGGTACCTGCAAAATAATGAGCCAGATTTGCTAACAGCAGATGCCCTGTGTTCTAACGAATGACGTTACAAAAGGTCCACTTGTACTCAACAACCAGGTTGTTGAGACCTGACAAGCCCTACACACACTATCCCGACAAGGAAGTGTCATGGGGACACAAAATCCCATTCTTGGACACTTCAAGCCTGGCTAATGCATTAGCTAAGGCCAGTGAGGGATTTCCAGAGAAGAGTCAAAAGGTGTCTGGTGGGGTTGCCTGCTGGAATGGATGCTCTTTATGTAGTGTACGAAGACTGTTGTGCTGAAAAAAAGGGCCAAGAAAAAGCAAGCAGAAGGAAATGATGAGGACATAGAAAAGCATAAGCCTTCTACTTCAAAAAGAGTTTGCTGACCTGCCCAGGTTGGTAGACAGCATGTCTCTTGTCTCTGCATCAGCAAGTCCTCTCTTGTACAGTTAGTGCCTATGCTGACCCTTTCAGAGAAGGTACAGCCAGAGAAAAGGGTAGCTCTCACTTTGGTTCAGTAAATCCACCACTAGCATTTTCATCCATGCTGATTGCACTTGATTTCTCTCCTACTTTTCTCCCTACTTGGCCCAGCAGGTACTTCCTGACTGGCCCATCCACAGGGCATCTTCAAGAGCAAGAGTACCTTCAGCCACAGATATTACTTGAGATTGGAGCCTGTAAGACAGACAGGCTACCCTCGCTCAGAGAGGATGAACCTCATTTCACACAAGCTGCGTGGGTGCTCTGACCACTGAACCACAGAGATTCACCACCATTTTTCTTACTGAGCTTTGCATGGTGCCTGATCTGGAAGGTGTGCTCTGAAAATACATGTCAAGTCAGGCCTGGCAAGTGGGGGGTAACGCTTTGTTTGCAAATCCCAAAAGAGCTTAGATGTGATTTAGGTGCTCGGAGGCTCACACTGTTAAGACCTTGGCAAGTTCTGGGCCAATATTTAGGAATTTTTCTGGCATGGAAATAGACACCTCCAGGCATATGGAGGAGCTCAATGGGAATGCAAATGGTGGTGCCGAGAAGTACAGTGGCAGGTAAGTGGTGCTGAGTGAGTAAACCTTTTTGTGAATCTAGTCCAAATCCGCTGCATGTAAATAAGGATAATATTTGAAATGCTGGAATGGTGATCTGAAGGAGGTGTGGACTTGAAAAGGCAGAGGCAAATAAAACCAGGAGAGATCTAATGGAAGAGAAAAAATCCATTTAATAAGCTCATCCAGTGAGGACTGTGTAGCAATGTTTTTAATCCTCTGTTAAAAATCAGACCCTCTGCACTTGTAGCTTACCTTGAGTTACAGAGAAAGGTGGCTAGAATGTGAGTGGCAGAATGGATCATGTCCTGAGGGTGGGCTGAAATCTTACACTGTGTTTATGTAAAAACACAAGTGCTTTTTTGCCTCCCTCCAATCTTGATGCATAGAATTGCTTTGAGTTGCAAGCAGGCTAATTAATCTGGTCTGCCTGCTTGTCAAATCTTTCTTGTGGTAAGAGCATTTCTAGCTGTTTTAAGTGAAAATTATTTTATTTTGGAGAAAATTGCCTTGTGTTTCAGATTTGGGGTTATCCAATGGGATTTGGGGCAGGATAAAGGCACCCTGCTGTGGCATGCTGCCCATTTGAGGGCCAGAAGCAGTCCTTCCCATGCTCGTTTAGCACTAGGCATGCAGATGTATGTATGCAGCCACAGCACTTTGTGGGAGCTCAGCCCTGTTCATCTCGTGTCTCATGGCCGGCCGTGCTGATACTGCTCTGATAACGTCTTATGGGCTACTCAGCTTGACTGCTCCAAGAGCATGTTGTGTGGCTGTGACCTGCCTTCTCTCCATCCCCCTTGCTGAGGCTCAGGGCAGTCAAGCTGGGCACCCTTCTCAAAGGCCCTTTGAGGTTTGGTCCATGCAGCCAGCACCTATTTTAAGTCCTGTGGCAGGAATGTTACACTTTATACTTACTTAGCTCTATCCACGCAAAATACTTTATCTTATCCATTACTACAAACTGAGCTGCCTTTGTTGTTAGCAAAACATGTTTATCTTTTTGGCCTGTCTGTTCTTTTGTGTGGCATCTACATTTTGATGTGGAGATCTTTTAGCATGCAAATGCATCTAACCTCACAGAATGGTTCATGTTGGATGCAGCATGTTTGAGCGGTGGTGTTCTGGAAGAAAGAAGATTTTTCCTATGATGTACGCATCGATTCACCTTAACCCCCAAAATGGGTGCTATTGTTGCTGCTTTTCTCTGCACACTGTAGAAGAAACACAGGGGAAGAGCAGACATGAAACAGACTTTTTTCAAACAAACTCCAGACAGAACAATGGATGAAATGAGTCTCTTCAAGGTTTCTGTGTCATCAAATGTTATTGTTGACACTCTGAATGTAGCAATAGTTGTTACGTTAATTAAAGTGGTGTAGTTCTAGAAACAGGAACTGTGAAAAGACTGTCTAGAAGGTACTAATAATCTTTTGATACCTGTATTTTTGCCATTCTTTATTATTATAATGAGAGCATTAATGTGCAGGGGAGAAATCATGTGTGTCCTTAATAAAGAACGAAGCAGCACAGTTGTTATCATCTTGAGTATCATATTCATTTAAAATCAAGTAGGCAACTCAAAGGTTAAGAGGTTTAATGTTCCTGAACTGTACAATTGAAGCACTATAGTCCAGGTTATTGTTAGCAATTATTTAAAGTGCTTGGGGATTTTTATTAGAAACTTCATTTTCCAGAAGAAAGTTCCCCACAACTTTAGCCAGCATTGCAGTGTGACCATTTAACAGCCAGACACTTCTGCACAAAGTGCATCATAAGATTTTGTCATGACATAATTTGCTCCCAGCTATTTATATGCTGTTAGATAACCATCCTCAATCTTCAACTTCTCTCAAGTTTTCATGCCACATATCTTTCCAGTGAGAATCACAAATCTTAAGAAGCTCTGTATTTAGAGATTAATGCAATATTCTGCATGCATTCCTCCCAACATGAGGAATATGCCATTTATTTGCAGATTTTCCACACACAAGAAACAGACAGGCTTTACTAAAACAGATAGTGTACCAGTAAGCTTATTGGACTGTGTAATAAAAACCAATGAGCACAGAATTAATATTATGGTCAAGAAATACTGAAGGAATCCAGCTAACTGGAGAGAAGAAAGGAAGCTTAAAGAGGAATTACAGATAGTTTAGGAGTGTGTTAAATGCAAAGCTGAACTCCACATCTTAAGCACAGGCAACCCTAAAAGCTAATTGATATAGATGTAAATGATTATAACATAGCATGCACAATTAACCTTTAAAAATAGGTTCTCTATAGTAAACAGAGGGGGTGACCTACATGCTGGAAAAGATGCGTATGAGCCTGAATCAGCCCAAGGAACTTGAAAACACTTTTGCAGGAACACTGCAAAACCTAAGAAAGGCACTAACAGAAAGGTGACCATTTACTGAAAGGCCAAGATTCAGATTCTCTTGCCTACTTTTCATGTCTTTAGTCCCTCCAAGATATTCTAGAAGCAATAAAACTGCTGGGTGTTTTGTATTGCTTCTCTTCCACTTGATCAGTCACAGCTGTGTTGTTTTCCTTTGGTCCCTTAATAGAGGCTTATTGGCAAATACATATACTATGGGATGGGTGTTCCCAGCCACGTTCATAAACTCATAGCCCTCTACTTCAGTAGCTAATTTACAACCTCGTGCCTACAAATCAAGACCGTTCAGTTGTGACTGTCTAATCTGCTAACACGATTTATGGAAGTTACAGCTGAGACTCCATTTGAGCAGCATCAGTCTGTATCAGCTGTATCTCAGCTAGCTGATTTTAAAAACAAAATCTAACAAAACCCAACCAGAGAGTGAATTCCCTATTTAGTGATCCTTCCATAGCACAGAAGAACCACTAAGACAAGCCACATGGGTGTAGTTTCTTTGCCTTTATTGATATGCACATCGTTCCAGTTTTACTTTATTAGTTCAGAATTTTCAAGTTTCTTTAACCCTTACTGTGATACATACATTTGTGTTTAAAGCAGTCTTTTTATAGCAGTATCCAACAGACCTTCCAGATCCTTTCAAACCCTTGTAAAGGAAGAAGTCACCCGTACCTCCTTGCACGTTGTGCCCCATATGGAGAAAAAACAAGCTTCATGACATAATTTGCTGTTCAACAAATCAAGGGGTTTGGTGAACTGAGACAGAAATTTAGCTCCACAGTACAGTTCCCTCACTTTTGAACAGCACGTCATGTCTCAGACTCAGCAGTTGAAGCTTCCTTGCTATTACACAAGGAAGGACTGTATCCGATGTGGCTGAGATGCAGTTCCTTCAGGATGGATAAAATCAAGTGCAAAGAAGAAAACGGGGCAAAGCCAAGAGGTGGAATGGTAGACGTCACCTTTACCAACATTTTCCCTGATTTCCAGATGCTCCAGTGATGAAGCTGTATAGGAACCCCTTAAAATGAGCTCCTGGCCTGTGTGCAGAAGTAATCTAGAACCTAGAGTGGCTCTCCAGGCTCTGCCTGTCTCTGGCAAAAAACTCCTTCAGGGCCCTGCATTGGCACTGCTGAGGGTGAGGGTTGGAGGGGCTGGGCCCCAGCAGTACTATGCTGAGTAATGCCAGTCCATGATGATGGGGACTGTGGTAGGGACGGCTTCCTCATTTGGTGTCACAAATCACCAGCATTAAAAAAAGAAAACCTGAAGGGGAAAATAGCTGCCTGTGCTCCTCTAACTAGCTGTTTCCCCTGACCCCTGGCATGTTCCCATCCTTGCCTGATTGACTCATAACCAGTTCTGCTTCGTCCAAGCCACAGCTGCGTCAAGGCACAGTGAAAGCCAATCAACCCTACCAACTTTGTCTGTGTTTCATGACAGTTTAATCACTGAAGACTGTCTCTGTGTTGAAATATTTCCCTTAGGGTTTTGGATAGCAGGATTATATCAAGGCAAATCAAAGCAAAAAGTGAAAAAGGCTCTTGCCTTCATGCAAATCCTTTGGAGTCAATACAAAAACACCTCTTCTGAGCAAGCATGTATATGTGTCGTGAGCCCTCCACCTCATGCAGTCATAGTGGCTCACAGTTCACCTGAAACGTCTGCATTTTACATTCTTTTCATTGACACCAGTGATGACATAAGTTAAGAGGATACAGCCTAGAAAGCTAGTCAGTCTCACCATCCACATCAGCTGAAGTGAAGGTACCAGACAGTGTGAACTGATGGCAAATATATTATTCCCTGGGATGGATTCTCTCTGGTGGCTATCAGAAATTAGTACTGAGGTATTCAGAGTTTGACTGCTCCGTAACCAGGCTGAGTGGGAACAGGGTCAGAGGAACAATTTCTATTTCACTGTGACTTTTTTCAGGCTATAATTCTGAGTGCACAGTGTTATGTTTTCCTCCGCATCTTATTTTTATACCATCTGATAGTCTATGACTGATGTGGCTCAAATTGCTGTGTTGAGATTCACAAAATAGGCAAAACAGAGAGATAATAGAATCAAGTACAGGGCACTGCTAACGTGGGACCTGAGTGCTTTCACCCTTCTCTGAAACAAGCATCCAGAGACACTTGTTCACTGCTTTTGTTAAAAATATCTAATCAAACCAATGTTATTAATGTATACAAAAATATTAGCCTGTATACAAGTAACACTGCTGTAAGGAAAACACTTTTTTCAATGATGTTACAAAAATTATAGGTCGTTGCACCCACCAAAGTTATTTTAGCAGAGCTATGTTGTTAGCACTGGAACTAAGCCATGTTTTCATAGTCAAATGATAGGCCTTTTCTAAGGTCATGCCCACCCAGTACAAAGCCCACTAAGTGCTCCATTGAAAAGGCTAAATGAAATTCACGCTTCTCAGGCAATCATTTTATTATGATCAGTATGAGTATTCACAATGTATTTTTTAAGTCTTGGAAATAAAGCAGGCCAGTATCTAAAAGCAATCATATTACGTGTCACGTTGAAAAGCTTGTGACTTCTGGCTTTCACTTCCAACATAGAACATACCATACAATGAAATTAACATTTGTTACTATATTTTGGCCTTTCAATCACATGCTGCTGGCTTACAGTTTTGCAGGAAAAAAAATCCACTTAAAAATAATAGAAGTCAAGATTTCTCTTTTTCATACTGAGACCTACAAACACTCATGTAATATTATACGTTATGTAAGTGGTATGGAGCCTTTAAAGAAGGGACAGAAGTCAGTGCATGAATTCAGGATCCTTCAGACTTCACTGGGTGTTTGGGTTTTAGCACCTGGTTTACGTAAATCTAGACCAAAATATGGTCAATGGATTAATGAAATCAGACTTTCATTATCCACCACAAGTGGATATTAACCTAATTAATAGATAATCCATGAAGATGTACTCCTAGGTGGTGCTAGGCAGGGCCTCTGCTCTACCCCTCAGCCTCTAGCTATCGTCAGGGTCTCTCTGCAGGAGATGGCTTTCATGCTAAAATAATGAACAGCTGCCAGCATCCTCCATGAGTTTAAACCTTTTCTGAGTCATGAATACCTCAGACCTCTGTGACAGCCTGGGCAATGCATTCCCCAGAGTAGCCGCACAGGTATAGAAAAGGGCAGAGAACTACTAGCAGTCTGGTACGTTCGCATGGTCTTGCTGGGTTGTCTAGCTTCAGTAAGACTTTTGTCACCTTCATGCATGGCATTCTCATAAGCAACCTATGGAGAAATACCAGAGGGTAGGTGCATAACTGACTGGATACTATACAGCCAAGAAAGAGTTTAGTGTTTCAACACTAAAATGAAAAGATATCTGAAATACAAAACCCTCTTCTGCCAGTTTCTGTCTTAAAAACACTGCTTTTTTTCCCCCTTAGTGAGCTGAGTGATGAAATAGAAAGTATGCTTACTACAGCTACAGGTTATATGATACTGCAGAGATTGCTGGCAGATTGGAGGACAGGCTTGAATTCAAATTGATCTGGACATGCTGAAGAAACAGGCTTGAAAAAAAGAAGGGAAAATTTAATAGACACACATGCAAAATGCTAAATTTAGGGAGCAATAGTCAAGCAAAAGCACAAGATGGAAAAAAAACTGTTAGGAAGCTGTTTCCAGAAAAGGAGACAAGCATTATAATGGACCACAGGCTGAGTGAGTCAACCCTGTCATGCTGTGGCAAAGAAGTCAGACTTCATGCTGGGTGTGTGGACTATGCTCCTATACAGGAGCACAGCTTGCTGGTGTATCTGCAGGTGTCCTTCTGCTCCACGAAGCACTAGTCCAGCTTCAGCTGCAAGGATGAACTTAGGTTTGGCTGCTGCACATCAGGGAAAAGTGAGGACCTCTCAGAGACATCCCAGAGGCAAACTATCCAAAGTTTCCTTTGAGGAGGGACTGAAGAAATATCAGAAGAGTTGGGCTAGGGACTCCAAAGAAGAAGCACCTTCAAGTATGTAAAAGGCCATTGCCAAGAAGAGAAACATCTGACATCTGTTTCTGTCATGTCAAGAAGCAGCAGCACACTGTAATTGTACCCAGAAAGACTCAGGCTAAACACTTTAGGAAAAACCTTCCTAACACTACTGATAGTGAAGCTCTGAGGTTCACTGGCTGGCAAAACAGTGAAGCACACATAGCTACAAATCTTACAAACCAATCGGATTGGACAAACATGTCTCAAGGACAGCATGGATATGTTGAGTTGGCCTTCCAAGTGCCTTCCATCCCTTCCCTTCAATTAGCTTGGATGTGCATCATGTCCATGGGGACTTACTTTATTTAGAGTCTTTGCAGGACAGTTTCTTGGACTATCCTGGGAAAGCAGCTCCAACAAATAGGCAGCAGGATTATTCTCAATATATTTGACAGGGATAAAAAGCACCTCTGAGGGACAGGAGTCTTGCTGTTCAGATGGGGCCCTAGTTTGGTCCATTCTTCAGGCTTAGCCCACCACTGGAATCAAAGGCCAGCTTTTTAAAGGGCTTTTGTGGTATCACAAATGAGCAAAAAATGAGTCCACAGGCTCCAATCACATTGCACATATCAGTGCCATCTTCAGATGAAAATTTTTGTCATTTAATGACTCAAAACAATGTGATAGCAATTGTGCTTCTTTGCATCAGTGCATGCCAGGGACAGCAGGGAGAATAATTTGTAGTGTCTTCATTATTATTTATACAAATCTCAAGTTTCATGGCTGCAAAGTATGGAATTTATACAGATAAATGGTAATGAGCCACCACTAAAAGATGAAAAAATAGGCCCATATTCCCTGGCACTGTGCATTAAGTGCCAATAGTACATTAAATCTGACCCAAGAAAGGAAAGTTGAGGGTCTGCCTTCTTAAGAGGGCTTACAATTTTATAAGAATCTCACCATCTAAAAAGGATCTTTGCAGATAGATATGCCATTTTTCATTCTTGTGCACACACAGGTCAAGGGAAGGCTGTGAGTCCATGGCGCTTAAAGCAGTTTTTAAAAACTTCTTAATCTCCTCTGCTTTGGGAAGTGCTGAGATCTGGTCTCCTTTACTTTGCCTCCTTTTATTTATTTATGAATCCAAAGCCTAGGTTCTTTAGAAAAGGGGAAAATTTGCTTTGAAGTTAATTTTAGATGTAGAAGCAAACCCTGACCACAAAAATGCTTTCAAAGGGTCAGAGCACTGTCTGGAGATTGAGTTGTCCTGACATTTCCTCGTATTAGGGATAAGGCAAATTTCTTTGCCTTGATGTGAGATATTAAACTTACCCAGGTTTTATGGGTTAAAAATTGTATCCTACAAAATTAAAATCTGTGAGGACTTTTTCTTTTGTTGCTCTCAGCGTTTCTACACCCAAATCCTCCAAGGGTGCTTCTGAACTTGTATTCACCATGAGTATGGCTTTGTAGTTGTGGGGTTATAGTGTAGACATCACAGAGGTGGTTTCATCACTATATCCTGTAACCTTTTCCCAAGCAGTTGCCTGACCACCAGACCCATTACAGCCTGGGCTGTGTTTTCCCACTAACATCTCCCTTCTGCTCTGCTCTTCTCACAGCGGTGACTGCCAGGAACATTTTGGTTGTGCCAGAGCAACAACAGCTTCTCTGCCCTGGCGAGCTGGATGCAACCAGGAGCTGTTTGGTTCCCTGAAGCAAAGAGGACAATTCCAGTAGGAAGAAAGCCAAAATCAAAACCTAAGGTAGAGGGGGACCTGTGAGCCCTTGCAGCCATCAGAGCAGGCATGCCCTTGCCCTGGAGAAAGGGCAGGTGAGAGAAGGAAATGGACCCTCCTGTCTGGCTGATGCTGCATAAAAACATGGAGGAGTTACCCTTCAAAACTGAAGAAGGTAGCATCCAGAGGCAAAGCAATGGTAAGCTTTTTGTTACAGAAAGGTAAAAACATGTAATATGAATATTTTATATGTGCATACATTTACTGCACTATGATCAAAACAGGCCAGTATATGGCTAGTGTATGCCAGCGTGCCACGGCAATGCTTCAGACAGATAACTCTCTGTTTCCTACAGCCATGTAACTCCAAACTGTGAACGCAGGGAATCTTTTTTTTTCCATTTTATTGTTATTTCTTAAGCCCTCTCAGCTAGTATATAAGTGGGGATATATGGGTGTATATATGACATTAAACTCTGAAAGGGATTTATTTGCAAAAGTATTGATGCCTTTTCATTCCAGGGTACAAATACCCCTGCAGAACCAGACATCCAAAATCAGTAGTTGCTTCTGTAAGGCTTGATCACTACTACTTAATAAAAATTATCTAAGTTTTGCCTTTAAAAAATTCACACTTTCTTCTCCTTAATGTATTTTTCACCATTTCAATTTCCATCTTTTTGGGACATCCTTAATAGGTTCAGCTGAGATGCTACCAAACATTAAACTGAGCCATATTTCTTATCACAGTTTAGAAAGAAAAATGTTTAATCTTACATGACATACCTTAAAGTCTAACTGAAGAACAGCCCCAAACATTGGTCTTTTGGTAAGGTACAAGTTTTAAAAACAAAAATTAAACACAGTTACAAAGAAAACACAATTCTTAAACCCCCATAATCTTCTGGCATTTCTCTGAGTTCAGTGAACACATGGAAACTGCTGGCACCCAGAGCAGTGGCTTGCCAGAAGTGAAGCATGTCCAGTCCTACCTGTGCCCAGAGTCCCCTGCCCGCCTTCCCTTGGGAGCACCAGTCCAGAGATGTTTCCCTAATACTCTCCTTTCTGCCTTCAAGTCACCTGCTCCAACTAACCTGACACACTGGAGGGAAGGCAGAGTTCTGGCCTGGCTTTCTCTCTTTTACAAAGAAGGAAAACATCTCAAAGCTCTCTTAACTGATGTTCATACACTTCCAAACATCCTGTTCCCACTGAACAAGTTGCTTTTAAAAAAGCAAGGTTAACCACACACCCCGTTCCCCAACAGCTCCCCACTTACTCCCAGCCAGCAGCTACCCTCCAGCTAGGTGCTCCCGGCTTGCCCACAGCCACACCACGGCTTCTCCTCCAAGGGTATGGTCCAAAATATTTTTCCCTAAATGTATAATTTTTAGAAGGCTTTTAGATTCCCTGGTCAGGCTCCCCAAGGTTAGAAGGATATTCGGCTGTGTATTGGGTTTCTGTGGCAAGGTGTTGGTAGCAGGGGGGGTTACAGGGGTGCCTTCTGTGAGAAGCTGCTGGAAGCTTTCCCTTTGTCCGATAGAGCCAATACCAGCCAGTTCTAAGATAGACCCCCCACCAGCCAAGGCCAAGCCAATCAGTGATAGTGGTAACGCCTCTGTGATAACATTTTAAGAAGGGAAAAAAATTTGGGGAACGGGGGAGAAAACAGCAGCTGGGGAGTGAGAACATGTAAGAGAAACAGCTCCACAGACACCAAGGTCAGTGAAGAAGGAGGGGGAGGACACGGTCCAGGCGCCGGAGCAGAGATTCCCCTGCAGCCCATGGGGAAGACCACGGTGAGGCAGGTTGTCCCCCTGCAGTCCATGGAGGTCCACAGTGGGGCAGATGCCCACCTGCAGCCCGTGGAGGACCCCACGCTGGAGCAGGTGGGTGCCCGAAGGAGGCTGTGACCC
>JANZLQ010000078.1:17273340-17313878 GCA_026212715.1 Elanus axillaris | reverse complement strand
ACTGAACTCAAAACACAGCACTGTACCAGCTACTAGGAAGACACTTAACTCTATCCCAGCTGAAACCAGGACACTATTTATGGACACACATGTTTTGTCTCAGGTTCATAGGTTATTACTGGTGTTACCAGCTTCACTGACTGTAGATTATTCAAGAAGCTTTATAGATGGTGGCATCTGAGTAATTGTTATTTGATCATTTTAAATGATGGATATGATGATGATAGAGATACATTATTGTTCAGTGCATTATAATTTAAGTAAGAAGACTTTACCTACCCACCTTCTAAATACTTTTGAAATAGAAATATTGACAGAAAGCTAACTATTCTCAGATGCCACAAATTTACCCAAACTATCTGTGTATAGTTTACATTTAATTTCACAGTCAACTGCAAGGCAACTCCAAATCAATGATCTGATTCTTTTTCTACCTGTGTTTGCAGAAGCCACATGAACTGGTGGCTGAAGGAGATAAGAGTGTATTAATGACATTTTACAAGTCCCCAGTAAGAATTTACCTCAAACGCTGTGTACTGCTTTGACATTCCCCTGTCAGGAAGGAGCCTGAGATGGTGCCCACAACTGAGCAGAGTCAGATTCTGTGGCCCTGGAAGTACCTTTCCCATCCTGTTGTCCTGTGTGCCAACTGGCACATAAGAACAAGCTGAATTGATTTATTTTTCACAACTATTCAAATAATTCCAAAAGCACAAACTCACTTTAAAGCATACAGTAGTCTAGATTTAGCTGCAGCTATAGGACATCTCATTTGAGTTAAAATTCCTGATTGGGATGCAGGGAAGGACACAGCTGGGTTTCTGGAGTCAGACACACTGGCATTTGAAAATGCACTGCAGTTGTATCTTGGTGAGGTGACTTCTCAGCTCCACTGAATCACAGGGAGTTTTACCACTAGTTTTAGTGGTGCAAGATCACGACCTCTAGAATTAGTTGAAATCAGTGCAATTATCCATATTTGCAGTGATATCACTGAGATCAGAATCTGGCCCTTGTTTTCTTACTTGGTGAACTAACAGATTTAGAAGCAGACTTTTAAATTCTTCTAAAAGTTTGTGAAACTCCCATCTCCAGGCCCTTGACTTCAGCACTACCCACTGCTCTGTTTAGCATCCCAGATCTCCCAATGAGGATTTCATTTCCAAGCCCGCTGCCCCAGATCCTTCCCTGAAAGGGCTACTCCCATCCAGGACTGACTCCATGCAGTGACCCAGGGTTGAGCAAGTTGCCTTGTGCTGGCTGGTCTGTGGTAACCCTCCACGCCTGCATATCAAAGGCATCTGTTCCTGTCAGCATGCTGAGAGAGGCAGCAGTTTTTGCAAAGCAGCTAATGAGTGACAGCTTGCCAGGAGGGATGAAAGGCATGGGAGACGCAGGCTCCCAAGGACCCTAGAAGCCTAGGATCCAAAGTAAACACCTGAAGTTGCTTGTGCCTGTGACTGGCCTAGTTGTTTTTTCTCTTTTGAGGGCTCTTTGGGGGGTGTTTGTAGCATATAATCCTAAGCATCTCACACAGTGCCCATGTTAGAGTACCAGCTATCTTGGTCATATAGGCAATGGCCCCTCCAATGCACCTATCATAGATGGTAGGCTACTGCTGCCAGATACCCTCCAGGGAGCCTTCCCTCCTCGGTGACTGTGGAGGAGAGCCTGCCTGCCTTGCTTCATCACCTGCACTGCATGCCTCAGATTGTGTTGCGCACGTACCCATGCACACACGCACATCCCTTCTCCCCTTTCACCTCCTCCCCTTGGCTCCCCATGCATCCATGAGTCACTATGGGAAGTGCACCTGATGATCTCAGAGCCACAGCACCAAACACAAAGCATCACAAAGCAACCCGTGTGACAGCTGGGGACCAAGCCAGATAAAGCCTAACTGGTCAGATATTCATATCTGGGGTTTTACCCATTTTCACGGTGTTTTCCAAGCAATAGTACTTCTTCACTGTATGAGTTTGACAGACATCCAAATTTTGAAGTGGTACATAAAAATTTACATCTGTGATGTTATGTGATGTGTCTGAGTGAACAAAATGCAAATAACTGAATTGTCATAAGAGAGATGGAAAGGTTATTTATAGTTTAAAGGTTGTTTTTAATCTACAGATGTATCTGGCATCGATTGGAATACAGAAGTGTAATATGATCACAGAGCAGGAGCACTAACTTTTGCTATTGGTGCTGTTTGTGCACCATTAAAGGGGACAGAGAAACTCAGGCGTTAAGGAACAATTGTCATTAATACCAAGAATATTTCAGTGTCCATGAATGGATGCATCCAGATGTATTTAAATTGGCAGTAGCAGGTGTTCCATTTGCAAGGAATAGTCATACTGGGCCTCACACATCAGTGAATTTTGTGTGAAGTTTATGTAAGAAACTAGATACTTCTTACACCACTGAAAATGCTCAGTAAGTCTCACTGTACTCTGGCTTCACAGCTCTGTGGTCACAATTTTCTTCAACTCTTTGTGAGGCAGGAAAATAATTTCTTTCCTTCTGTATACATTTTAAAGTAATGCTAGAAATTATTTTTAATAATACAAATACTATCCTGTATGGGAGCAGAGCTCTCATGATGCAGTTGAGGGCAGTAAATCCTATTTTCTACTGAGATGAACAGGTTTTGCAGGCTGAACGTGCCTGAAGGCAGCTGTACTCTACACACCCAATTTTTTAGAAAACACAGCAAGACAGGTTCATGTCTGGTGTAATCCATTTGCCTCCAGAACATTTCCATCTTGGCAAATTGGTCTTAGAAGCAAGCAGTACACTGCAGCTTTCCACTGAGGGGCCAGTTTTTCTTCTTTTTTGTTTCCCCTAGACCACATCACCTTCCTGGGCTTGGCCCTTTTCTTCAGATGGGCAGGACACTCTATGAAGTCAACTTGGAGCAGTCCAAGCAAGAAAAATAACACAAATCTTCCTTCGGTGGAGAACTGCTGCAAAAATCAGAGATGGGCAGGACATGATGGTACAGACTTCATTAACAGGCGCTGTATGGAAGTGGTTTTGGCTGGAATCTCACCAAACAGTCCTTTTCCTTGCGGCTTGGAGCTCCTATGCCTTTCCATTCGCGCAGGCGATCTCTTGTGCATCACAGGGTGGTGCGAGCCAGATCTGGAGCCTCACGCTACTTTAATGTGGCGGCCTCAGGTTTGGATTCAGTTTGGGATTTGGAGCATTAGTTAGGAGTTCATCCACATGAAAACACGGCCGAGTTCACTGCTGCTTCCCTGTGTCACGGCAGCCCTCGTTCGTGGCTGTGCATCCACCTCACTTCTGCTACACCCATGTGAACCGTGCCTCACCACAGGAAACAAGCTGATCCAGTTAAAATTCTCCTCTCTCCCTGTCAACACACAGAAATGAAGACAGAAACTGCTGCCTCCGTGTTGCTCAACGTGCCGGGCATTTGAAAGGGCTTTTAGGTGAACGTGGAGCCAAAGTGTCTGTCTCCACCCACTCTCCTTTTGCCAAAGAGGCAACAGGGAAAAAAAAATACAGAGAGCCCCCGTCATCGTTCTCCGATTTCAGTGGGTTGATGGATGTGTGTGCATGCGTCTAGCAGAGTTTCTGCTATAAAACACCTCCCTGTTTTGGAGGGGAAGAGGTTCTTTTTGGTGTGCACAATTGACTCAGACTTGTTTGTCCTGCAGGAAGAGTTGCAGGATTAACTTTGAATACTTCAATATTTAGTGATGAAAAAGCACACGCCGACATGGGGATTTGGGGAGGCTCAGTGTGTTCTTCTTTCTCGCTTTTTACACACCTAGAAGCTGGGCATGATTGACAGATTGCAACTTCACTCCTGGAAATAGTCTCTTGAGGCTTAATCCAAAGAACAACAGAGGCATAGTGAAACCTGGTCCTGCTCTACTGAAAAATCAAGCAGCCAGCTCCAGGCATGAAATTCATGGTGCCAGGTTAGACTCTAATGATCAAATTCACAGCTGTGAAAGGCTTTGGTGCAGTCAGCTGGAGCTGCCAAAGCCAGAGGCACACGTAAAGCGATGGCCTTCTCCCAGGCAGTCAGAAGGTGCGTCTCTCAGGTGGCAGCTCACTCTCCTGTATCCATGCCTGATTCAGGAATGAGGCAGAGTGACTTGGCCAGTGTACACATGTCTCTTTCTGATGACAAGAAAGGAGGAGGAAATGCTGAAAGTACCAGCCTAGCGCTCATTCAGGAAGAGAAAGACCTAGACACCAGAGCTTGCGCAACCTGAAAAGATTCAGATTCCCAGCTTTGACCTGCTGTAAGCTGTCTGGGGCATCTAAAGGATCTCAGGGGACTATGACCTGAACACTAATTAAGCTATGTAATAGGCTGCATAGCGTGCTAACTTGGATATTATCCCTAACCCCATTTGTAACCCGTAAGTACTTAGGCATGCTTTCTGCCCACATTCAGAAATTACAGATCAAAGCTGTGGTTCTCAGACTGCCCAGCACCAAACCAAATCTCTCCAGGAGGGATGATGAGAGATGGAGCGGTAATAGGGCAAAGGATATAAGGCATAGGGTGCATTTCTTTCACCCAAACAAGGAGCTGATAAAAACATTTGTCTGTAAAACTTCACATCGGCATTCCTGATACAAATAACTTACTGTAATTGCAGATAAAGTATTTCTTCTTGGAAGCAGAGGAAAAAAAACAAATCTGAAAAGCAGCTGTTGCCTGTTGCTATCTAAGATGAGTGCAGTTGCTACAGAATTCTCCTCTAAACCTTCCAGTAGGACATCCACACCTCTAAACATACATCGCATAAAACACCCCTGCAAAAGGACTGCCTCCACAGAGGAGCAGGGGTAGACGTGATTCTCTCTTTGAGAGTCTCAGAAAAAAAACACTATATATGAATCATATAACTGTAATTTTTATTACTTATTTACCCATTATTTATGTCAGTAATGCCCTCAGCTTGGCTTTCAGTATCAAAAAGTATTTAACACTCCATCCTTAGGAAGTGCCTTTCTGTTCTTCAAGACACTGAAGGAAAATAATATTTCTCCAGCTGCCAAACTCGTGGAAAATACAGAACTGATCCTATCTCAAAATTAGTTTCATTTCAAAGAAAGTAATCAATATAATGCCAAAAAAAGAGCGAATCCTCAAACTTTGTTTTCAGTTACATTAGACCTAGTTAAGAGGTTAATAGCATAACTGTCTCCAAGGAGGCAGGCATGCTGCGGCATCTTACATTTCTTGACTAGACTGGGGGGGTTATCCCTCTGCAAGCTCCCCACAGCTGAGACATGAGAAGCACTGAGCGTCGCAAGTCTAAGGCTGCACTGCTGGCCTGCCAAGGTCTGGTGACACTAGCAGATCTTTAGGGTCAAGGGGAAACCAGACTGACTTTAGCTAAACTTCACTGACATCAGCTGATGGTTTGCCTGCCTAATTTTAGAATCTGAAACATTTTCAATGAGCTAGCATTGATAAAAAATTGCCATGTAAACCATGTAAACTCTGGTTTGAGTTGCATCATTCCTGTGCAGTCACTGTAATGTCTATAGCTCGTGGTGCAGGACAGCCCACCCTGGGTTTTAACACAGTGGTATTTTGAAGTTTGTCCTGCTGAGGGCTGTCTTCCTCCTGAGGAAAGCTGTGAATTCACCTTTAAGATATAAACGTTATTGGGAAAGTGAAGAAATGGCATCTGATCTAAGAAATTATGGACTAATTAGAGTGGGCAATATTTTTTCAATGGGACTCTGCTGGATGAAAAATGCAGATTTGTCAACACTGAAACTTTCCAAGAATGTCCCATTTCACCAACTTAGTTTCACACACAAAACTGAGGAGAAAATCCCTGAAAATTAAAATCCTTTGTTGTAACATTTTCAAAATTAAGGATTCAGTGTTTCTTTACAAAACAACCTGTTTTTTGAGATGCATTTCAACTTTCTTTGAAATAAAATTGAAAACATTTTTTAAAATCTCAATTTCAAAATAAAACAGTTGAGTTGGGGATCAAACAGAATATTTCATTTAAGTGGTCAGAAAGGCTTTTTATTCTTTGGAGCTGCTGATGAATCAGAAAAATTCTTTCTTTCCATGACTGATATATGCTGTGTTGAAGCTGCTTTGATATTTGATATTTATTACCTTAATCTTATTTGTGCCTTAGCATTACTGGCTATAATGGCTCCATCTTTGCCTGATGTTAGAAGTTCAAATACTGTGGACCTGAGCAGTGCTTCGATTGAAGCCCACTCAGGGATCATGAATACTGTTGACATAAACCAAGCACTTATGATCAGACTGCTGACCTGGGAGACAAAAAAGAATAATATCTTGGTCCCTAACAGTCATAACACATGGATGTAAATAGAGGATATAATAACAGTGAATCTTAATTAGAGGACAATCTGAATGTAGGAGAAAAATCAACTCAAAAGAAATTGAGAGGTCTTACGGCATTCAGATTAATTTGAATCTATTTAAAATTATATCTGAGAGCTGATGAACAAGGTGTCATGTTTTCAATGACTAATAAAAGTAGTCTTGAGTCAGAACTGATCTGAATTTAGGTATTTGCTTTTAGCAAATAACATATGTTAGTGCTTTGAATACGCTGACTTGTGACTACAGGAAAGCTGCCCGTCGTCTGCATTTTCTAAGTACATCTCTTTTTTTAATGCAAATACTAAGGAATGTTGGTCTTTGTGTGGCTGGTTTTCAATGCATTAAGAAAAATACATTTTTTTGGAAAAGAAAAGAAAACTTTTGCCACCAGAAAACCAAAATTATCACATTAAGACCACCCTGGCTGGCTTCTCTGTGGAGTTCTAGCTTCAAGCAAGTAGTATGGATACAGAAGGTTATGTTTAAACTGAGAAGTCTATATAGATTTGTATTGAAGATTTTGTTTCTTTATTTGGCTTTAAAATAGCAGTCATTATCAAAGTAACTGAGTATCATACAGATTTTACTCTTATTGCTTAGGGAAGTATTATCACCCATTTTCAGAGAAAAAACAGAGTTTGACTCAAGGAGAGAGAAACTTCCCAAAGTCCAAATGTTAGGAAAGGAACCAAGGTCTTTGGACCTCCAGTGTGCTGTGACAGCCACAAGCCTGTTCTTCCTGGCAAGGGCTGTTGCAGGCATCAGAGCTGGAAATCTGCCCTTTCCTCTTGATTTTTGTCTGTGGGCAGGACAAGGGCAGGGCAAGTCACAAGAGTGACCAGCCGTGAAATTCCTACACGTTTCTAAGTTTGGATGCTGAAGCTGCCCTCACTAAGCTTCACAATTTCGATTTAAGCATCTATTTGAGGGCTACTTATACTTACACAACAAAACCTGAACACATACCAGCTGGGCCTTTGATCCCTTCTTACTGGTCTAGTAATCTTTCTATGGTAAATGTTAGATACAGTGATCACTGTTAGAGTGGGTTCAGCCAATTCCACATGGAAAATACCTTATGTTGAGATATTGAAAAGTGCAATGCCTAACTTCAGCAGGACACATTTTTGGAAATGGGCTTTAATTCTAGCTACAAAGACAGCATGACCCTGTGTTTCAAGTGGTACAAATGGTGAGGTCAGGTCCTCAAGCCAGAAATTCAAGGTCAGATATCTACATGCTAATTCATACAGGCAGCTGAACAAATGGTCTCAGAGCAAACATCAACAAGGGACACAGAGGATATGAAAGAAGGAGTTTACTCCTACTTGTATTTGGTTTCACTACTCAGATGACCATAGCAACCTTCTTTCCACCTCCTTGTCAGAGACAAGTTTATGCTCTGAAGTTCTGCCAAAACGCTCTGGTGTGCCAAGGGGAGCTCACAAGAGGCTCACCTCCTTCTGGAGAAAGGGCCATATTTTGGATGCATCTTCATCCCACATCTCCACACTGCTCCATCCAAGTGTGGAAACACCCCACATTGCTCTGTCTGTGCATGAGCTTTTAGTACTGCTATAGCTTGCGCAGGTGTGTGCTTCAAGAACAACCAAACATGTCGGGGAAGAATAGATGGTGGGTCATCTCAGTCACCCTCTGCCAATGCAGGAGCTTTCCCTGATACGTTTTCCCCATAGCATAGGCAGCTCTGATCAGGCGCTCTGGGTGAGTGAGGGGGGTCAGTTGAAAGACACCTGATTTGGAAATCTCCTTGAATTCCTCCCCATTGTTGTGAATACTGTCTGTTTCAAGTTATCTGGTAAATCTTTTGTCATTGTGTCTAATGACCTGCCTGAAGAAAAGGAAGAAGACATATAAAATGGAGCTGCATTCAGGGGTAGGTGGCCTTGCCCTGCCCCTCCAATTTCCTTGCAGGCAAACTGCAATGTCTCTCCTTTGTGAAGAAGCTCTGAAACTTTGCAGTCAAAATCTGCTATTTTCCTTACAGTATTGTTTATACAATGGTCATCTGGAAATGGTCTAAAGCTTTACTTGTGCCCAAAAAAAATAACCCAGGCTTTATTTTAATATGTGTCTTTTGATCAAGAAGGCAACCAGTACCATTAGCAGAAAAGCAATTTAGTTAGATGGTAACTGTTTGAAAACAAAGTTCCGCTCTGAGTTTTTCCTGGACAAAACCAGATCATACAAATAGGAGTCCGTACACTTGGCACAGCTTTCCCATGTAGAGCCTTCAAAGTCCTTACAGCTACTAGACCCTTTCAGAGCACTAGACACAAAGGGACTTGCCAAGCTGAAAATGAACGCCAGTTCTTCTGCAAGTCAGTCCACCGAGCCATCTGCCATCTTTCTCTGCCTCACCTGCAAGAGGGGGGGAAGGTGAGGAAATAGTAATTTTCCCTCTATCACATCCAAGAGTTAAGTTCTGATCTCTGGACATTGACTCATTCATGTCCATGTGGAGTCACTGGTTATCTTCTGCAGGGCTATGTGGCCCATGGTCCTTTTGGAACAGCCTCCTTGCACTGCAGCTTTGTTACTTTTTTTTTTTTTATCTGTCTCTTTTATTTTTCCTCTCATATTTTGCAGCAATAATTGAGCCCCTTTGGTTTGTCTCTGAGGAGGGGAAACTCAATGACTGATAATTACCTTGCATGCCATTTAATGAAATTGAAGGAGCACAGTAACATCCATAATCTAACTCTTCTAGCTTGTTAAGCCCTAGCTCTGCATATTTCCAAGTGTTAATAACCATACATAAATGGAAAAAGGTTAAAAGGATTCAGTGAATTTGCAACAAACATGCCCTTTGTACATATGAATTCTGAGTCATCTCTACTGGACATGGTGTATTCGTTAATCTTGCAATGAATACCAAAATTACCTCCTTGTTAGCAGGACTTTTCATTGCTGTTATTACTATAGCCCAGTGGAAAGGGCATTGACTCAGGTGCTAAGAGACTTAGTTTCTTATCACATCACTGCTGCTGTCCTGCCATTTGTCCTAGGACAAATTCCTGCATCTATTTATTTCTCTGTTTCCTTTCCCACCTCATGCTGTCTTGTGTATCTAGAAGTTAAGCTCTTTGGCACAAAGAACTCCTTATATACTCAGTGTCAGATACAAGGGAGCCTAATCTCAGCTGATATCTTAATGAAGTAGCAACAAATGCCAACTGGCTAAATGGTAAATGAAAAGAAGTTCCATCCAAAATTAATGAACATACTCAAAACTGAGCATACTCTGTACAAAGTTTAAACCAGCTTTATCAACTACAGTTTCAGCAGTCTTGGGTTATCTGGTGCAGGAGATGGCACATTCTGCAGCAGCTTCCCCTATATTTTAAATATGGATGCCTTTCATAAATAAGCACTGAACAAAAGCCAACACAGCTGATCCCATGCCTTTTCAGTTTTGCCTTCCTTCCAGTCATCCTGCTTTTATCCTGTCACTTTCCATGCACAGCAGATTTTTGCACTGAAAATGAAAAATGGAAACTCAAAGGGAGAAGTTATCATGGGGGAAGACTGAGAGGTGATCAGAGGTTACCTGGAGTGAAGGTATATGAGTGCTGCAGCTGTATTGAGACAAAAAGTGATCAACAAGAAAAGAGGAAAAAAGTGGGGAGCAGAGAAGAGAGGCAGCACTTTATTTATTAAGTGCCATCTATCTTTAAGGCATAAGGCAGAAATTCCTGAACCAAGCAATTCATAGTTTAAGTGTTAAATTGTAGCTTTAAGTGGAAAAAGGCCACACTGAGGCCAAGAAACCACTTACTGAGATTTCTCAGAACATTTTCCAGTGACGCTGGGGTCTGCCTTCCTCCCACCACTCCATTGGAAAAGGAGGGTGTCTCCATAAATCACATCTCCCTTAGAGGCCGGTGTCACCCGCATGGATATCCTCTGCTCCCTCTATGACTGCTGCTTCACCACCAGAGCTGTGTCTTTGCAGTACTCCATGCTCTCACGAGAGAGTCAACAGCAAGACAAATGTGGTAGGGCAAGACACTGCCAATCTAGTGAAGGAGTGAAACCATAAAACCATTTCCCCTTCATGAAAAAGATCGCAGTTGGTGGGTAGCAGATAATGTGAGCATAAGGACTATTAAGGAGTTCCCATCATCCATAGCTAAGCTGTCCTCTCTCCAGCTGATCTGTTACATTGGTGTACACCTTTTCATCTGAAGATACCCACTGTTTTCTGAAATATTGATGCTTGGTGATTGCTGCTTTTGGTTGTTTGGGGTTTTTTCATGTTTATGTGCCTGTAGTTGATGAGGTTTTGTCACTGCTGAGTGGACCTCAAATATCTATGGCAAATTAAAACATGCACCTGTCTTGGCTAATGCAGGGCAATGGCCTTTAGATCATTTGAACTCTTTGTTATCCCATTCTAGCATACCTGGATACCTAAGGGTTTCTCTGAAGTGCAACAACTTATGTGGTGGGACAAAAGTGTAAGAAAGACCTTGCATTCCTGCCTTAAGGCCTGATCCACCTCATAGAGATACAGCTTTACCATGGAGGACTTACACTCTGCAGGCATCAAGCTGCTCTCTACTAATACCTTGACATCTACAAAAACAGAAACAACAACAAAAGAGAAAAGAGTTATGAGTAACCCTCTCACTAAGGATGTGGGGTGGAAATGTGACATGTAAAACCCTCTGAAGCATTCCCAATGTCATTCTTGAGTGTGGAGCCTGTGTGAGGCACACAACCTTAGCCTCTCCCTCTCTCCCTCCTCAGCACCTTTGCATGCTCTTTGGTATTTTGCCTCTGTTGGTAATGAAAAGCTGCCTTTTGTCATCATCTAAAAAGCACTATCATGCATTGGAGACAGAGGGAGTAAAGAAAAACATGACCTCAAAAGCTGAGAAAGCTGCAGAAAGGTAGTGAGCCCTCCCGATGGAGCTTTTGGAAGCATGTTCTCCTACCACAGAAAGCAGATAAAATCTAGCTTAGGACAATCATATTTGGCCTAATATGACCCCTACATTTAGAGTAAGATTCAGAAAGAAATATGTGGCCTTGCAAGCACAGAAAGGTATTAGGGTATCCACCCTAGAAAG
Organism: Elanus axillaris; assembly: GCA_026212715.1. Lineage (NCBI taxonomy): Eukaryota > Metazoa > Chordata > Aves > Accipitriformes > Accipitridae > Elanus > Elanus axillaris. The sequence continues at coordinate 17,302,409 of JANZLQ010000078.1, read as the reverse complement.
GGTCATTAAGCTAAAAGGCTGCTGATTGGAGGTGTTTGTTTCCTCTACCCATATTTTTCATACCAGGAAACGTAAGACTTTTTGTTGCCTTTTCAGAAAATACCAAGGTTATAATGTCTACCATGCCAGACTATGAAACAAAAAGAAAATAAGAATTCACTTCTGGTTTACAGCTGTCGTCCCAATAGTTGTATATGCACCAATAAAGTATTACAATGGCCCAGAGAGACTTATTTGCCAAGCCACAAGCACATCATGCTCCAGAAATAAACAAGGGCCAAAAGAAGGAAAGTCAGTCCTGTTGGAACTATGTTAAAAAAAACTCCTTAGCTTGGTTTGAAACCATGTATGCTATTGCCAATCTTGCAATACCATAAAACGCTAGTCTTCCACCCCCAAACCATGAAATTAAATATTTATGCAGTAGGTATTTTTATGCATCTTCTACAAGCCCCAAAGGTTCAAATGTACAATCTTCTCCCTGCCATCACGAGGGCCTAGCGCATTTCTTTCTAAACAAAAGCTGAGATTATCATGTAATTAAGTGGCTCTAGGCACTGAGCCTTAAAAAAATACCCTTTAGATGATCACTTTCAAATGATGAAAGCTGGTAATGCTGTAGTGAGAGAGCCGACAGAGAAAAGTGTGTCAAGCAGATCCGTGTGAAGGCTAAGGTGAGAGTGGCTGAGCAGGGCTGGTGACAGTCTCAGCTAACCCACGGCAAGCAGGGTCCATCCCAGGAGCCAGGCGAAGCGACCAGCAAATACACAAGCCTCCAGCCTTGGCATTTGACTGCAGCTCTGCTGCGCTTGATCTGCAATTCCTCCGGGAAATCCCACTGAGATTTTTGGCCGGAGCTTTGGAACAACTGGAGAGGAAACTTCATCGAGTCCTCCGCCTGTTTGGAGAGCACTTTATAAGTTTATGCTATGCTGACTGAACACTTCTGCAGTGCAAACACCAGCCCTTAGACTTCTAGCTTATGTGCACGGCAGTCAAGGTTTGCAGAAGGGCTGCCAGCAAAAGACAGTCCAGCAAGCTGGGGTGCAAGGCGGCTCTTCTTGGCACAAGCTTTTGCGGATCTTATTCTTTCACTCTGCAGCTGCGAGTTGCGGTAGTTCCCCAATGGGTAGATGGAATCTGTTGTTTTCTCTCAGGAGAGTTACTAATCTTTTCAGCTACATAAATACACTTCTATTATTGTCTGAGTAAATTGCCTTAGAAAACTGTTTCTTCAGGAAAAAAAGCTGAAATTTCTTAAAAGGAAAATGTCAGTATATTTTTCATAATTATTCTAGTACTTTTTTCTATCATTGTTTATGGTAAAATCTCAATAGTTAGGAATTAGCATATAAACTGACATTATCATACCTGCTTAAGATTCTGAGCTTACCCAATCCCAAATAAAAAGTGAGACTTGTGCATCTCAATGTCCCTTACTCCTCTGCAAGTCTCACCTAGATTTCTTCCCAAATTATTGCCTGCCTACATTCATTTGTTATTACAACATTTCCTTTGGATGGCGAACAGCTCTGAAAAGAAAGAGATTATACAACCCCACCATCGGCATTGCACTTTGGTGCTCACATCCAGCCCTTCCCAGAAGAATTCCAGTTCAGCAAGATATTTATCCAAATGCTTAATTCTGCACACAGCAGTCTGCACTTACTCTGCCCCCTCCAGCATTAAGATGAGGGGGTTGCTCTGGGAGTTGGAGAAGCGAGGCAGTGTTTAACAGACCTGGTTATCAAGTGGTCTGAACCCCCCAAAAATGAGGGCAGAAGCCAGAAGAGTGATCTGCTCTATTTTATACACAGCATTAGGTGTTTGTAAATGATATTACAGGAATTAATAATTCTTTCAGTACTTAAAACTAGACAGCCTTTTGAATAATTTCTTTTGTAAAAAGAAAAAAAAAATTGTGCAATAGGCACTATCGAGATGTAATTTCCAAACCAATCTGCACTGTGATTTCACCAGGAGGTCTGTAAGTGGAACACAGACAAGCCTAGAGCAGATTTGTTGAGACACCTATGGATGTTTGTGGAATCTGCCTTTTTGTTATAATAAAAGATATGGTCAGAAAAGAACCCATGCCTAAGCAGAGTGCACTGGAGAAACTGTAGGCAAATCTGTAGCTTATTCATATTATTCATTTTAGTACCTGGACTTAGACCTGAGGGGCATTTAATGAATACAGTGAACAGATGCAGTTTGCCTCTATTCTTGACAGGTACATATTTGTTATCGGAAGGCTAACAACATCCCAACAGTGATTCGCATGGAAAATTCCTACTTCTAGCTGCAGTTATTAAAATCATAAAAGTGGAAGAGACTGTAATATTTTTTTTAGTCTGGTCCTGAAATTACCTGCCCAAACAGCAATTTTACATACCAGATCCCATTTATATCCACAGAGCCAAGAACTCGTGCACAACTCCCAAGAAACTTATATATTTGCCAAATTACAGCTGGATATGAACATTTTGCCCTGTCTGTGGGGCTACTTGTGCTGTGGCCCTGAAGATTTTGTCACAAGAGTTGGGACAGTTTCCCCCATCAAAATCCCAGCTCCTAGCAGAAGCAGTCTGGCAGAACATTAGCTTTCCTTTGTTTATTTTTTGAAGCCTCGAATCTTCTTGGTTATAGAGCAAAGCTCAGCCATGTAATTTTCTAGAGGTTTAAAAATCAGAAATCAGATAAAATAAAGTCCCTGCTTCCTAGATCTAAAATGCTCCTGATTTTTAAGCCAAGCTCATTATTCCAGGGATCTCAGCACTGGTTTTTAAATAACTGGGACTGCAATACCAATTGAGGGGTTCCCAGCACATCAGCAGCACATCTCTCCTGGCTTCCAGTGGTAGCAGGTCTGGATGGATGTCAGTGATTTATTCATCACAGAGTTTGTCAAAAATACGTTTCAGCTGCCAGTGTTAGCAAGAGGCAAGGGGGACGAGAAGCAGGTGTTATTTTTTAACAGAGAGGACTGTGCCTATTTACTTTATAATCAAATGTTTTTACTTTATAGTTTTAAATTTCACATAAAGCTGTCGCAAAGCCATTTAGTAAATAACAGAGGGAGCAGTGGTGTTCGGGCAGACAGCAGCTGCTATCACAACAGCAGCTTCTGAGTAGAGGCTACTGTGCAGAGCCCTGCTTTTCTGCAGCTACGGGGACCCGTCAGCTTCTGATCTGCAGCATGAGGAAACCACTATTGCCCTGCTGAACTAATAAAAGGAAAACATTAAACAATAAAGACCATGTTTGCATTCCCCACTCTGCATTTCCTTGCGGTAAAAGGTGTCTGGGAGGGCTGAGGGTGTCTGAGGCTCACCGGTCCCGTGCACACTTGCATGCAAACCACAGGTTTCTCCCCAGATGTTGCTGGGCACCCTGAGTGCAGCTGGAGGAGCCTGTCACCTTTTCACTGCAAACGCTGCACCCCAGCACTCAGTAGCCTCAGGCAGCTGCTGACCCGCCGTGTCCATGGGAGCTTCCCCCCATCAGAAACATGGGGTTTGCAGGGGGGAGACAGTTTCCCAGCTGGTGCAACCCCCAGACAGACATCAGGGCAGAAGCATTGCAGGGGGATCATGACCGTCTCATGCTCCTTCTGTATAGTCTCAGCACTTTCTGGGTGTTCACCCACTCCCAAAAGGAAAAGAAAACTTCTGCCATGATCACGAGGACTTCTTCCTCCTGGGCCAATTATTGCACCTTTTTAGGCAGGGTTTAAGACAGCAAAGTGACTCCACGGTGCGCAGTGCCGTGAGAGGAGGGGGCCCCAGTCCCCTCCATGGGAACAGCATGGGGGGCAGGACCAGCAAAAGTGGCTCAAGATTGAGCCCTCCTGACTTGCTTCCAAAAAAAATACTTGCAGAGAAACTTGGTATTATATATAAGCAAAGTTGCCTTTTGATATTACCACGTCATTTCCACTTCTGGCAAAGAGATTTTTGCCCAGGCTAATTTGGAGACATTTCCCTTCACCACATTGGCACCGCCATGTCATTTTTGATAGAAGTCTCATTCATCTGGAGAGTCGGGGTGACCCGCTCGCCTTTCGCTCCTGCAAACAGGGCTGTTTGTTAAGTCTTTTGAAAGACTGTGCGAACAGATAAACATGCTACACATGAAGTACATTAGGTGGAGGTGAAATACAGATGATTATATTTAAGGGCTTACAATAGTCGTTAAGAGCTTCTAACCACAGGCCCTGGCAGGGCTGGTCCTCGGCTTGCAGTGCATGTCTTGGCTACATCCTCAACCAACTTTCTGTTTCTCCCCCTTGAAACAGGGCCAATCTTGTCAGTCTGGTGGCAATGAAAAAAAAAAAAAATCAACTCTGTTAATAGGATTATAAGATTTGGGGAATATAATGTTGTTGCAGATCATTTATTTTGAAAGCTGATTTCATTTTAGTGAAAACAAGCTCAGCCCTGCACACTGGGGGTTTGCAGCCATTATGCCAAACACAATCATTGCTAGCTTGTAAGATGTGATTGCTTTTTAATGTGGAAATTTCACAAGGTTACAAAAGAGGAAAAAATTAAACTCCTTTCTTATAACAAAGTCACTCTGGGATATGCGCTACAATGCCCTGACAATGTCCAGATACTCTGACCGCATTACACATCAGAAAGGTGGAAGAGTGTGATTTACACCATTTCGCAATTGGGTTTTTTTCATGCAGCTGAAAAAGCCGAAGAGTTTTGAGCAAAAATAAAAACAGTGCTTTGTAAAATGCATGTGGAATTGCACAAACACAGCCCAGGGGTCAAGGAAGTAGAGGGTGGATGAGGAAAGAGTCCATAGGGATAAAGAGGGGATAACGTGATCTCCCCTTCCATGCCTGATAGCTCTGGACCCACAGTGGCAGTCCATCCGGCGTATTGAAAACTAAGCTCGTCCTCAGCACAGCAGACAATCTTGATATTTGTTAGACATCAGAATAAAAAAGGATAATCAACATCCCTGGCCTTTTCAATAGCAACCTCCCAAAGGGCTTAAATATGTTCTAAAATAATGGCTAAGCCTCATTTTCCTGGGTGTTAGAAGATGTTCTGTCACCATCTCAGAAGAACCATTGTTGTGACAAAAGCCTCATGGCACAGCCCAGACGGGGCTGAGCAGGGAAACAGGCACTAGCAGGAATGTCCCAGTCGGAGGAATTCATCAGGAGGACAAAAAAGAATGAATTTTTCCAACGTGCTCTTAAAAGAGTGATGAAGGGGGGAACAAGGCTGCCCCTTTCCAAGGCAGGCAGGGCAGTATGGATTCACAGGCTTTCCTCCCCTTTGTAATGAAGATGCTGCTTTTGATCTACAGCACGGGGAGAGCTCTCCCCAAAGGCAGGGGTGAGGGAGGGGGTAGGTGTAGAGGGAGACACAAAAGATGGAGCTGAAGCACTGCCTTGTAGCCAGGGATTGAAATGACATGTGCGCTGTGGAACCTTTTTCTTTTCAAAGCAATTTGCTATCATTATATTGCCCGTGCATTTCCAATACATGTCAGCCTGTCCTCTTTTAACTTGGCGGGAGGGGAAGGTGCTTTTATTGCAGGGCTCCTTGCAGAAGCTCGCCAGACATTGCTATTATTACATCTGCCGGGCACAGCACAGACTGATGCATGTTCATTAAAGGAATGGGGGTAGAGTAAAGCAAATTCATTCAGTCCCTGCTAGAGAACGCTTGAGTGGGCTTAGAGGTTTTCATATACAGAAATATTCCAAATCTTAAAAGTAGTATGGTATCTATCCCTGAAACTTCAGTTCAGCTTCTGGCTGGTGTTACCAAAATCATTTAGCTTTGTTTGCCTGTATCCTGTCAGTGGTGAAAATCCAGGAAAGTGCTAGAACAACATTTATTAAGGATTTCATAAAGTTGTAAATTACAAGATTCCCATTAACTATTTCTATTAGGATTCGTCTTCTACTTTAACTAACATGCTTCTCTAACTGTTAGGGGACAGTGTGTGGTTATATATCTGCAGGTGTGGGAGGACAGGTGGGACAAGGTTTGAAACAAAAATTCAGATTTCACTTCTTCAACCGGCTGCCCTTTCATTCACATGCCAAGGGATGGAGCTAATAATCGCTCCATGTGGCACCGTGCCTGAGCTGATACACTGAGGCTTAACACTGATAGGCAGCATACAGAGGTTAATTTAGTCTCTGTTTATGCATTTCCAGCTATTAGTACAAGGAAAACTATGCAGAGCAGAACAATTTAACTTTGGTTCCCTCTTCTACTTTACCCTGATGTTGGTTCAACCCCAAACTGCCTGAGAATGACTAAGCCCCTCCTCCAAACTTCTTTTCCTTCTGTTCTTGCATGGGAGGTTGGTAGCTGGAAAGGCCTTTTTGGTGGGAGAACAGCCAAAACGAGCCACCTCTGGCTGTTTAGCTTTGGAGTCAGGGTTCCTAATGGTACAGAGAGGCTCTACAAATTCTTTGGTGACATCAGTCACCTCCTCCAAAGACAGCAAAGACTACAGAAGAGTAGAACAGAAGTGCCATCCACTCAGACCCATGACCAGCAAACACCAGAAAACTGGGGACTTTGCAATGCAAATACTTGAAATCATCCTGCAACACATGGTGAAGGAGCATCAACAATAGCATGCCGCCAATTTATATCTGTCCTTTTCTCTCTCAGAGCCACTGATGGGGTGCTCGAAAAGGAAGGTGATGCTGCTGGGTGGTGGTGATGCCTACAATACCTCCCTCCATAATGACGGCCTCATACAGTGCTCTAGAAGGACTTGTGCAGCCGGGCCAAGAGATGGGCTTGGGACATGAGATGACCAGAACTCACCCTGTCATTCATCATAGTCTCCTGAAGGAGTGTCAAACCATGAGGAGTCTCTCTCTTGCTCACGCTCTTTTTTTTGCACAGAAGCCCGACTAACAAAATCAAAAGCATAGCTTGAAATGGACCCACTGCACACAGGTTTTCTCCTGGCATGACAGGCTATCGCAGCCTTAATGGTAGGCTGCTAGACTAGAAGCAGTCTTTCATTGAGTTTGTCTTACTGAGAGGAAAAACTGCTTTGTGTAATAACTTTATGGTAAATGTTGGCAAAAGATTTGCACTGCATACTGAAAGGGAGACATTTCTGACCACAGCTCATGAACCGCATTTATTTACTCTGGCATTCATCCATTATTTGTTCATAGGCTTTCTGTCTCTGTTAAATGTGTTCCAATTTTGGGAGCTAAATCATTGCCAGTAGTTTCCAGGACATTCCGCTAGGCTAAGCAAAAATGCCCTAAGCAGTTGTCAGAAACCACTGAAGTAGTATTTTAAATATAGAGTATTTGAAGAAAATAAGATACCAAGCATCCTATCTATCTGGATCCTGGATTCTGTGTGTTGTGAAAAGTTAGGGTAAAGAAGCAGAGGACTTAAAGCGGTGACTGTCTTTTCTGAGCCATTTTCCATGATTTAATGACCCAATCTGACTTTAAAATGAGGATAGTAATTAAAATATATATATATTTATCAGAAGATCTCCAGATAGAAATCATGCTCAAACTTCAGTCTGGAAATTCCTAGTTATTTTGTTCTAAATAAAAACGAATTACAAAATACAGGAGTAAAGGCATGACTGTTAAAACTGACAGTCATTTGCTATCAGATGGCCTTACAAAAATGTATGTTTGTATCTTAGGCAAGATAATAATATGGGAATTGCTTTTCTGGACCAGGCCCCTGATCTATCTGCTCACAGTCCTGTATCTGACAGAGTTCACAATAACCTGATGCCCTGACCATGGTCTAATGAAGATTGCAGAATAATCCCTAAGACAGTGAGTAACTGGCTTGAAGTATGAGTTCCTATATTTTTCTCTAATGTTATTTTTCTTGGCATTAATTTCTGTAATTGCAGATAGCCTTATTGTCCAAAAGAAAGCTCAGTTCTTCTTTGGACTTCATTGAATTCCTGGCCTGTGTGCTGTCCTCTGGCAAAGTGGTCCAGAGTCAGCATGAGTCCTCAGGGAGCAGGAAACTTGCCTGCTAGTACTGTGGAATTAGCTGCCTTTCATTTTCATCAAGTGTCCACTTTTTGCTGTGTATGAGAGGGTACCCTGATTATTTTCTCTACTTTTATCATGTCCCTTTCTTTTTCTCTCTGTTTCAGAGAGAAACAAATCCCAGCTTTCCAATTTTTCTACCAATGAGTCAGAGTCATTTCTGAGCTCATTTCCAAACACCCTCTCTTTCTGCAGAGAAAACAACCCATCCCACCTATGCAGTGCTGGGAAAAGTGGTGATAATAATTTACATAACAGCATTCTGCTGTCCTGTTCTTCATCCATCCCGTTAAATCCCATACAGGATTTTTAAGCCACAGCTTCACATTAATAGAGCATCCTCAATGAACTGCCAACTAGGATTCCCCTCTAAATCAGTGCTTAAATTTAGGTATCTTTGAAAAAAGGAGGGGTTTTTCCTTTCTATATGTATATATAAATATTTTATCAACACTTAACTTCAGCTGTCTTTTTATTTCTCATTAGTCTGTTTGTAACCACATGAAACTCCTCAAAATGCTCTTTTCACACAGAGAAAAAAATAATGCTATGTCCACTGTTTATTTTTCATCACACTGCCCACTTGTATAGTAAGCACAGTAGTAACAGTAATATACTAACAGCAGTATAGTAAGTAATGACACTGATCCTAATAAATGGAGCATCTCAGTGGTAAACCTTTTACTTTAACAAAAGCTAGCCATTTAATCCCTATGTGACTAATTGTTTATTCACTAGGTATAAAGAGTATTTTGCTTCCTATATTCTAGCCGGTTTTGATGATGGAAATATTCAGCTTAACTTGCATGATGATTTGGGGTTTTTTCTTTAGCTTTGTGTGTGTATTTTGTTAGAGGCTTACTGGAAGTTTAGAAGGACAGATGTCTGGTTCACCTCTGTCCACCCCGCTGTGGGCATGGGCAAAGATTCAGAAAGATTAGGAAGATGTGATTTCGCAAAATCTGTGCCAAACCTTATCTGCTCACATATTCCTGTTACTATTTTATTTTTTACTTGCCATTTTATGAATTTAATGGGTGCAAATAAGATTCCCACTGGTCCATGAATCCCAAGTTACCCCTGTATTTTCAAATACTGGTAGTCTGAGCACTATCCTAATGTGATATTTATATCACGTCTTCTATCTCTTGAAATTTTTCCTATACCTATCATTAATAAGAAAATGCAAATGTTATCCTGACACTTGACAGTGGTAGATTTATACTGTGTGGTAATCCATTTGCTTTTAATTTACCAGTTTGCTTCACTGACACCTTTGTTTCACATTCTGTACCATTACTACTACTAGAAAAGAGGAGGCGGAGAATAGCAAACTTTCCAAAACCTTATGTAATAAAAATCTTCCTTAGCTCCCCTTTTAATTCCTGTGAGCCCAAGCAATGCTGCAGTTCCCTTGAAACCTTCAAGCTTGTGCTGTATTCACATAAAGCATTCTTATTCTATTTGAGACATTCAGCTACTTGGGCCTGTAAAAAGCTATCTTGACTTCCTAATTTTCCTCCTGCTTGTTCTCTGCTAAAAGGCAGCACCGTTATCATTCACTCATGCATTAGAGTATATTTTCTAACCCGCCCCCCAAAAGAAATTAGGACTACAGTGGGAAAGCAATGGCATTTGGAAAAATCAAACAATGTGAATTAATACATTCTTTGTGGGCTAGAGGAAGCAATGGAGTCAAGGAAGGCCTTTGGATGTTATGTTTTACAATACCTCTGGAGGCCCAAGGCCCACTGTAAGCTGTTTTCTTCCTGCCTTTGGACAAGCTGAAATTAACTGGTAATAACACACATTTAAAAGCGCATGTGTGCGTCTGTGAGGGGGGGTGTGTCTTTGCTCCAATTCCACTCCTGTGCATTTTAACTTTCAAACTTAGACAGCAGTGAAGAGGAGACAGACAGGTATACACAGCAGCCACATCAAAATCTTGGTGGGGCAGAGGGAACATTTGACACCTCCTTGTTTCAATGCCCCCTGTCTGCTTTTAATTTCACTAAATCACTCCCGTCTGGGGATTGTATATTTTCAGTGGCCTCTCCCAGCAATGCAGAGATAGAGCACTAGTGTGCCAAACCCCAGCTATGCTCAAGCGTGGGGCTGCAGCTTTACAGGAGGCAAGAGGGGAGTCAGCTCTCGGGACCAGCCATTTGCCAAACTTAACTCTAGTCTAAAAGTGATGCCAAGAAATCTCACTTGCCCTTTTCCCTTTATAGCCATCTTGCGAGCAAAAAGGTGGAGGACCTGAGGAACAAATTGGCTAGTAGACTTTTTACATCACTGCTTTTAAAGTATCATCAAGGTCTGTGTGTCTGAAAGGTCCCTCATTAGCAAGGGGATACTGTACTGCAGTTGCTGCTCAGGACAGCAAGGACTTTGTTGGCTTGGGTAGGAGGTTTGCTTGGTTAAGAGGCAAGTGGGATCTGGTCCTGAGTACCTCCAAGGAAAAGGATGACTTGGAGGCACAGTGGCGCCTGGGCTCCTGTCTCTTGCCACTGAGGCCGGTAGAGGTTTTGCTCCTGGTTTTGTTGAGAGAAAGGCTCAGGCCCAACACAGAAATTTTGCATAATCTTGGGAGGAGTCACCTCATAGCAAGGAAAGTGAGCAACAAACAATATTAAATAGGGAAAAAAGAAGAGTTCCTCAGTCAGCTGCTCCAAGGCTGAACATCACTGTCATAGGGCATAACCCTGCATCCCTCCTCCTGCAAGCATCTCACCAGAGCAATCCCATCATGAGTACTGAATAATGAATAGCAATTTCAGATACTTATGCCTGAACAGAAACCCTTCTTCACATATGGAGACATATCAGGATGTAAGGCAAAGCCATTCCCCCTGGTATTAGTTTGCACAACTCCTGGACGCCCATGTGTCTGTGCATGGATAGGGATATGGGACAAGGTCAGAGTGAAGCACTGGGCAGGCTCCAGGCATGTGTGGCTGCTGGTGGGTTGCAGAGCTCTGCCTCTAGAAGCCAGGGGGCTAAAATAACCCTAAAGATAAAGCCAGCCAGGAGACACCATGAATTACTTTGGCTGACTGGAGCTCCTCTTGGGAGGAGCAGGATTTGGCCTCAATACAGCAAGGAAACCAAGGTGGTAATAGGGTGCTTTGAGAAATCACATTGTGCCATTGTGTGGCCCTGAGGATGGGATGAATGAACGACTTACACAATAGGCTAGTGAGAGTATGAAAAGATAAGATACCTGAGCCTATTCCGCTAGAGCTTCATTACATAAAAGCACACTTTTTTAAGATCTGAAGGATTTTTTTTCCTCCGCTGCCCTCACTGAGTTCTCTATGAATTGAGCATTACAGTGGCTTTGACTGTAACCATTATAATCATTTTCCAGTGCTAATGTTGTGGTTTTAATGAAAGGAAACAGCAAATGGGCTATCGACTCATATACACAAATCTGCACTTCATTTGCACAAAATAGCTTCTGGATGGCTTTCCTCCATGTTTTTGGTCAACACCACTCTTTTTGAGAAAAGATCAATGTCTACAACTGTTTGCTCTTCCACAGATAAAGCAGATGCTATTCATTACTGCCTTTGCCATGCATATATTGCTACCTTCCCCAAAGCAGCCGCAGTGGGTCATGTGTTTATTTTTCTTTAAATCCTTTTGTTCTTAAATCACTCCACTTTTGCTTTCAGGATATGATGAATGATTAATGCTGTAGTAGCAGCATTATTGAATTAGAAAAGTCACTGGCAGCTTCCAAAATCATTGAGACAACCAACAAATAAATACAAACCACTTCTTTAGAGTTAGATATAGTGGATCAGTGTGATGGTGTCAAGATAAGGAGAGGTGATGCTGATGTGAGCACTTTTAAAGCTGTAGGAAGGCTTGTCGTTACTCACATGTAAATCATAGCAGCTCTGATAACAATGCAGATGTTTTGAACAATCTTGCATTGAAGTAATGTAACTGCAATAAAAAGAATGTTAAGGCAAACTCAGAACTGGTGTGGGCATTTGGAGGGAATTCTTTTCTCTAAGAAGCTATATGATCATAAAGAAAAGAATTATTTGTGGTTTTATGGTTTGGGTTTATTTAAAGAATCGAGATTTGGAGTCAGATGCTGAAAGGTGTTTGTTTGGCACCTCCAAGGGATTACAGCCAACAGCATTAGCAACAACTCACCAGGAAAAGAGAGAGATTATAGATTTCTGGAGTAATCCTTTGCAGTCACCAGTGCAGTATCTGTCTGGTTTGCAAGTAAAGTTAGCCTACTCTTTATGGTCATACTAGAGAATGTAATATCATTAAAGTCCAGTTAAATGGGGGGGGGGGGGTGTGGAACAGGAAAGCAGGATTAAGTTCATTTTCCGACATTCATGCGCAGAAGGTTCTCTACTGGCTTCCTAACAAAGCCCATCAGGTGTCTCTGTGGCCTGTCCCTCATGTATTTTGTCACAGCATCTTGGTGGCCAGCAGAGCTAGGGAGGTCAGGCAACTGCTTGCACCACTGAGCCTTTAAAACTCCTTTACGCAGAAGTGAAGGACTGAAAAGGCTATGAGATGGTGAGGATTAAGGTCTAGCATCTCCAAGCTCTCTGGGTTTGCAATCTGAAGAGAGAAACCTCTGCGGGTATAGCACTGCATGTTGTTTGACAGCAGTAATAATCACGGCTTTCCTCACCCAGGGCTGCCCCCAAGCACAGGGCAGAACTGAACAATTCTTATCCCTGTGGCTCTGTTTAGGTTTCCTATAGATATCAAGAGACTCTTATTAGTTACTTCAGTGTACTCCTGAAAATAAAGAGCCCCTTTATTGAGTGCTATAGTACTATATACTTTCCTGGCCTTAAAATCTTTTTTTTTATTTTTTAATGACTCGTTCTTTATTAAAGCTGGGTAGGAAAATTGGTTTCCCTGCAGAGTGAAAGATCTCACAGTTTCAGGAAGGTCCCCGCTGCTGTTCTACTTCAGGATGCTACCAAGGCCTTTCAAATAGGGCCTGCTCAGAGTAGTCTAACAGCCAGGGCTTAAGACTCTCACTGGAGCTGTTGAAGAACTGGGTAAAAACCATTTCTATATAGAAATAAGAATAACAACTGCTGTAGTCCAGGATCAGTTCAGTATGGTGTAGGAGGGTTGGGTGCTTTTGCTCATCTCCCTGGCTGAAGCTGTTTCACTTTGTACAGGTAATGACATGTCAGTCTTGGAAGAGACCTGGACTTCCATCTGCTCCTCCCAGCATGGTGATGTAATTCCTGGGCTACCAGCTCAGGCTCTTTCACTGTCTTGCCTAATGATTGTCACAGCATCTATGTGAACTGGAGCATCTCCAACAGGAGGAATTCTCATTTTGAAGAAGTCAGCAGCCTAGAACCCACTGGGACTGTGGGGTGCTGAATTTCATGTCCCTGGGTCAACTTAAAGAGATTATAGCCCTACATGTGGTCTGCTGGTTTGAACCTGAATATCCTACCCAGACACTTCTGGCTGCCCTGAGGCAGCAAATGCAGGTCTCTTATTTTTGACCAGAAACTCACTGAACCTATGAACATCTTCCCATTGAAAGTTCTGGGTTTGACAGATCAGCATTTTCTGATTTGAGGACATTATTTCAGAAAGCTCCCAGCCTTCTGTGTTACCTTTACCTGTAGATCTTCAGCAGGTTCCTCCACCTGCAAGTCATCATTTTTCTAAGAAGTTTTTGTTAAGCTGATTCAAGGAAAAATATTGGATACTACTTCATCAGCCTTTCCACAGCATTGGCTCTGCCTTGTTTTTCACCATGCTTTCAGTCAGCTTGTAGCTGTGCTCACCCAGGTGCAACCCTAGAGAGAAGTTCTCTCTCTTCAACCCCCACCACTGGTAGGAAACAAATTGCTGAAATCCTTGGTAGGTATTATACATACGTTACATGTCACCAGCTGAGCAGGGGTACCTGAGGTATTATGGGGAGAAATTGGAGGTCCCTTCCATCTGATTAAGTGAATCCTAGATGTGGGCAGAGGGCTATCATGGGCAGAGGTGAAGAAAGGCCCTGCCCCTTGAAAACCACAAAACCCATAAGAGAATCAATCAAAATCTTGCCCTGTAACAGACGCATCCACCTTTCCTTTATTTCCTCCCCTCACGTGGCAAAGCTCATACTTGGAAGTCTCCACTCTTCTCATGCTTGTGTCAAAAAGAGGGATGGCGGAGGCTGCTAGAGACAGCAGAATTCAACCACAATTCCCCCCCTCCCCATTCAGGTTCACTGCTGTTTTGATGCTCCAGCTAAAGAAAATCTCCACAGATTTTTTGTGTCCTCAGAATGAAGCTTCCCACTGCTAGCCTTGGGAGACGCAGAACATCCCAGCTGGGCAAGAGCTCTTTATGAATATTTCTAGTGCTCAGAGGGAGAAGGGCAGGGGGGGAGCAACAAACTAGAGCAAGTTTACGGTAATTGCTTTAATGAGGCAAGGCCCTTTAGAATGCAAACACACTCAACAATACACAAAGAAACAATCAAAAAAAGTGTTTTATACAGGCTGTTTTATAAGAAGGTAATAAAAACAATTGTATGGCACACTCAGTTGCATAAACAGACTCACCATGGAAGGTGTTTGTGTGAGAGCAGGACTATGAATACTTAATTGCTTCCATTATTCTTATTTTCAGTACAAAACACTGCAATCATAACTTAATCTGCAGCTTGATTTTTAAATAAAAAGGTTATATTCCAGTTCCATTGTTGTAAATATAATAAAACACATTCTTTCTGTTAAATGGTATTTCATTTCTTACTGCTTGTAAGGAGGTATAACAGTGATTAATATCTACATCCCTGGCAATTTCAAAACTTTTTTCAAAGGCAGGATCATTATTTCTCTTCATATGGAAGGCAGAAGACCAAAATGTTCAAAAGGTCTTTATTAATGATGTGACTAGAAGTCATGGAAGCCTTTGGTGAGATCCTTCTATGGCTGCCAATCCTCTTTGAAGCAAGCCCCAAAAGCAATGCAGAATTCAGATCTATTTTCATTCACACATCTCTTCTGAAAAACACAGTGAGTACAAAGGAAGAATGTAAGGAAATATGAATTTGGGGACCTCAATAAGTTGCAAAGTACAAAACTGAATAAATGCCACCCATTTTCCCATACCTGACAGTAGGGTAAATTACACAGACAAAAGGCTGCTATGAACTTGAATACAATCTAGTGTGTCTGGAATGTTGTATTCTACATCTAGTGATTTATTTTTTTTTAAATATGTACTGTTACACTTGTGCTTTAGTGGCATCTAGACCACAGTAATTTTCAAATGCTTAGACCCAAGAATTCCCTTTTTCTTTCCTCTGACTTTTTGCTTTAGGAAGAGATACAGAACTGTCAAAAGACCTGTTGCGCACATAAACTGGGGGATAGGTCTTAAAAGATCTAGGGAACAAGATTGTCTTAAACAAGAAAATTAGTATCTCAATGAAAAAAAAAATCATTAATGGTTTGTACTTTACAGGCGGAGCACATTGCTGTAAAATAACATAACATTAATTCCAGAAAGACCAGAGTCACTCTCACTGAAAATGGATGTCTCTATGAAAGCAGTGATGATTTCTGGTTTCAAACTAATGGCAAAGCATGGCTTTAAATTTGATATTTGTTGCTCATACACATCTTAATTTACATATTTAATTAAAAGAATCTTCTGCTATAATAGACAGCAAGAAGTAGCACTTTCAGTTCACTAGGCCTATAATAATTTCTAGCCTTGAAGTCATCTGACTGTTGGAATTTGTTAGTGCTACAGAGCATTTGCCAAGTAAGAAATGTCACTTTTATTTTAATCTCTCTCATCATTACAGATAGCATAATGCTGTCAGGAATCAAGCAGATACCATTAAATGTTTCCTGCTTACAATTTCATGATCACATTTTAATACATTACATCATTAATGCCCAAAAACAGTTCACATGAAGCAAAAAAACCCATGGTAAGGCAGAAGCTCTCATTCCCCCTATCCCAGGGAAAATAGATAATTTTAACACCTTCCATCTCACTACAGTAGAAATACTGCCCAGGAGAACAAAGGACACGTAACTAAGTTGATTAATATTTTAAATTGCCTATGATTTGCATGAAGAGTCTTATAGCCAAACTCTGATCAGCTCACAAGCCTTATGGTAAGATCAGCCTTTCCAGGCACTTATTTGCAGGGTGTCTAGAGGGCCAAGTACTCCCAAACACCAACTGTTGACCTTTCAGTAACATATCTTACCCTCTTATTAGACATGAAAACCAGATTGTTTGCTGGCATCCATCAGTCTTCAACAATTAAAGGCAAGAGGACATATTGAGGAGCAACATGTGTATATGTATGTGGTTGTATATATAAGAAGGAGTTTTACATTATTTATATTGGGGAAATAACATATATAAGGAATGCACATATATATATGCATTAGGCTAAATGCCTACACACATTTTAAGAATATATATATATGTTTGTATGTATGCACATCTGCTGGCCAAAGCAGCTTTGATGATTTAAAGCAAACACCTTGATATACTGAACAGCTTCTTCTAAGCCAGGCAAATTATGGTTTCAAACCTTCCAGTATATGTGTCTCCTTTATTTAGTCATGAAAAGAACCAATTGCTAAACAAAGATTAAATGTGTGCCATGGTCCTGTTGATCTCATTCCTCCTAGCAAGCAACTTAACAATGGTATTCAAGACCAAAATTTTGCTTGCGAAGGAAATGGGTATCTAGGTTTGGATTACATATTATGCAGAAAGATATAGCACATTAATCTGATATTTTCAGAAGGAATCTAGACCGTGCTTTCCTCTTAGTGTCAAATTCTTCAAGGATCAGAAAGCAAGTCTGCAATCAGAAATCCAAACACACCAAGACAATCTATAATATGCTACAGAAGTGGAATTGAGAAGACAAGTCATTCTGTCTGATGAGGTAGATGAGTGTCTAGAAACATGCTGAATGTCATCTGCTAACAACAGCCATCAAGATCAAGCAGTCTAGGAGGGGCAGACTGAATTGATTCCAAAGTTACTCGTGAGCTAACATCTGCTTACAAGGACGTGTGAAGAACAGCCAGGAACTAGTAGTGAGGAACTTTCAATAAAGAGGTGTGATATTAACCAGCCCCCAAAACTAATCAGAGGCTTGGTGAGATGCCATGATATGATTATCTGACTGATCCTAAATGCACTGGGTCTAAGATCCTAAAGCAGAGTTTTGCCAATGTATGTCTGTTGTCATAGAGGGGTTGTCAAGTTTTCCTCCTCAATCCCTCACCAGAGGTCCCTCATTACAGAAATCCAGCTATGGTGAAGGTAGTCCTAGATAAACCATACACTGCTCCTTTGACCCTCTCCTCCTTTGGTTTCCCCTTCTCTAAGAGGAGTGTCTCTGTATTTGGAGCTCAGCTGAGTTCATATACTGGCCTGCCCACATCTGCAGGATATCCACATAAAGTCACCTAACAACAGTCCATTATTACCTTGCAGAGGCCTCCATCTCTCCAGGACAGTGATCGCCTTCAGAGCAAGCTCTTGCCACTGCAGTACATGGAGCATGTGCTGTGGAGACATAGCACTGAAAAAAAATGCAAGTGACTGCCTTGTGCAAGCGTACTGATCAGGCCATGTACAAGCGCACTGATCAGGGTGCTGACTGCAGGCAGCTGTGATGCTGCATTTTTATTAAGGACCTCAAAATAGCAGGAATGGAAAGAGAGATGCTAATGCACTGAGTTTGGGCTTGTTTTGCATTGCTGGTTATGTATGTTAGATAGTAGGTGAAATAATACCGCATTCTGGATGTGAACCTGCAATCAAAACAGGGTGCCTGACTTGGCCATATGTAATACATTAGTGACTACATCTCAGTCACATGTAATAGCTCTTATCCTTACTGAAAGAGTCTGCATACTGATCAAACCCATAACAAGGGCTTTATAAAGCGTCATGGTCCAAGTCTTTGGAAGGTGTAAATGGGCACAGTAGCTATAGTCAATCCCCACTTCCAACAGCTCTTCCTCTTTACCTCTGTTTTTATCACACTTACATCAGTAAAGTTCCTTACTGAAGAAAAAAAGGCTGCTTCCTTAGAAGAAATGTTGCCCAAGAGCAGTTTACATCATATGCTATCTGGAAGCTATTCTGTAAAGCATTGTAATAATTGCTTTTCCTGGACTGAGATACTTACTAGTAGCAGCTAAAGTTAACAGATTGGAAGACTGCCTGAAGATGATGGATGGGTTTTCTCAGATTGTAGATTTCTGGTCATTTTCCATGGCAGCTGTAAATTTAAAAATAATATAAAGTTAAGCAGTGGTAGAATAGAATTCACAAATATTACACAGCTACTGACTTGATCATTAATCATCCTAAGTTTAATATTAAAAGTGTTACATATGGTGAGCCAGATTTTTCCCTCGGTGTATACAGAAGTTTCTCATTGATTACAAATGGGAAATGGCACATGTATGTGAAAGCTGAATTTAGCCAACTGCTTGTTTGTTTTACTGGATTTTTTTTATTACTATTTGAGGAAGGTGGAGACATTTCTGTTTTATAAATCCCCTTTTCTGCTAGTGATCTGGAAGAAAATTATCAAGACCCATCCTCTGATTTGTAGTCAATAGCCCTGGTTATTGCAATAATATCTCCGCTTATTTTCAAAGCTGAAGAGTATCAATGCCCTCCCAAGTTCAGGAGTCCTTTGATCTACAAGAAAGCTGGCAAGGGACTTTTTACAAGGGCATGTAGTGATAGAACAAGGTGTAAAGGCTTTAAAGTGAAAGAGGGCAGATTTAGATTAGATGTAAGTAAGAAGTGCTTCACTGTGAGGGTGGTGAGACACTGGAACAGGTTGCCCAGAGAGGCTGTGGATGCCCCATCCCTGGAAATCTTCAAGGCCAGGTTGGATGGGGCTTTGAGCAATCTGGTCTGGTGGAAGGTGTCCCTGCCCATAGCAGGGGGCTTAGAACTAGGTAATCTTTAAGGTCCCTTCCAACCCAAACCATTCTATGATTATGTCCTGGTTTCAGCTGGGATAGAGTTAATTGCCTTCCTAGTAGCTGATGCGGTGCTATGTTTTGAGTTCAGTATGAGAAGGATGTTGATAACACTCTGATGTTTTCAGTTGCGGCTAAGTAATATTTATACTAAGTCAAGGATTTTTCAGCTTCTCATGCCCAGCCAGCGAGAAAGCTGGAAGGGCACAAGAAGTTGGCACAGGACTCAGCCAGGGCAGCTGACCCAAAGTGGCCAACGGGGTATTCCATACCATGGGACGTCACATCTAGGAAATAACTGGGTGGGGTGGAGGTGGGGATTGCCGCTCAGGTACTAACTGGGTGTCGATCGGCGGGTGGTGAGCAACTGCACTGTGCCTCATTTGTACATTCCAATCCTTTTATTATTACTGTTGTTATCTTATTAGTGCTATCATTATCATTATTAGTTTATTCTGTTCTATTAAACCATTCTTATCTCAACCCAGAAGTTTTACTTCTTTTCCCAATTTTCTCCCCCATCCCACTGGGGGCGGGGGAAGTGAGTGAGCAGCTGTGTGGTGCTTAGTTGCTGGCTGGGGTTAAACCACGACAGATTATGATTCTATGATGTCCACTTTTGAGGTTGCTGCAGTCATAAAAGGATTTCTTATTGGATAGAGTGAAGATTTTTGTCCACAACTGATATTCCTTCTAGACTAAACCACCATTCTTCCTAGACTTTGTCCTAATTTACCCTGTTATTTTTGATGAAGTTTTATCTCAAGTGTCTTCTTCAGATGAGTAACTAGAGAGGAGCTGACAGAGATACTCATGTTTAAAAAAAAACTAAACCAGAACAATTGTCCTCTCCTTGCCCAGCAAATCAATCCTGATGCAAATGAAAAATTCTTACACTTGGAGATATCATAACAATTCTTCACCTTCTCTGCAGAATCTGGAGGTCAGAAAACCTGTAATAGCCTCAGCAAGGTCATGGAGATACACAGATCTTTACCTTGTGAACATCAACTCTTCTCAGCTCCTTTTGCACTTAGCTAATACTGTTATACTAATGACATATTACTTACACTGCATTTAGGCATGTTTATGTTATACATGCTGATAGTATTAATATATATTAGCTACAGGATGGAGTTTTTCAGCATTGCTTAGTCTTGTATTTAATGTCTTTCAGAATCTAGGTACAAATACTCTACAGTAGTTGCACTGAAAACAATTTATTTGAATGCCAGCTACAGAATACTGTTACCAGCAGGTTTTCTCAGGGCCAATTTACTTCTGTTTATCCACAGGGCTTGGTAATAAATACATGTATTTTGGGGTTTTAGGTACATTAAACATACTGAATAGTCAAAGCTTGTAGAAGCTAATTTCCCTGTCATTGCATTATAGTTAAATTGGTTACGTGCATCTCATTCAATTATGTAACCTGAAGAATACCAACAACATAGGTTCCTGATTTCAATAGTACATATGCTGGTTTTAGCACTTACAATGGATCAGCTTTTATCATGACACACTAAACTCATCATGCTTTGAAATTTGTAACCATAATTTCAAATGTAATATTGTCTTTGTGTGTGTCATTAATGGCTTTTCTTTTTATACTTTCTGGATGTATACTATAATATTTTGTTCAAATCGAAGTGAACACTGGAAGGTAACACACGATTAATATATGCAGTTAAGCATTTACGCCATCAGATCCTCTACTGATACCAGCTTATCAAGTAGGTATTCAACCACTAACAAAATGTGCACAATAGTCAAATAAACTATTTGCTGTTAAATCCTGATGTAAGTAAAGTGCCAGGTATACTACAAAGTCTCTTCAATGGGACTTTTTTTTAAGGTATTTATTCTATGTGGAAGGCACTCAGCTGCTGCAGTAGTACAGAAGGAACAAGGAGAAAGGAAGGGTAAAATTAATATCCACAGAAATTGACATACTATTATGATTTTAGCATTGTGTAATAGCAATAAAACACATATCAAATGGATTAAAAACTGGCTGACAGATATCAAAAACCTAGGCATCAGCTGGGGTTTGTGATTGAATGAATGTTCCCAATGTTCCCTTGAGTTCTGTACAAGGCTTAATATTCTTTAGTAATTTCACCAATGGTCATGTAAACATAACCCTAATAAATACAATCTGTGAATGACATGAGTTTGTCAGAATGGTATACAGTGATGAAGACTGGGCAGTCAAACATAAATCGGGAATGGTACAGGAAAAAAACCACGAAGTTATGCAAAGGAGAATTCCTTGCAGTAAAAAAAAAAAATAAAACTAAAACTTAAAGAGTTCCGTCTGATTAGTTTATCAGAAAGAAGATGTGAAGAGGTTAGTTGTACCCATAAGTAATTCACATGGGGGAAATACCAAGTAAGAAAGGGCTCTTCCATCTAGCAAGAGAACCATGGGCTGGAAACTTAAGCCAGGCAGACGGAAAGTAAGTTGCCTTTTTAACAATAAAGATGCTTATCTGATGGAAAAAAAACTTTCCAGGGATATACCAGATACATTTTATGATCTCTTAAGGCCAAGAGGAAGACACACTAGCCAAAACCAGTTTTTTGTTTAACATAAGAATAACTTGAGATAGTGCAAAGATATATAAGCAGACAAATTGATCATATTCTATGAGTATGAATCTATGCAAATTTACCAGAGCCAACATTTCCTCATCTGTCTGTGATACGTCTCATTAAGACAATTGCTTATTAAGAACCATCTTCTAAGGAGGTGGGTTATCATTGTTTAATCTTACCTTAAGGAATCTTATGAAAGAAAAAGTTTATCAAACATTTAGAAAGTATAGTAAAGTCTACAATACCACGTGTCTTGCAACATTACAAGTTGATGGAGAGAACAGCCCTTATTTGTTAGATACAAACCTAAGGTAAAATACAGTGAAGAAATGGAACTCATCTTAGTTTAGCAAATATTAACAGACTAATCATGAAAATACTGCCACCACCTATGCTTTGAACTATGTGTGCGCCTCAGTGTTATTTTTTAAATAATCAGAACTACAATATATCTTCAGATACTTTCTACTTCTATAAAATAACAATAATTAATAACTGTTAGCATCCTCCCCCCTCTTCCATTTTGAAGCATATAATATCTTCCAGAAATTTGCTGAGCCAGTTACATTAGCATAAACAGAGAGTAAATCCATTCAAAACAGTGTGACTAAAAGCAGAATCTGTCTGTTTGCTTTTGCATGGCTAGAACAAAAGGTTCCACTGCTGCTTTTACGGCTAAATAGCATTTTATAATGAGCTCTGAAATTTTTGGGCATGTCAGATTACAATGTTGGTTTAACATCAGACACTCTGTTGTTTAGATGTAGGATCACTGCGATGTCCGGTCTCTGAAAACTTTAGTTTTTCTTTTGATATTAAAAAGACCACTGAAGTAATCCACAAAGAGCTCGGGCCTCAGGAAAGAAGTCTGAAAAACAAACACTGTTAAAGATCGGTCAGACATGATTATGTGGCTGACAATTACATATGATAACAATTAAAATTATCTGATTCCAACCACATGGCATCTTAATACAGCAGATCTCCAAGCAAATAACATCACATAATAGGTTTTGATTGATGTTGTCAGCAGCCTTTTGAATGTTACAGACACCTTCCCATGAATGCTTCAGAAATCAGTGGAGACTACTGACCTCATCCCAAACTGAAAGTATTCGCAGGTACCTAAACACCCTAGTTCTAACTGCTCAGGAACCTAAAATTCTTGTTTTACTAGATTATTAGATACATGCATGCATGGTGTCCAGCTGCTTACTTCCAGTTGTAAATAACTTAGCTAATATATGCATTAGTGGTTTTAATGAAAACCCTAGATGTTTTCTGAGAGCTCTTTCAGTTACCTGCCAGCACATCTCTGGGAAGATATGTCTAATTACAAGCCAGCTGAAGCACTCCAAACAATTGCTGAAGTCCATGTATTGGTTGGCATAGGGGACCTAACCAGAGAGCATAAGGAGCTGCCAAGGAGCTGCCACTGAGCAGCATGAGCCTGCTCTACTGCCGACTTTAATTTGCGTTGAAAAAAATAGGGATGAGTTAATGATTGCTAAACCAACAAATCATCCTCCTATTGGAGGAGCCCCAGAGGACATTCTGTCTCCAGTGGTGATATAACCAGTAAGCAAACACATTGTCACATTGCCTAGAATGGGCATACAAAAAGCAGAGGGGGATGGGACCAGGAATTTGGAGTATTTTCATGGTGCCAGTCTCCACACATGTCCTTGGCTTAGCCTCTTGCTCCTTATTTTCCTCTAGACCAGCACAGCCCAAAAACTACTCTTCAGATCTGTGATGCAAGCTTTATTTTTTCCTTCTGTATACTGTTAAGTAGGAGGAGAAACATCATGTCTTAAAAACAAACTGTGGAAAAATACCATACATTTGCTAGAAGGACAGGTTTTGCTATCGTTGTTTTAAAAAAACAACTTTTTCTGCTTTGGCATCTAAATCAGTATTGCAACATCGCAGCTGGAAAAACAGCTTGCTCTTCTAACCATGGCTGCCATGAACACAGTTCTCCCACTGTAGGCTGTGGAGTCAACAGCACATTGAGAATGACGGTTTGGTTAAGATATTGCAACAGTTTTGCTGGTGTTGCTGAAGGTGAGCAAACATCTTAGTAATTCATATCAGTTTCACTGGTCTGACAGAGTATGTTACCCAGTCACAATGCAAGATCTTGCCTGTGTTATAAGCATGTGGGGTTTTTAACCAATGCATTGTAATTTTCCCCATTCTTTATAACAGATCATACTAAGGATGAAGAAAAATATGAAGCAATAAAACTCATGAACAGACAATGCAACTCAGCAGTTACTGCTGACACCTCAATCATTAAATGTGTTTCTACCCTGAGTTAACAGTTCTACAATGCATGCCGCAGCTTTATCTAAATGGCCTTTTCAGTAAGCAATAGTCATTTGACTGCACGATGGATGTCATCTTACTGTGAAGGAAATATACTGGTTTTCAAATAATAATGAGGGGAATTATCTAGAGGGTCCATGTTAAATTAGAATCACATATTGCTTCTCTGCAAGAAAAATTACATTTGTTGTAGTTATGCACCAGAACTGTTAGCATCACAGGAGAGCAGCTTCTCCAGAAGAACAGCGAAGCACCAGCACATCGCAGTACACAACACAGGGTGAAGACTCTCCATATCCATATAGCTCTAAACTTTCAGCACCAATCAGTCACATCCCTTGTCCTGAACTGCAGAGAACTCTCTCCAGAAAATCAAGTCACATCATACTTAAGACTTCACAAAGACAAGATCTCAATGCTGTACAAGAATACACTAGACAAAATGTCCGACATTAAAGAGCCCTCAGTAGAGCAATCAACAGAGTATGTAAACAAGTCAAATTATACAAAACCAGATATAGCCGTGTATCTGTAAAGATGTAGCCATAGCCATATTCTCCAAAGAACTGGGTGAACAGTATGATAGAGCTAGTTTAGCTGATATGTATTTTCCATCCCTGATGTCCACCACTACACATTCAGAGGCTACTTCATAAGTAAAATGCTTGTGCAGCTGAAGCATGAGCAGAGGTGACTAGCATGGGAGCAGGGCCCCCCATTTTCTTCATGCAGAGCCTAATACAAAGGGATTTTGATCTTTAAGGGGATCCCTACCACACTGCAAAATAATAACAATGATAAAACAACAGTAATAATAGGTACAGATAGCAATCCTGAACCTTGAACATGTATCCATTATAAACACATAAATATTCAGTTGTCAACTCTAAGAGCACAGGTCATAGACTCTTTAGCTTAACTTCCCTCCTACACAGCCAAAAGTAGGCAGGAAAATTATTGAAATACATTCATTAGCTGGTAGACAGTATCTTTTCAAACTGGCGTAACAGGAATTTGAGCTCCTAATATTAGAAGCAAACAGAATATTTGAGCTGTGGAAGAATCTACAAAAATTGCTAAAACAGCAGAGACTTTCTTTCAAAACGGGACAGGAGAGGTTGTGACACACATCTAAATTCCCTACAGTGTTTTGAAAAATTTAGCATCTACCTACAAATCAACTGAGGGCGTTAATTTATTATAATATTGATTCTATATATGACTTCTTTATTTTTATTTTTTTTAGTAAAAGAGAAATGCCCAACCTATGGCCTCTGGGCCAGCTTCTAAAGGCCAGAATAACTTATTCAACCAATAGCCACACATTGCTGTCATATCCTTCACTGAGGCCCTCAGTCACAGGGAAGCAATGAATTGCAAGCTGCTAAATTGGCAAAAAGGTGCCCAGAAGCTTGGTCTTAGCATCGGTTTTGCCCAAAGTCCTGTGGGCTCTACACCATTACAACCAGGAATTGGCATCCATCCTAATTCAGGCATGCCCCCACCATATAATGAATGGGTGATGTGAATAGCCCTGTGATAAAAGTATGAGTGAATCTCAGCCTTGAGACACGCACTACTTGAACTTCCTCATCTATTGCCAACATAAGCATTTTCTGAAGGAAGCACTCGCATTTTGGTCTTCTAATGGATATGCCTCTCATCAAGTCAGAGGTCAGAGCATGTGAATTCTTCCTTAAAAATGACACAATCTTCCAGACCAAAAGGCTGAGATTGACACAAGGTATGTGGAGTACATATTTATGGAGTAAACACAACTATTATTTATTGCCATATCTAATGCACCAGAACTTGGCTTTGGATATATGGAGCAACAATCTAGCATTTTCCTGAAGTTCAGAGTAGTGTCCTTCTGTCACAATGATTCATCCACAACAGTGAAAGCATATCCATGTTTCAGATGTACACAGAAAAAGAGCAACCCTGCCTTGGGAAATCACACTCCAAGAATGGAGGGGCAAAAAAAGGTCCAGAGAATAAAACATTCAGAAGGTTGTCAACAGTGAGATGTTCTGCAGACATCATAGGAAGGGAATAGGTATATTGCAAGGGGAGAAGGTAGTACACTGGTGAAAGAATTCATGGATGCTGAATAATACCAGTGGGGCTCCATGGAAGGAGCCAAACATCTCCTTTATTTTCTGATCAAAAGCAATCTGTTGAACTCCAAACTCACTGAAAAGTAATGAGCTAGTGTTTCAGGGAGGGATTGAAAACAGGGAGGTGGGGCTGCTTGCATAGTTATGCTTGGCATAGTTTCATTTTTCACAAAAATGAAGAGAGAAAACAATATTCCCAAACTCTTCCCAGGCAGTTATTAATTATTTTTCTCCCTTGGATTACAACACACACAAACATAAGCAACCCTTTTGGTTATGTTGGTCTGGAGTCCTGTCCAGGCCTTCCGTGTGGAGCTCGTAAGGAGCTGTCCTACTCTCTGTGTGTTGAAAGTCTCTCCCCTTGGAAATGCATTTGGGCTGGTGCCTTGAAGTGACATTTGAAACCTGCCCATGCTGCTTTGCTTTTTTTCCCCTTCTTGTTGTCAGGCTCATCATGCTGAGTCATATCTGCAGCTAGATCATAATGATTATCCTGAAATGTCAGCAGCTGCTCTTTTCACCCCCATATGGTGCCAGATTTAGGATGAGGTTTCCCTAATGCATAAACAATGACTATAATCGTGGTTTTTGACAACCAAGGTATCACAGAGATGTTATTCTGTTGTAAAAAAACTGCATTTCCACAGCTGGTGATGAAGGGGAGGGTCATACTGACCCATATGTTGCTTTGTATTTCTCCCCAAAGAAAGTCTATGACATATGTGAATCCCTGTCAGCGTGGCTGTTGGACATTAGATGCTGTTTGACAGGGGAAACAGCTAAAAGCTTTAGCAGTTAATATCTTCCTAACTGTGAGCATTATTTGCCTAATTCCAGAGCTGATTGTTTGATAGACAAAAACCTGGCTTTAACTTCTATTCTCTTAATTTAGATGCAATTTCCTTGCAGTTCTCAGATAGCTCTGTCTTCTCCCTTAGTGCTGCTTAAAGTTACCAGCTCTCTTCAAAAGTCAACTAAAAAAAAGTTGTGGTATCAGAGAAATAATAAACCAAAACAAAACAAAACAAAAAAACTAGGAGGAGTTGACTAAAGTAATGAAAAACGAAGGCTCTATCTCTTCTTTCATTTACAGGTGTGCATCAAAAGTATCTCCACCATCTTGTATGTGAGGAGATGGAAGATAGTGGAACTGTGTCAGTAAGAGGGGAATCTAGCCCCAGAACCTCCAATCTGTATTTTAATGCCAAATAAAGCAATACAGAGATAAATGAAAGATAAGTAGAAAATCCTGTAAGGGCAAAGGCAGGGTGAACATGATGTATTATTGTTGAAGATTGGGAAAAGTCATTGAAGTTGATGGAAGTAACCACCACCCTTCATTTGAGATAACAGAGCCAAGTCTTTGATGAGGTAGTACAGGTTTCCAAGACAAGGCAAAAGTACACTCTAAATCTTGAATAATGTGGGTAGATGGTACTGCTGCTTATTGCTTTGGGTAAGGGTGTATTTTTGTGTATGCATGTACAAGAAAACAAGCTAGCTGAAGCTAAAAGGAAGCTATCTAGGCATAAATGCCTAAAGGGAGAGCTTACTGGGGGTACTGAACAAAAAAAATGTGATGCTATAAGCAAAGATAAGATACTGTCTTTGGTGGTTTGATTGCATCTGGAGTCAGAGAAAGGGGAGGTTGCATGTTCTTTGTAAATAGGTACAACTGCATCCAAGAAAGGCTTGACTCCATCAATGGTTTAGCTTCCTAATGAGAACAAGCACTGATTTGTGGCCATCTGTGTCAAAGTAAGTATTATAGGTAACAAAACAGACTAAATGGAAGACTACAGACAAACCTACACTGCCCTGAGAAAGCTAAGGATGTTGTAATGAATTAAATCTTGTTGTAATGAAATAAATTCATTACTTTGTAATGAATCAAAAGCTGCATGTACAGAAATTATTGCAAATGCAGAATGCTTTAATAGGTAGCAACACTGACACTAGCCATTTTTCACTAAAAGAAATTCTCCTGAAGCTTAAACCAGCCCTCAGGAATGAACCTGAGAAGATGCCAGTGCTCTGCAGGACAAGAGGTTCAGGTTTGGTGAGACCAAAGTGGGAGGCAAGTTCCAGAGCAGTGTCCTTCCATGAGAACAGAGTCCCTCCAGGCTCAGTACATAGGTGCTTAAGCCTCATCCTCAAAGCTAACTTAGACAGCTAAACCCTAATTCGGTGCCTAAGGTCCCATCCCCTCCTTCCCCTGAAACAATCAATGAGACCAGATTTTGTGCACCAAATGGTAAATAAAATGGCAGACAGAGGTCTACCTATTTTGCTGGTTTCAACCCTGCCTGCACAAGCCTTTCTGCTGAAGCTGTCAGATGAGATGAAAACTAGTTGGAGAGATGAGCACCGGGATGACCTCTGCAGTAATCTGAAGTGTACATGTACTACTCTTCCCGTGGCATCAAGCAGTACATGTCACCCTCCTGATTAGTAGTTAATTTGGATCTCTAGTGCTAAAACTGTACTGCACTTCCACAGCTGTAACTGAAAAGCAAAACTGGTCTGATTGGAAGCTATTCTGATCTTTCACAAACTAGGCACAGAAGAAAACTAGACACCTGTAGGATGCTGAACATTCAGTTGCAGTTGGATTTTTTTTACACATCTTTACTTTCCCTATGTAGCTGTTCTCTGGGCATCTTGTTTCATCCACCTGGATGATATCCATCACCTTAGATTTAGCTGTCTAAGAATCTGGCACCTAGGATAACTCAGTTGTTTATGCCTCTTTGTGGTGGGTTGACCATGGCTGGATGCCAGGTGCCCACCAAAGCCGTTCTATCACTCCCCCCCCCTCTTCGCTGGACAGGGGAGAGGAAAAAAAT
This sequence comes from Elanus axillaris, assembly GCA_026212715.1. Lineage (NCBI taxonomy): Eukaryota > Metazoa > Chordata > Aves > Accipitriformes > Accipitridae > Elanus > Elanus axillaris. The sequence goes on along the minus strand of JANZLQ010000078.1, from coordinate 17,273,473 downwards.
ATAACAAAGGGCTTGTGGGTCGAGATAAGGACAGGAGAGATCATTCACTAATCACGGTCACGGGCAAAACAGACTCGGCTTGGGGAAATTAACTCAATTTATTACAAATCAAAACAGAGTAGGGTAATGAGAA